>JAHDVE020000229.1:0-100362 GCA_022606495.2 Halesus radiatus | reverse complement strand
TGGAAAATGTTATATCATGGAAAATGTTGTTGCCACATAACGTATTTAGGCGTAAAAATTGACCAAAATTAAAACTGGACTGACCACATCATTTATTTAAATAACAAAATCGAAAAATTACCCTTCTTTTCTAAAACAATCAGGAATGTCCTCAGTACAAAAGAATCGATTAAGATCTACATGGCTCTCTGCCAATCACTATTAGAATATGGTATTATCGGGTGGGGCAGTGCTAATGATAATATTCTTAATTTACTCATTAGAACACAAAAAGCAATCATGAAAATTATACTTAAAGTCCATGTAAGAACTAGCACTGACAAAATATTCAACAAACTTAACATTATGTCAATAAAACAGCTATACTCTAAAACAATACTACCTTACATTCATAAATACAAAAACAAAAAATAACAACAATAACACATATTAATTAGAAACGCTAGATCTCAGAGTCAAAAACACATACCACAAGAACTACAAAGAAAACATTTGGACAAAAAAACTTATATTATGGTACTAAACTCTACAACAAAATCCCACTATCCTTTAAAAATCACAACAACCATAATAAATTAATAAGTCAAATAAAACACAGGGAGATCTGGAATAGAAAATATATTAACACCAAATACAAACTAACACCGAAACCACTCACTGCACTTGAAACACATCACCTTGCAATTTTTTTTTTATCAAGCACATCAATCCAACATATTATGTAAATGAAATCCTCAGCACGTGAAATCCCTTTGAGGATATCATTATTTGCTATTTTGTTACAAAAAATAATAATCAAAGAAGATAATAAAACATTATTATCAACTTTCTTTAAAAATATTATTTGTAAATGCAGTAGTTATTATCACTCATCTATAGCGGAGACATCTGATTCGCCCCACGCAAAAGTACACCGTGCGAAATTTGAGAGATCTACGCTTAGTGTGGCTTTACCCACGAGAATAATACGTTTTTATCTGAGAATAGCTCTCATAAATGACGATATCTCTCTCTAAGGTTTGCGAAGCCAACATTGCAAAGTCTTTAGTGAGCGATTACCTTTCAGCTGTTTTAGTTGTGAAAGCGGCTGTAAAATATTCTAAATAACATTCTCATAGTTTTGCATAATATGTATTTTGTGCAGGTCTAATTATTGAAAAAGTAATTACAGATTCAATTGACATCATTTTGAGAAGTTAGTCCTTAAAATATAATGCCTTGGGTGTATTTAATCCATATACTTGAACGAACTTTATCAATGGAATGAGATTTTTGTGAAAGGGGCTAGTTATTCATTGTACAAATGGACAGTGAGATAAATTCACAGCCACCATTCTTTTTTAAACTGCTTTCAAACTTGTGTGTGTCTGCTCCACTTATATTTGATATGTTTAATTCACGAGGTCAAGTAACGGTATCAACTTTATTGTAAGCTGGATTAGTTCACAGCCGAAGCTTTAAATATTTTATTACTAAATCTGAATATTTGGATCTCTTTGATAACTACTAGCGGACAGGACTTATTAATTCGTATTTTTTTTCTTGCAGTTCTTTTTTGGTTTTGAGCTGGAGAAATAACCGTCATATAACAGGTCTCTATTACGGCAGTTTCATGGATCTTCCAAACCCAGAGAGTGTTTCCATCAAGACGGAACCAGGGTCCCATCAAGAAGGCGGAATTGGAGTTACGTATACTGAAATAGATATCGAATTCCCGGATGTAAAGAAAGAAAGTTTGCAGCATACCGAAATAATACACACAGCTGGTAAGTTGCATTTCGTATATAAACAAGTTTTTTTCGTCGTATTGAAGCTACTTTTTTGTGTGTATACTTCCCCCTGTGTTGTCCATTAGTAGTTTCTCTTGAATCTACCCTTATTTTACAAGGTTTCATCGATCCATATTTTAATAATTTCCATATCATATTTGGTATCCGTGTTAAGCTCATTCCATTGACTATTCTCAAGTATTATTTATTTTTTGTATTATATACGTCCTATATGGGCTTTTACATATCTAGTTAGTTATAATAGTCACACAGGTGCAAAACACATCACAGTAGGTACATAGATAACATAACCAACAAATACAGGAATAACGTAGTGTAAGTACCATTCCAAGTAATTAGCTACAGAGGCGAATATTCAAAACATACCTCACATTCACTGATACTTATACTCTAGACACATATATTAATAATTGTTGAGGATGTGTGCAATAATCGTCTGTTTGTATTTGTATTCCGAGCAGTTGAACATATCTTCCATGTCTTAAAATGTATTACCTTCTGCGTGAAGTCTAGGTAATAGAGATTTTTTGAATGACTAGTCCTGGAATTATTGTTACAATTGAATAAAATTTTAGATCCAGTAGTTCCAGTTGGAATATTAAATTTTATTAAGCTGATAATGTCAAGGCTGTCTATAAAACCATTATTATTGAGTTGTTATCAGGGAATGTTGTGAGTTTTCCAAATATATATTAATATCTGCTGCTACGAAACATTTTGTTTCTCATTTGCTTCTGAGAATGCTGAATTTAGAGACCTTAAAAAAGTTGATACATTTCTGAAAGACGGTGACCGGTCTTAGGCCACAAATATTGTATCATTTTCTTTTCGTATTAATTAGCAATTTCCTTTTGCGAAGTCTATATTTTTTTTTAAACATAAACACATAAATTCGTTTTGAAACACTTCAATTTAATATAATGATTTCTACCGGGTTTCGGAAGTATCCTTCCTTCATCAGGACTACATTAAAGCTAATATAAGATACAAAATAATGACAGGCGTACATTAATATTTGAGTGTTGGAGTGAGAGGCGACCAAGGGGGAAGGAGTAATAAGGGTTTTTCAGGGTGAGCCTAGCGGTTCACTGGGAAAATATCTAGAAAGGGACACGATAAATTTTCTTGGTTATTCAATATTCTAAAATAAAATTTAGTAAGTTTGTAATTTCAAGGATTTCTAAATTATATAATTTTTTGACTTTTTATACGTTACGGGATGTTTTAAATATTTAGAACGAAAGACAATCATTCCAAAATATTTTATAAATGCCTCAATGACTTAATTTATGATCTCTATCTTTTTCAATTAAATTTAATTCATTTCTTTATTCCTTTTAAAAATTTTACAAAATTAACATTTTAAGGCATTTTTAAAGATTTATTAGATAAGAAGCGAATTGTCCACAGAAGCGAAATTAGCAGTCCACAATGGAGTGCTGTTACCAACCCTGATGTATGGCAGTGAGGCATGGAATTGGCAGAAGAAGGATGAAAGTAAACTGAATGCCGTAGAAATGATATCTTTGAGACGAATGTGTGGTAAAACCATGTATGATCGTTTGAAAAATATTGAAATTCGTAAATAATGCAAGGCTGATGTAAGCGTAATGAGTAAGATTAGATGGTTTGGGCGTGTGGAGCGAATGAACGAAGAAAGCAGTGTAAGAAAAATGTATGACGCGAATGTGAATGCAAGAAGAAGCCGGGGACGTCCTAGGAAGACATGGCACAGTCAAGTGAATCAAATACTTGAGGCGGGCCATGTCAAAAGTCGGAATAAAAGAAGAGAATGTATGAGACGATGTATGAATGTGAATGAAGCAAGAAGTGTATGCCAAGATCGAGTTGTTTGGCGGTCCGTCCTCTCTGCCTGTGATGGTTAGTTAGTTAGTTAGATAAGACAGGATTTACAACATCCAAAATAATTACTTATAAAAAATAATAATTTAACGTAAGAAGGTAGACATACATAATCTGAGTAAATTGCACACAACACATACTGGTATTATACAAGTAGCAACAAAGCTTTATGTTTAAACGCAGCTTCATTGATGTTAAATATGTCCATACCCGCAGTGATTCTATTTAACAATGAATCTAAGTTTTTTTTATTTAATTTTTTGTCTATTAAGCGTGTAGGCTAACCAATGTTTAGAGCTGTTGTTTTATTTTTACTAATTCAATTTCTAAATTATGTTAATAGCGGGATTTTGACTAACCGGTGAACCGTTAGACGATGTGCTGAATGTTTATGTGATACCGGGTGATTTGAAGTGTTACGGACAGTAATGTCTGCGAGTGTTGCTTTGCGGTAAATATTATAATTGATTCTATCATTTAATGAAATGAGTTTAGCTTTATCAGGTGTGACGGCATTAAAATTACGGCTAATACTGCGAATATTTGAAGTTTGCAATTTTTATGATAGACTTTTTCTGTTAAGATTTTCAATTGGCATAAAATTAAAAAATTTTATGTCCTCAATAACCTAACCCAGTTCTTCAAATAATGAAATGTTTTACTATCTGCAAAAACATTTGAGTATTAAAATTGTAGGAGGATTTTTAATGTTTTATTATTGTTTAATTAATTTTTTCGAAACGAACACTAAAAACTAGATATTTGTCACTGTTTTTGATACTCTGAGACGTGTGTTTGTGATTGAGCTCGTCCAGTTGCTCAATGTATTATGAGCTGTTTAATAGTTACCTGAGATTATTACTTGGAAATAGTTTTTTTTCCAATGAGCGCTATACATTAGTCAACCAACCGGTAAGAATGTAAAATATGAATGCGATTTTTTAAAAGATTTTTTAAAATTTGTCCCTAGCCTTATATGGTAACGCAGCACTGTGCGATGAACCCTTTTCTCAATTGCCACTTCTGCATAGTATTTAAGGTGTTTTATTCCCTTAACGGTTTCGTTTGTCGGGTTTTCTAAGATCGACGTCAGGTTAAGAAAATGTTTTTTTTTTCAGATCATCTGCCGCGTGGAGGAAAGCCATTTACATGTTCCGAATGTAATTTTTCATGTTCTCGAAAGGGAGGATTGAATAGACACATGCTGATTCACAGTGGGGAAAAACCTTTTTCATGTGCCGAGTGCGATTATTCATGTTATCAGAAAGGAAATTTGAATCTGCACATGCTGACTCACGTTGGGGCAAAACCTTTTTCATGTTCCATCTGTGAATATTCATGTTCTCGGAAGGGATGTTTGAAGACACACATGCTGTCTCACAGTGGAGAAAAACCTTTTTCATGTTCCATCTGTAACTATTCATGTTATCGTAAGGAAGGTTTGAAGATACACATGTTGGCGCACAGTGGGGAAAAACCTTTTACATGTTCCGATTGTAGCTATTCATGTTATCAAAAGGGGTATTTGAAGTCACACATGCTGACTCACAGCGAAGAAAAACCTTTTTTATGTTCCATCTGCAACTACTCAACTTCTCGAAAGCCGTTTTTGAAAACACACATGAAGACTCACAATGGGGAAAAACCTTTTTCATGTTCCGACTGCAATTATTCATGTTATCAAAGGGGATATTTGAAGAGACATGCGCTGACTCACAGCGGAGAAAAACCCTTTTCATGTTCCATCTGTAACTATTCTTGTGATCAAAAGGGAAATTTGAAGAAACACATGTTGACTCACAGTGGAGAAAAACCCTTTTCATGTTCCGTCTGTTCTTATTCAAGTTATCAAAAGGTAGCTTTGAAGACACACATTCTGACTCACAGCGGAGAAAAACCTTTTTCATGTTCCATCTGCAACAATTCATATTATCGAAAGGGAGTTTTGAAGAGACACATGTTGACTCACGGTGAGGGAAAACCTTTTACATGTTCCGATTGTAAATATTCATGTTATCGAAAGGAAGATTTGAAGAGACATACACTGACTCACAGTGTAGAAAAAGCTTGTCCTTTTTACGACCCCACATTTTATGTTCTCAAAAAGGAACACTGAAAATCCACACGCTGACTCACATTGACGAAAAACCTTTTTCTTCTCTAATCTCCTTATGTTCGCGCTTACTGGAGAGATTTTTATTACGGGACATGCTGATTTCTAACATCGATCTTATATCTGACATTGATATTGTTAGACATAAGATCTATGAGGTAATTAAATACATCGGCGATAGACGATAAACAAAGCTCTCTTGCTCCTTGCTTATACAATGTATTTCTGATGGTTTTTTGCAATATTTTGTATTTTAATATCTGTCTATGAAAAAGAAAGCTTGTATTATTTTTTTTCTGTATGGATATATATATGTTTTAAACAAATGGCAACAAAAGTGGGAGGTGTTTTGCCCGTGATACTTTGTGTTGTGCGACAGTGAAAAAGTTCTTTCTTTAAAAAAAATAATATTTTTGTTATTAAAATATTTAGGTATATACAAATTAAGTTTAACAATGTATTATTGTCTCATATCTGATTTTATTCTACTTTACCATTAGAAGCATTTGCTTGTTGACGGAAAAGTGAAGATTAATGTAATAATTTGTTAAATAATACGAGGTGTGTTCAAAAGAAAAGATGAATTTTGAATTTTCGCGGGCTGTATACATTCGATTATCGATTTTTTTTTATTATGTTGGTACACATTAGTTTATCATATGTTAGCATTATCAGCCATTTTGGATCAGTGGTTTGTTTTTGACAACTGGAAATGTTAGTCACGTTTTTGGGTGTTCTTCGATTTTTTATTTAGGTTCGTTTTCTGAGGCATCATCAGTCCGATTGAAGTGAAATTTTAGATTCGCTTTATTGTCTATGTACTCATCAGTATTTCATAAAAAAAAAAATCTTTTTAGAAAAAAATTGTTAATAATTGTTAATCCTATGGAGGAATTTCCTAGTTTCGGTCGCAAATTGATAGCTGTTTTCTGGGGCATCATCAGTCCGATTAAAGTGAAATTTTAGATTTGCTTTGTTTTCTACTTCCTTATCAGCATTTCTACAAAAAATCGATGTTTTTTGATTTTTTACTAAATTTTTTTTTAGTAAAAAATCATAGAAAAAACAAGCCTTGACTAACCTTTCCAGTTGTCAAAAACAAACCACTGATCCAAAATGGCTCATAATGCTAACATATGATAAACATATGTGTACCAACATAACAAAAAAAATCGATAATCGAATGTACGCAGCCCGCGAAAATTCAAAATTCACCTTTTCTTTTGAACACACCTCATATATGTATACGTGCAGTAGTAAATACACTACAATTTGATTATGGAATAAAAATAGTATATGCGGTATAATATTTTTTGTATATTTATTTAGTAGTATAGCGACACCAAGATAATCTAATTTGATATAAATACGTAATATGTGTGTTGAGAAAGAAAAAAATATTATCGATAATAAATGTAATATTGGATATTATTTTGTGTACGATTTATTCATGTGGAAATAGTTTTTTTTTTGTTAAGAATGTCATAAAAACTTTCTTGACAAATTAAAATTTTAGATTTTTATCTCTAGATGACGTGTATCCAGCCTTGCTCGGTGTTATGAATGATTTGGAGTATTAACCCGTCTTTCGGAGATATTTCTCCCATCCCGATACGGAATAATTGAAGTTTGTGTACTAGAATGGTTTTTCTCTATTTGACGGCCTCCATGGTCGAGGGGTAAGGCTCTCAACGATGAATCCGAAGGTCGCAAGGTTCAAATCTCGGCGTGCACAAGTAAATTTAATTTAATTTTTTTGTGCTGTTTCAAAATTAATTCAATAACAAAAAAAATAATAATATATAGTATATTTGCGCACGTTCCAGAGTGAAAAATACTCTCAGTATCGCCTTGGTGAAAGACCACCATTCAGAATTGAAACGTTGCTCGAAATGGCTTTTAGCCGTGCTTGGCGACCAGATCTGAATAGCCAGGTATACCCTACCTTCCTCTTCCCTTCTCCGTCCCCTCGACTAAACCTTCAGCCTTACAACATTCCCTAAACGGGAATGCCATAGTCTCACTGGCTCTAGACGGTTGGGAGCAGTTGGGACTCTTGTGCGGAATTGATATAAAATTTTTTTTTAAATAATCAATGGTCATGAGGCCCTTTGAATGTGACTTTCACGTACGTGAATATTTGCAATTTATGCATGAGAATGGTTTTTTGTGTCTATGTACGAGTATATAAATTTATCTAGAAGGCCCATTTTTATAAATCCTTTTTTTTTTACCATTCGTTTCTCTGGGTAATTTCCTACATTTCTATATAATTCTAAATGGAAAATATACAATACCTAATAATTAAAAAAATTCTAAACGTGAAAAAGTAAAAATTCCACCATCTAAAGAACCCTAACCTCCTAAGATAATCTTGAATCATAATAATTGTATAAATTCTTTACTTTGTAAAAACCCAAATCTTCTAGGATTTTCTTACTTATTAGGTCCGTTTCATCAGTATAACGAAAATCATATTAAATAATGTCCCTCTCCTGCACATTGTATGGTTATGCAGTTAGGATAATTTAGAATTAAGAGAAATGCAATGCTAATGTTATCATAATGAGTAAGATTAAGAAAGGGGCGCTTAGATGGATTGAAATCTGTGTAAGAAGAATATATGACGCGAATGTGAATTGAAGAAAAAGCCGGGGACGACTGAGGAAGACATGGAACGATCAAGTGAATCAAATACTTGAGTCGGGCCATATCAGAAGTCGGAATAATAGAAGAGAATGTATGAGACGATGTATGAATGTGAATGAAGCAAGAAGTGGATGCAAAGATCGAGTTGATTAACGGTCGGTCCTCTCTGCCTACCCGTGTGGTGAAACGGCGTGATGGTTAGTTCATTAGTTTACTGAATTAAAGAGACGACATGTTTAGAAAGAAAGAAGATTGTGAAGAAACATAATATGGACTAATGGCGGACGGGTAGCCTGCCTGGTTTGGAGTAAAAATTAGAGTTTGCGAATTCTAGGAAACTAACTAACGCAAGAAATACTTCGAACGATTTATCTATGAATTCTACACGTGTAATTAGAAAAACATATAATTTTACCAAACACACAAGTTCATAGACTGTAAGCTTTTAAAATCTTTATGAATTTTGACATACTTATTCCATAGAATTTAAAAGATTTATTAAATCATTTTAGGCTTCATCACACATGAAAGTTGACATTGAAAATGCTAGGTTGCTTCGTAAAAAAATTTTCAGATGCTTTCCATTATTTCTTCTCATGTAATCATAAATATGATATGCCGCGTGAAAATAAGAACATCCTTAAATAAAATACCCATCCTGACTACAAACTTGTTGAAAATACCAAGAATTTAATTTTATATTAGTAAATTGCTACTATTACAAAATTGTGAGTAGGTACCTTAATATGCTCATTTAAAAAAACCTTTCCGAATTCGCCTTTTGTCTATGGTTTCGTAATCTGACGTTTCGCATGTTTCACCCCACAATGCCTATAATGTTGTTCGTTACGTTCCTCCGCTACTGAAGCATTTTGTATAAACCACACAATACTTGCGTTCTTTTATCAAGTTGAACGTTATATCTATGTGAACGTGATCAAGCCACTTTTCAGGACGCATATTAATTAACCACCGCTCTTCGGCTTGTATCTAAGTAGGTTCCTATTGTTTTGATTATTTACTTATAAGGCTCTTGATTGGTTCCCGTTTATTGTGAGAATACGTCGTTCTTCACTGATAAATCGATCTTTTTTGCAGCATTCGAGATATAACATATTGAGAGACCCAACACCAAACCAGGTTAACACGCATTTCTTACAAGCGTTTCTTCGTTGTAGATTGCAACCTTCGCGGAAACTAAAGCTTATTCCAATTACTTAATTTCGTTAATTCAACTTATTTTGTCTTGCGTTTACTTCGTGTCAATAAAAGATATCAGCAAGCTTGATTCACGTTTCACCTTGAAATATACCAATATTGTATATTTTAAAGAAACGTCTTCATTTTTTTTAAATATTCCTTGTAAATTCAGTACTGTCGGTAAAGACAACTAGCTCGCACAAGCGAAACTGCGCCAAGATTGACAGAACTACGCCCTATGTGGCTTAACTTCTGGTGGTTCCGAATTACCCATCCACATCTGATAACCAAAAGTTGCATTGGTTAAGAGGAACTGCTGCGCGGCCTGTTTCATACATAACATAATTTTGAATTTGGTGCCAAAATACCCATCCAAACTAAATAATGTATTTTTTTATTATTAAAGGGTAATAAATATCTAGAACGTGTGACAAGTATTTTATTTATTTTTGTTTAAAATTCGGCTATGAAAAAAAATTATAATTTTAGATAAAACTTAGAAAATTATATGCCCTCTTTTTCGTTTTTTTTTATTTTTTATTTTTTATCATATTTGCTATGTAAATATTATTACGAAAATAAAAATATAAAAACAAAACATTTTAAAAAAAAACCTTTTTTCCTGTCGATATTTTAAATTGTGCACCGGAATTTGTGTTCAAAGGTAGATTGTTCATTTTTAATTTAATTTAAAGTCCTCCATAATACTTATTTTAATTTTATTTTTTATTATTTTACTTTATACATCATTATATTTTCGAAGTAGACGAGGTAATTTTTTTTTTACATCACCTTTAGTCCCCAAATAATTGTTAAGGGTGCCTCAAAATCGCAAAAATCAATTACTTTAATGGCATATATTTCCCAATGTAAAACAAAAATCAATTAATTAATTCTAATCCCTACTAGATATTTACTGTACATTTTCATTAAAAAATAAATCATTAGCTTTTGGTGTGTATTTCGGCCTGGTGTGTATCCAAAATTAAGTTTTGTATGAATCAGGAATAACTATCCCCATTGTTTTGCATAATACGTATTTTGTGGCGGTCTAATTATTGTAAACACAATTTCATATTTAATCAATATCATTGTGAGAATCCTCAAAGAGCCTTGGGTTTTTTTTAATCCATATGTTTTAACGAACTTTACCAAATGTAATGAGAACGATTGTGAACGGGACAATTGTACAGTTATTCAAGAAGGGCAAATGGACGTTAACTTAATTTTTCAATTAAACTGATAAAACTTTTGAAATTTCTTGTTGGCTGGATTAGTTCACCGCCAAGACTTTAATTATTTTTTTACTAAAGATGAATGTTTGGATCGCTTTTGGTTATCAACTAGCAAATAGAAATTATGGATTCACGTGTTGTGTTGCAGTTCCTTTTTATTTTGAGCTGGGCTAAATTACCGCCAGATCGCATAACCGGCCTCTATCACAGAGCATTGTCATGGATCTTCAACCCCCGGAGAGTGTTACCATCAAGACGGAACTAGGGTTCCAGGAAGAAGGCGGAATTGCAGTGACATATACTGAAATAGATATCGACGTATCGGACGTGAAGAAAGAATGTTTGCAGTCTACCGAGAGAATTCATACATCTAGTAAGTTGCATTCCGTATATTAAATAGATTTTTCGTATTCCGTACAGCTGTTTTTGTTGTTGTTTTCCATCAATAGTTACTTTTGAATCTGCCCCTGAAATATTATTTGTTATTGGAAATTGTTAAACATCGCACCCTTTTATACCAATTAGCTAAAAGGTTCTAATTTCACAATCCCAGGTCCCTTTTCAAGCTGACGTCCCAACCTTTTTCATCACTGAAATGATATAAATCACCTTCTCTACCACAATTATCCATTTAGTTGTCTTTGTAAAAGTTACTATTTTTTTATTAAAAATGATGCCACAAAGTTAATTTGCGTTTGTTAAAGAAGAAATTATATATTTAATTGATGTAGAGTTGTTCTTTTTTACAAAACACTATTTGATAAATAACCATCAATGATGTCACACATTTTCTTTGCCTTATTTGCATGAGTAAATTGCAAAATATATGGAGTGGGATAGGACGAAGACCACCAAAATGAAACCCGTTCGGGCGCTGATTTTCCGATATTCTTTTGCGGTGTAGACACACTGATACTCAGTGCCAGCGAAAGGAAGCGGATAAACGCCCTCCAAAGGTGGTGCTAGTAGAGGAAAATGCTCCGGATTCCATTTCATGGATAGTCAGGCGCACAGATATATCAATCCTGGAAGAGCTTTGCTTCCACAATAGGTCTGCCTATAGCGTATCCTCAGATTATTTGGACATATTCCTCGCCAAACCGAAAACTTTAACCTGGAGAAGCTCATCGACATTGGCAAAGTGGAAGGCAGGGGAAGCAGAGGAAGGTCACCGTTGCATTTTAGTGACCAAATTTCGCGGGTGTCCGGAACATCGATGTTCCCAGCTCTGCATGTAACGCAGAATCGCGAGGAGCGGAGGAGGCTTGTACACGAGGGAGATTGGAGTGGGGGTCACGACCCTCAGCAATGGTGAAGGGACAAAAGAAGAATAATTTGAAGAAATAATTTTGTATTTGTTGACCAGTGCAGTACACATATGCGCAAATTTATTATTATGTACCTGATATATTGGATGATTTTATTTTTAAAAACGTAAATGATATACGAGTCCCAGTAAACATTAAGTTCTTTAATTTTGTGTTCACATTTCGGTAACAACGGCCGAGTCTGTATAGTATTTCCGTCTTTTATTCATGTTACAGTTTCATTTATTGAAAAACCTTTTTTTTCAGGTTATTTACCACCTGAAGGAAAGCCTTTTTCATGTTCCGTCTGTCAGTATTCGTGCTATCGAAGGGGAGATTTGAAGACACACATGCTGACTCACAGTAAAGAAAAACCTTTTTCATGTTCTGATTGTAACTATTCATGTTCCCGAAGAGGAGATTTAAATAGACACATGCTGGCTCACGGTGGAAAAAAACCTTTTTCATGTCCCGACTGTAGTTATTCCTGTTATCAAAAGGGATATTTGAAAACACACAAGCTCACCCACAGCGGAGAGAAAACTTTTTTATGTTCCAGCTGCAACTATTCATGTTATCGAAAGGGAGATTTGAAAACGCACATGCTGACACACAGTAGAGAAAAACCTTTTTCATGTTTTGACTGTAATTATTCATGTTCTCGGAAGGGAGATTTGAAGAGACACGTGCTGACTCACAGTGGAGAAAAACCTTTTTCATGTCCCGACTGTAGTTTTTCATGTTCTCAAAAGGGATATTTGAAGACACACAAACTCACCCACAGCGGAGAAAAGGCTTATACTTGTTACGAATGCAACTATTCCTGTTCTCAAAAAGGGCAACTGAAAAGACACTTGCTGACTCACAGTGGAGAAAAACCTTTTTCTAATTCCGACTGTACTTAGTCATATTATCGAAAGGTAGATTTGAATACACCCATATCGATTCACAGTGTATTACTACAACTACTCATGTTCTGCAATGGGACATCTGTAAAGACACATTCTGACTCACAGTGAAGAAAAATCCATGTTCCAACCCTAACTATTCATGTTATCAAAAATGAGATTTGAAAATACACATACTGACTTACTTTGAGTAAAAACCTATTTCATTTTCCGACAGCAACTATACATCTTACCAAAAATGGATATTTGAAGACAAACATGATGACTCACAGTGGAGAAAAATATTCTTCATTTGCGAACCGCACTTATCATGCTTTCTCAAAATATTATTATTGCCGCACACGTTTACTCACAGTAGAAAATAACCATTTATTTGTCACGATTGATGCCAACCTTTTTTTAACGCGATTCATATTTAGAGTCGCAAATGAACACGTCTGAATGAGGAACTTACATTCTTACTTTTCAGCTGCAGCTCATTTGGTTAAATTAAAATTTAATTATTAATTTTAAATTTCCAAGATATGTTAAATATAAACTCGGTTTACCTATTGAAACTATAAATTACAATCACTCAATGAAAGAACTAAAATTATTAAAACTATCAGATAGAAGAATTGTTTCTGATTTACCTCTAATTTTCAAAATTGTTAATGGTTTTATAAACAGCCCTAATATCGTCAGCTTAATTACATTTAATATTCCAACTAGAACAACTCGATCTATAATTTTGTTTAACTGTAACAATAATTTCATAACTGAGTCATTCAAATATTCATTGGTACCTCGACTTCACACAGTACGTAATACATATTCAGATATAGTAGATATTTTCAACTGCTCTGAATACAAATACAAACAAACGATTATTCCATACATCCTGTATAATAAAAAATATATGTGTCTAGAGTGTAAGTAACAGTGAATGTGAGGTATGTTTTTATTTTTCGCATCTGAACTTATTACTGGGAATGGTATTTACACAACGTTATTCCTGTATTTGTGTGATATATTATCTTTGAACCTACTGTGATGTGTTTTGCACCTGTTTATTATAACTAACTTTATATGTAAAAGCCCATATAGGGCGTTTATTACACAATAAATAAATAAATTGATTTACAACTCTGACCGTATATCAAATTATGAAAGGTTATCAGATACAGGGGCGATATGCGATAATCATTACCCTTTTGTACCCTTTTCATGATATCTTTTTTTAAATTTGATCTTTGCTTTATTTTCTTCTTTAATGTCAGTCAAAATAAGAAACGGAAAGAAAATAATCATATGTGTATGTTAATCGCGCCATATTGATAAGAGTATACATGCAGATAATTGGTTGATCATGATGTATAGTAAACCTCCACATTAAATCCCTTCCCGGCTGCTTAACCAGTCTTTGGAAATAACTGCCTGCCGAATTTGTTGAGAGCAGGTTGCAATTAATATTTTGAAGGGAGCGGAAGTGTATTTTGAAGTCTTATACTGGAGAATCGCGGACCGATCTTGCATTTTTTGCACTGTTAGTGAAGGAGCTGTAATCGGGATGTGTCCCTTTCAATAGGTTTTCTAATTTAGGCTTTTTTATCGCATGCTCCACATGCTATAAATATATATATTGAGGATACTGTCTAGTTTAAGCAAGTTCCGCATTTGTTCCAGTGGAATAATTTTCATCTATACAATTGGCAACATTTTGGAGCTGGTCCTTTGAGTAAATTATTACAGCGTTTTTACCCAGCTTCGCCAGTGTTACCTACTATAGAATGCCCCCGACCCGAAGATGGTATACAGCCGGCTCCCTACCTGAACTAGCCGTCTCAACAACAATACAATGAATCCGGACACCTTATCTAGCCGTGACCTTATCGTCCATAATGGACGCGGACGTTGAACCGAATCACTTACTTCACACGACACCAGCATCGAAATCACCTATAAAAGGGATCGCAATAACAGATAAGTCGCTTATCTCCAACCTTCTCTCAAAGAGACTACTTGTTTCATTGTTGTCAGATTCTCCATTTGAAAATTGTATTTAAACTTACTTTACTGTTATTTATTTTAAAATATATATTATAATTTCACCGACTTCATTTTGTAAAAATCAACAAAAGTTAACTCCCGCGTACAGTGGAGTCATAGATTCGCGTCAGCATATCTTTTGAGCAAATACTAAAGTGGAAGTGTAATATTATGTTTTGCAAATGCAAATGAAGCTAATGTAAATATAAAAAAAAAAACTTCACACGACACTTATGGTTGTGCGATATTTAAAAAACGCTTGTACTTTTTATTTTTCATTTAAATGGGTTTTACATTGCTATTGTTTTTCAACTCGGATTGTGTACTTCTCTCCAATTAGAATAATTTGCTCGTGGATGAAAGAGGTGTGTACATTAGTGCAGGTATTTGTCAATAGTTTAAAATATGTGTTAGGTTGTGCAGTAGTGGGTACATTGAGAAAAAAATCTATGTAGCAAATGTTGTAATTATTTTTATATTATCTGTATATAGAATATCAATACAGAGCAAATTTAAGAATATTTGGTTTACCTTAAAAAATGGGTACCGACCTTTCTCGAAAAAATTATTCTTCGAGGCCTAGATTCACCAAAACTGAACAGAGCTTTAAAATTTCGCAAGGTACGATAGTTAAATTACTGGACTAGGTATTTTCACTATAACATGTTTTTTGTTTGAATAATTGTTTTCTTATCATTTTTTTTCAATAAAAACCTGTCGTATCTCACCAAATAATAATTATATCGTCTTATAAGTGGTGTCATTCGATGCAGCACCAATTAAACCATACTAAATGATATTTTCCTGGTTGTAAAACGAGTATTTTGTCAAAAAATTACCCCCTTCTCTCTTGACGGCACGATGTGTAATTTTACAGAATTCTGCACGGGTGTATTTTCTCAACCTTCCAAGTAGTTTGTAGATTTTTTGAGATTTTCTTAATAACGTATATTGTATTTGGAGATAGGGTCAGTCTGGAATCTAAATAACACCCAAATATTTCATTTTGGATACTTCCTTCAAAATTTCTCCATCCATCAATAATGATAATAATTGCATGATTTGTACAGCGCCGTTTTTGTGAAAAATCACCTCAAGGGCGCTATACAAATATAACTTCATATTCTTTATCTAATTATGTAAAAACGGATACAGAAAAACATAATATCAAAATGGCTACCATTCTTATATTTTATTTTTATTGTGTTCAAGTTTAATTTGTAGAACTCCATTTTTATTTGAGATTTTTTAAATGTACTTATAACCATCATTATTAAATTTAAGAAACGGTTGATTGCAAGACCCTTTTAAATAAACCGACAACTTTACAAAAGTAACGGGGCAATTCATTGTAAGTTTCTTTAAAAATCTTATGTCCTTATATACAAGCTCTCATTCTTTCTACATCATAGCTAGAGTACACTACGCACCTAGTTCATAATTCTCTAATCTAATAAAATACAAAACAAAGTATCGACTAGTAATTATACAACCCAAGCCAGCAAGGAGACCAAATATAATAAAAAAGTGATTAAATAAAGGTGTATTCAGTGAAGAACATTTAAAAATGGTCCCTAAGAACAAGTAATGTTTCGAAATCGGCGATTAAAACCGATGGGTACCTAACAAACTTTGGTTTTTCTCTAAAAATCTGCAAGTTATTGTTTTATTATGAATTTGAAAACATGAGATTACATTTGGTGAATTCTAGAAACATGGTTAAGTATTTGGAGTAGGCAACAATTACCATATACAATTGTAATTTTGATTATTTTTTTTACTGGCCCATTATTATTGTTTGCCTACTAAAATTTACGTATATTTTTACTTTATAATTTGTAACAATTATTTTTATAAACAATAATAATCAGCCTGAAACACTCATCCAAATTGAAAAAAAAATCCGAGAAAAGATAAATGTCGCCGACAGGACTCGAACCTGCACCCTTTTGATGTCCGGTCAGATGCTCTACCGTTGAGCTACGTCGGATTATCGCAAACCCGCCAAGTTAATCAATATATACTAGTGTTTCGTTCAATAATTACTGTTTTTATTATATTTCACCTGTAAACAACCAACTTTATTAGTATGAGAAAGGCTTGTAACGGCTAAATCCCTCAATAGATGGCGTCGAGACAAATTATGTCTACATTTTATTGGTGAAAAAATGCTTTGACTTGTCAAATATTTATTAATTGATAAACTAAAGTTTTTAAGACAAGATTTTTGTGCATAGCGCAAAGGGTAACAATTATTTTTATAAACAATAATTATTAGCGTGAAACACTCATCCAAAAACATAACCTAACATAACCTCGGAAGGTTTTTTCAATTTGGATGAGTGTTTCAGGCTAATAATTATTGTTTATAAAAATAATTGTTACCCTTTGCGCTATGCACAAAAATCTTGTTTTAAAAACTTTAGTTTACCAAATAATTTATAATTTGTGTTGGGAATAATAATAATTATTCGTGGATTCCTCTTGTGGTCAATACTGTCACATTATTGTGGCCGATTAAGAGTCATTAAAGAAGATATTTTGTGATATTTACGGTGAATTTGTTATTGGTGTCAACTATAAATGTACTGCCCTTACTGTATAGCGCCCTTAAAGTGATTTTAAATAAATTGCTCTATACAATTTATTCAATTATTATTAGTGTAGAATTTGTGATGTTTTCTGCGATAATTTGTTTTTTTTTTTATAATTTTGTAAACAGGTTTATATCGTTTTACTTAAATTGTAGAGCTCGGCAACGAACTGTCCTGGTGACGTAAGTGGCTGTTTTGATTTTGATATATAATTTAATGAATAATTAAATAAATTGGTATCGAGTTTCCGTATTCGTAAAATAGTGGTTGTGATTGGCATTCATGTCCACAGAAGGCAGGAGTTTCATCAGTGGTCAGCTCGGTATCAAATATCTTGTTCAGTTTAGTATAGAGCTACGACTCAGTCTGACGTCTGCAAGTCTGCCGCTTCAAGTGCGACTTTCAGAACGAGCAGGAACGGGATGATTTTTGCATTTGTTGTGAGTCAGCATGTGGGTCTTTAAATGCGAACCTTGTGCGAATACGCAATAACATTGGGTACACTTAAACGGTTTTTCTCCGCTGTGAGTCAGCATGTGCTTCCTTAAATCTGACCTTCGAAAACAAGAATAGTTGCATTTCGAACACGAGAATGGCTTTTTGCCACTGTGAGTAAACATGTGCTCCCTTAAATACGACTTTTGAGAGCAAGAATATGCGCAGATTGAACAGGATAATGGTTTTTCTCCACTGTGAGTCAGCGTGTGCCTCTTTAATTTGGATTTTGTTAAAAAACAATAGTCACAGTCGGGACAAGAGAATGGTTTTTCTCCACCATGAATCATTATGTGCGACTTTAAAGACGACTTTCGTGAACACGTGAAGTTACATTTCGAACATGAGAATGGTTTTTCTCCACTGTGAGTAATCATGTGGCCATTTAATTGCGACTTTCGTGAACACGAGTAGTTACATTCGGAACACGAGAATGGTTTCTCCCCACTGTGAATAATCATATGGCTATTTAAATGCGACTTTTGTGAACACGAGTATTTGCATTGGGAGCACGAGAATGGTTTTGAGTTCAAAACAACCGGCACCGTATGCCCGTAACTCGTGCTTAAATTACTTCCATGATCGCCATGCTGCTGTCGCTTAGGATGAGTTAATTCTGTAAATGAAAAAGAAAGAAAAATACATTTCCCTGTGATGCAAATAAATGACATAGTTGTTGCAAAGAGAAATGCGATCGCTCATGCACACATTAAAAATACTGGACTACGTAAACAAAATACTAATATAATAGAAATATCAACATTAGGTACAGTCAATGAGGCAGTAAAAATCAAACAAAAAATCAAAACCTATAAAAAGGTAATATGGGAAAGAATAAAAGGCAAGCTAAAGTATAATTTTAAGATTTCATAAACATTAAAGTAACAACCAGGTAACAGAGATTCTATAAAAGACTATACTGTAATTTAGAGAAAAATAAAACTTTTAAATAACCCACGTAATCTGGACGTCCAAACGCAGCCTTCAACTCTCGTTTAAAAAGTTGAAAAACGGATTTATTTTTAATTATTATTTATTTTTATTGAGATTTGAAAACCTCATTGTAATATTTAATCATTGAAGAAATTGATATTAACATAACCTTCATTTAGGTAATGTTAATATTATTTATTTCAATGATTAAATACTACAACGAGTTTTTAAATCTCAATAAAAAAAAATTAATAATTAAAAATTGAATACATTCTTTAGACTTTTATAAAAACTCAATAGATGTCTCATATAAATAAAACATCGGATATTAAACCGAGACACTGTCTAGTTTGCAAGAGTGTTCCTTAGGAACTTTGTAATCATTAGAAAGACAGCTGCCTAATATGGGATTAAAAATGGAGAACAGGAATTATTTTTTCTTACCAGCAGTCGAATCACTTCTCTCGGAGTATTCCAAACACTCCTTCTTTATATCTGGAATATCTATATATATGTGTGTATCCGGATTTTCACATCCACCTTCTCCTCCAATCTCTGGCTCCATCTTGACGGTGACACTATCTGGGTTAGGCAGGTCCATGGTACTTATATGAGGACATTCAAACAATGCCGTGTTACTTGATGCCTTCTCACAAAAAAACAAACCTGAAAATGGAAAATTAATTGTGCATAGATATCATAAAATGATATCCATAGTTAAAATTAAGCATTTACGGAGGTGTTAAATACCGGTCACATATCGCAGTTCGGATTCCAAACTTTTGCTATGTTTCACATTGTAAGTATTATAAGTTTAGAATTTAGTCTTACTCGTCGTTTGGTGAATTCCTTCAGAGTGTTCCAAGCGTTCCCTTTTAATGCCCGGGAGCTCGATTTCAATTTCTGCATACGAATGTTCACTCTCTTCGTTTTCTTTATACGCTGGTTCTGCTTTGATGGTGACTCCCTCTAGATTAGAAGGCTCCATTGTACTAGTTTTGACTGAAAACAAAAAATCTTTATAAAAGAATTGCAACGTGTCCGATATTACTATAATGTCACGAGACGCTAGCATTTTTCTCCTTACCTTTAACGTCATAGGATACTAAGTGTTTCTAACAGAAGGAAGTTACATCAAATGTATAATTTGATGAATTCGAAGATTCCTACCTCTCTGTTTTATAAACTGCAGTGGTTCCGTAACTGTCATACACGGTAAATAGAACATTTACTTTTTCTCCGCAGATCCGCTGTATTTAAGGAAAGTTACAGTTATTTATCAACAAAACTTTGGAATGAAATACCACTATCTATTCTACGATCGACATCGCTCCAGTGCTTCAAGAAGTTCTGCAGCGACTGGTTACTGAGTGCAGGCAGTCGCACAACATCATAATAATTGATAAATAATGAAAGGGATACTTGTGTTAGTGATTTCGTATTTTTATCATTTTAAAAATAAAAATTCAAATTCTATGTAAAATATGTAACTGTGAATTTTTATTTATTTGAAACACATTAGTTAACAATAAAATTTAAGAAACCTTTGACTGCCCGACTGGGAACAAATCCCATTTTAGGACGGTCAAATTGACAAGTTTAGTTCATATTAAGTGCCATTATAAAAAAAATAGAGGGGATAAAAGCTAGTATTGACATAGTATGATAAAATAATATATCTATAAAAAAGTATAATAATTAAGTATAAACGGATGTGGATAGTACAGAAAAAAAACAATTGTGTATACCCGACAATTGGACAACTTCATCTGATTTCTAGAATCACTGCTGGAAATGATCTGCACTACGGAATCTCAATAGCTGAGCAGTGACCTTTTAGTCGATTACTAAATTTAAATACAACGTAAAAATAAATTGATGTTTTTATTATTTTATTTAAAATTTTAACAAATAAATTAGATTGACTGTCTATTCGTAAGACATCCGTAAGAGAACCTCACATAAGAGAGAATATGTGGGGATTGACAAAATGACACACCGAGAATGTGCCTTTGAGTAAAATTTAATTTATCTCTTTCGCGCCGAACATTTACATAACATTCGTTTGGCAGAATTTAATAAGGTAACTCCTAACAGATTCTGCCAAGACCTCGGTGCTCTCGTAATTTCCAGACTGGAATACCGCAATAGTTTGTACACTGGTCTGCCTAACGTCATTCTGAACAGACTGCAAGGTATTAAACACAGCAGCTCGTCTAGGACGCGGTCCCAACAAATACTGTCAGATTACTCCACTTCTACGTACACTGGCACAGGAGTCACAGAAATACTTTAAAACTTATCTTACGGTATATAAAGCACTGAACGCGCTGCCACCACCATACATGACTGATCTCTGAGTAAGGGACAACCTTACTCAAAGGCAACTCACGCTCAGATCCGCCAAGTCTGATGTGTCAAACAGACTGGTTGAACCCTCTCGTACGAATGCTGCAAAATTTGGGGACAGAGCTTTAAATGTACTGGGTCCACCTTCGTGGAATAACCTTCCAATTGGTTTGTAAGAAAGCAACTTAAATTGTAAAGAATAAAATTAAAAAAATCGCTTTAAAAATTACATACAAACATTAACAAAATGTAAAGCGCCCTTGAAGTAATTTTATTACTAAAGATCGCTATAAAATTTTGAGTAAAGTTTTGCAAATTAGACTCGTCCTTAATACGTATATATTATTGAAATAACACTTCATTTCAACTTAATTACATATATACAAAAGGAACCTGGGTTAGCTTTTTTTGGAAAGAACCAATCCTAAGAATCTATTTCTTATTTAAAAAAAAAAAAACATTTTGACTAACAGGCACTTTTATATAAATGTCGAATGAAAAATTTAACTTCGCACGTACATCATATTTAACAAAACTGGAATTACATAGCAAACAGCATTTATTTCAATTATCTATACGTATTAAGAACGAGCCTAAACTGTAAACATTATCAAATTTAACCATTATATATATATAGATATAGATAGAAAAATACTTATAATCAAAGGAGATGTACTTCAAGGACTGCTGCGTAGGTTTTTGAGGTTATGAAACGCGCGGTTGTAACACTTAGGATTGGCCAGAATGCTCCTCGGCACTCTGTGATAATTGACGTAATCTTCAATTTGATGCAAGAATTGAATCCTTGAACTAAAAGCCTGTGTTCAAACTTTTCGATGCTCAGTTGCCTTGGCATTTACTGAAATTTACTGTGACAGTTTGCATTCAGTGCTGCCAGCGCATAAATTTCTGTTATAGAAAAATAATTTAAATATTCACTGAAGTTCCTACCCGACGTTAACAGTAATATTTGTAATATGTAAGGCCACTTGATATAGCCTTTTGTAATCACCTAAAATAATTGACCGAATTCACCGAAATATTTAGATTTAAAAGGTGCATTTTAAATAATAGGAATTCCCAAATTAGACCGGCAATAAAATAAATTTAGTACAAAGGCTAGCCGAACCTATTGTTAGGAAAAATCGTAACAAAAATAATATAATCTTAACTGCTATTTTGGGAAAGCCCGCAATTCCGTTGGAATTTTATGAGACGGCAATAAACACCTCAAAGGATTGCCCGACGGAACAAAGGCCGCTGAACAATGCGGTTTAAAAGATAATACCTACAGGTAGACAGAAGGACAGTGGGCTCTAGGAGACAGTCGATTGCCAGAGTCCGCCCAGGACGGAGAGTCGATTGCCAGAGTTCGCCCAGGACGGAGAGTCGATTGCCAGAGTTCGCCCAGGACGGAGAGTCGCGTGCAGTCTTCCACCGAGGAAGCACGAGTCGTTGTAAGAGTCCGCCCAGGACGGAGAGTCGGTTGCAGTAGTCCGCCCAGGACACACAGCCAAGTGAAACCTTCCGCCCAGGAAGGTTCCTATTCTCGCTTCTTGGAGAGGCAGCCCAGGTCCTCTACGCTCTACGAATTCTACGCTTCCATCCCAGAAGGAAGTAACTGATCTTCACCCTTCGGAGATCAACATCGGAGACCGCCCATGCCTCTGATTATCGCCGCGTTGCACCTACTCCCGATCCGGAGGTTCACGAATACGTAGTGCGAACGCGAGGACTCTACATACAACGCAGCCACTGGACCCTGGACATCCATCACCAAAAAGGGAAGTGCCTGACTCTAATGATAATTCCTCCCACATTGCCTAAGCCAGTGAACCTCTAATTTTAAGTACAAAGACTTTAACAGTAGAATTAAATAATTCGGTATCTAGTTTTATTGAATTGGCTAATTAAGTTTTACTCTAGTTTTAAGACTAAACCCACGTATATAAAAATAAATTACTTGTAACTACCTAAGATCGCTTTTCTATTCCTCCCTTTTTGCGTTATTCCTAGAATAATACCAACTGCCCGACGCACCGTCATATCACACTCTCTGACGGTCCGGTAGGGAATCGACATAAACCGGGTGCTGTAAAAGTGCAGGCAATGTTTCGCGATATTTTCTCCATCGACTCTCTGACGGATCTGCAGTGATTTGTAGTGGGCCGGTAAATTGTCGATATTGCAGTATCTGTTATGTTTACCGTTTTCGGATCTGTCAAACCCAAGATCAAAAAATGTCGGGGGAATCAAGTGAAGACGGGGCGCTGGTATCCTATTTATTACTTCGAATGAGACAAAAAAGGAGAAGGTTTTGGGTCCACCCCTACATTTAACGTAATATTCATTGTTGGTTATTTGTTGCTGTCAGGAAACTGTCCGAAGATGATGTAAAATTCCGGCAAATATACCGAATGTCAAAAAAAAACATTCCAAGAACTGGTCCAGCGCGTTGCTCGTTGGATATTACAAAAATGAATAACAATATGAGGCAGTGCGTTAGTGCTGAGGAAAGAGTTTTAATAACCCTTTAATGCATATGCCAGTAATTTATAGTTATAAAGGCGTACATATTTCTCTACTTCCATTATTAGCCAAAAATTCATACCCGCTCTGTGTCTGAATTCAAAGGATAAATGACGCGTAAACGATCGAAACGCAGTGCATAGATTAACTAGGGGAAAGTTTACCAAGAAGCTACTGAATTGTTGTACCGCTTGTTTTATAACTGAAGAATGTCGCGCGGCTCCCGCTTCCCCCCCGAGTCGTGTGCTAGAATCCGTTAAAATGTATGGCGCAGTGCCCTGTCGGTATCACGCATGAGGTTTATGTCCATTCCCTACCGGACCGTAAGAGAGTGGCCTAAATAATTCTGTGATAGATTTCAGGGCCAGTGCTATGCTAACGCAATTGAAACAGTCCACTCCAGGCGATAGATAGCCAATACGCTGATAGTATCGATTTAAAAAATATATTTATTTTACAATGAAAAACACATAAATTTGTTGTAGACCACTTTTATTTTATCAAAACTCTACCGGTTTCGGAAGCACCCTTCCTTCATCGGGAGAATATTAAAACTAACTTATGATATAAAATATTGACAAGACATATAAATTTTAGGTGTTGGAGTGGGGGGTAAGCAAATGGGTAGGGGTAATTGTAGGATTTCAGGGAAGAACAGAGCGATTTATTGGGAAAATATTCAGAATGGGACTAAAAGATAAGTTAATTTGGTTATTTAAAATACTAGCATTATTATTAAGGGATTTTCTAATTTCGAGTGCTTCTAAGTTATCCAATTTTTTGATTTTATTGTTACGGTGAAGAATTGTAACCCCCGTGTCCTTGTTAAAAGTGTGATCTTTAGAAATTAGATGATTGGCAAATTCTGAGAAGTTATTATTATTTAAGCATCTTAAATGTTCTCTGACTCTAATATTTATATTTCTAGTTGTTTTACCTATGTAGAACGATGGACAATCACTACAACATAGTTGGTAAATACCTGAGTGGCTTAATTTATGTTCTCTATCTTTAGTATTTTTTAGTAATTTACCTAAATTGTTATCAGTATAGAACGCGGGTTTAATGTGAGAAGGAAATTTTTTTGTGCTAAGTGAGGAAAAGTTGGATATATATAAGATTCTGCGCCATTGAACAGGATTTATTATTTTATTATTATTTTCAGGTGTATTAAATAAAAATGTATTTGTTGAAATTAGTTTAAGTTTCTTATTGAGGATTTTATCAATTAAATTTGTAGAATAACCATTATTTAGAGCAATTTGTTTAATTTTTGTAAGTTAAATCGTGAAATTAACAGATGATAGTGGGATTTTTACTAGCCGGTGCACCATTGAATGATAAGCAGAATGTTTATGTGAGACCGGATGGTTTGACATGTTATGGATTGTTATATCTGTGTACGTAGGTTTACGAAAAATGTTGAATTCAATTCTGTTATTTATTGAAGTTAGTGTTAAATCTAAAAAATTAATCGATGCATTACTGCCTATCTCTAAAGTGAATTGGATGCTTTTGTGGAATGAATTTATAAGAAGAAGGAATTTAGTCAGTTGCCGATCTGTTCCTGTCCAGATACAGAAGATATCGTCTACGTATCTTTTCCATGTAAGAACACTGTTCGAAAGTGATGAATTACAATTAAAAATCTTATTTTCTAAGTTATTCATAAAAATATCTGCTAACAGTGGACTCGTCGGCGCGCCCATCGGAAGCCCTTGATTCTGTTGGTAGATACAGTTGTTGTATTGGAAATAATTTTGGTTTATGCACATATTGAATAGGCGGGACAAGTCATTAATCATATCAATATTTAAATTAGAGGAGTTTAGGATATCTACAATTATTTCTTTGCAATCATTAGTTGGGACATTTGGGAACAAATTAATTACATCAAAGGAAATAAGTTTGGCATTATTGGGAATAACTAAGTCCTTAACTGCACTTATCAGTTCAAAGGAGTTCTTGATCGTATACTTAGGGGAAAACACATTAATATTATTAAAGACATTCGTTATGTGAGAAGCTATTATGAAATTCGGGGAAGCACAACATGATACTACGGGTCTGATGGGTTTATTGCTTTTATGTATTTTCAAAAACCCGTATAACTTAGGATTCCTCCGTATAACTTAGGACTCTTAGAGATAGGCAGTAATGCATCGATTAATTTTTTAGATTTAACACTAACTTCAATAAATAACAGAATTGAATTCAACATTTTTCGTAAACCTACATACACAGATATAACAATCCATAACATGTCAAACCATCCGGTCTCACATAAACATTCTGCTTATCATTCAATGGTGCACCGGCTAGTAAAAATTCCACTATCATCTGTTAATTTCACGATTGAACTTACAAAAATTAAACAAATTGCTCTAAATAATGGTTATTCTACAAATTTAATTGATAAAATCCTCAATAAGAAACTTAAACTAATTTCAACAAATACATTTTTATTTAATACACCTGAAAATAATAATAAAATAATAAATCCCGTTCAATGGCGCAGAATCTTATATATATCCAACTTTTCCTCACTTAGCACAAAAAATTTCCTTCTCACATTAAACCCGCGTTCTATACTGATAACAATTTAGGTAAATTACTAAAAAATACTAAAGATAGAGAACATAAATTAAGCCACTCGGGTATTTACCAACTATGTTGTAATGATTGTCCATCGTTCTACATAGGTAAAACAACTAGAAATATAAATATTAGAGTCACAGAACATTTAAGATGCTTAAATAATAATAACTTCTCAGAATTTGCCAATCATCTAATTTCTAAAGATCACACTTTTAACAAGGACACGGGGGTTACAATTCTTCACCGTAACAATAAAAGCAAAAAATTGGATAACTTAGAAGCACTCGAAATTAGAAAATCCCTTAATAATAATGCTAGTATTTTAAATAACCAAATTAACTTATCTTTTAGTCCCATTCTGAATATTTTCCCAATAAATCGCTCTGTTCTTCCCGGAAATCCTACAATTTCCCCTACCCATTTGCTTACCCCCACTCCAACACCTAAAATTTATATGTCTTGTCAATATTTTATATCATAAGTTAGTTTTAATATTCTCCTGATGAAGGAAGGGTGCTTCCGAAACCGGTAGAGTTTTGATAAAATAAAAGTGGTCTACAACAAATTTATGTGTTTTTCATTGTAAATTATGGCGAGCCACAAAGTTAATGCTTTTTACAAATATGTATATTTATTTTAATTAAAAAGTTACGTTATTTACAATATTTTTTCATTCCTAATGAGTATTTCTCTGCGAATGGCGGAGATGGGGCAACCTTTCGAGCTGGAGTAGTGGAGTCAACCCTGGCTGATCGGCAAAGGGAGGACTCCGACTTCCTTCTGCGATGGAGGCGGAAAGTCAACTCATCCGGGAACTGGCACCCTCTCCAAGCTCAAGTGAAGGTAATGTAAATATAAAAAAAATATACTTCACACGAAACTTATGGCTGTGCGATATTTAAAAAATGCTTGTAATTTTTTTTATTTTTCATTTGTTACTGAAATTTTTAGGAACGTAAAAAATGGGTTTTACATTGCTATTGTTTTTCAACTCAAATTGTGTACTTCTCTCCCATTAGAATAATTTGCTCGTGAATGGAAGAGGTGTGTACATTAATGCAGCAATTTGTTAATAGTTTAAAATATGTGTTAGGTAGTGTTAGGTATTAAGAAAAAATCTATGTAGCAAATGTCGTAATAATATTTATATTAGATTGGATATAGAATATCAATACAGAGCAAATATAAGAAAATTTGGTTTAACTTAAAAAATGGGTACCGTCCTTTGTCGAAAAAATTGTTCTTCGAGTCCTAGATTGACCAAAACTGAACAGAGGTTTAAAATTTCGCAAGGTACGATATTTAAATTACTGGACTAGGTCTTTTCAATATAACATGTTTTTTGCTTGAATAATTGTTTTCTTGTCATTTTTTCTATAAAAACCGGTCGTATCTCACCAAATATTAATTATATCGTCTTATAAGTGGTTTCATTCGATGCAGCACCAATTAAACCATAATAAATGATATTTCCCTGGTTGTAAAACGAGTATTTTTTCAAAAAATTCCCCCCTTCCCTCTTGACGGCACGATGTGTAGTTTTACAGAATTCGGCACCGGTGTATTTTCTCATCCTTCCAAGTAGAGTTTGAAGATTTTTTGAGATTTTCTTTATAACGTATATTGTATTTGTAGATAGGGTCAGTCTGGAATCTAAAGGACACCCAAATATTTAATTTCGGATACTTCCTTCAATATCAATAATAAAAATAATAATTGAATGATTTGTATAGCGCCGTTTTTGTGAAAAATCACCTGAGGGGAGTTGTACAAATATTACTTCCTATTCTTTATCTAATTATGTAAAAACAGACACAGAAAAACATATTATAAAAATGGCTACCATTCTTATATTTTATTTTTATTGTGTTCAAGTTTAATTTCTAGAACTCCTTTTTTATTTGAGGTTTTTTAAAAGTATTTTTAAATATTATTATTAAAAAAAACGGTTTATTGCAAGACCCTTTTAAATAAACCGACAACCTTCCAAAGGTATCAGACCAATTCTTTGTAAGTTTTTTTTTAAATCTCATGTCCTTATATACAAGCTCTCATTCTTTCTATATCACAGCTAGGGTACACTTCGCACCTCAGCTCATTCGTCCTACATCTTTGCTAGAGTACACTAAGTACCTAGTTCATAATTCTCTTATCTAATAAAATACAAAATAAAGTATGGACTACTAATTCTACAACCCAAGCCAACAAGGAGACAAAACATTATAAAAAATTAATAAATAAAGGTGTATTCGGTGAAAAACAGTTAAAAATGGTCCCCTAGAATAAGTAATGTTTCTAAATCGGCGATTAAAACCGATGGGTACGTAACAAACTTTGGTTTTTCTCTAAAAATCTGCAAGTTGTTGTTTTATTATGAATTTGAAAACATGAGATTTCGCTTGGTGGATTCTAGAAACATGGTCAACATTTAGAGTAGGCAACAATTGTAAGTTTGATTATTTACTTTTACTGACCCTTTGTTATTGTTTGCCTACTAAAATTTACCTATTTTTGACTTTATAATTTGTTTTGGTAATAATAGTAAATATTCGTGCATTCATCTTGTGGTCAATACTGTCACCTTATTGTGGCTGATCGGGATCGTCACAGAAGATATTTTGTGACATTTACAGTGAATTTGTTATTGGTGTCAACTATAAATGTAGTACTGGATAGCGCCCTTAAATTGATTTTACAAAAATCGCTCTGTACAATTTGTTCAGTTATTATTGTTGTAGAATTTGGGTTATTATATTTTTCTGCGTTAATTTGTTTTTTTTTTACAATTTTGTATGCAGGTTTACATCGTTTCACTTAAATTGTAGAGCTCGACAACGAGTTGTCCTAGTGACATGAGTGGCTGTTTTGATTTTAATATATAATTTAATGAATAATTAAATAAATTGGTACTGAGTTTCCGTAATCGTAAAATATTGGTAGTGATTGGCATTCATGTCCAGAGAATGCAGGAGTTTCATCAGTGGTTAGCTCGGTATCAAACATCTTGTTCAGTTTAGTATAGAGCTACGACTAAGTCTGACGCCTGCACGTCTGCCGCCTCAAGTGCAACTTTCAGAACGAGCAGGAACGGAATGATTTTTGCATTTGTTGTGAGTCATCAGGTGGGTCTTTAAATGCGAAGCTTGTGCGAATAAGCAATAACATTGGGTACACTTAAACGGTTTTTCTCCGCTGTGAGTCAGCATGTGCTTCCTTAAATCTGACCTTCGAATACAAGAATAGTTGCATTTCGTACACGAGAATGGCTTTTTGCCACTGTGAGTAAACATGTGCTCCCTTAAATACGACTTTTGAGAGCAAGAATATGCGCAGATTGAACAGGATAATGGTTTTTCTCCACTGTGAGTCAGCGTGTGCGTCTTTAATTTGGATTTTGTTAAAAAACAATAATCACAGTCGGGACATGAGAATGGTTTTTCTGCACCATGAATCATTATGTGCGACTTTAAAGACGACTTTCGTGAACACGTGAAGTTACATTTCGAACATGAGAATGGTTTTTCTCCACTGTGAGTAATCATGTGGCCACTTAAATACGACTTTTGAGAGCAAGAATATGAGCAGATTGGACAGGATAATGTTTTTTCTCCACTGTGAGTGAGCATGTGCCTCTTTAATTTGGATTTTGTTAAAAAACAATAGTCACAGTCGGGACATGAGAATGGTTTTTCTCCACCATGAATCATTATGTGCGACTTTAAAGACGACTTTCGGGAACACGTGAAAATACATTTCGAACATGAGAATGGTTTTTCTCCACTGTGAGTAATCATGTGGCCATTTAATTGCGACTTTCGTGAACACGAGTAGTTACATTCGGAAAACGAGAATGGTTTCTCCCCACTGTGAATAATCATGTGGCTATTTAAATGCGACTTTTGTGAACACGAGTATTTGCATTGGGAGCACGAGAATGGTTTTGAGTTCAAAACAACCGGCACCGTATGCCCGTAACTCGTGCTTAAATTACTTCCATGATCGCCATGCTGCTGAAGTTGCTTAGGACGAGTTAATTCTGTAAATGAAAAAGAAAGAAAAATACATTTCCCTGTGATGCAAATAAATGACATAGTTGTTGCAAAGAGAAATGCGATCGCTCATGCACACATTAAAAATACTGGACTACGTAAACAAAATAATAATATAATAGAAATATCAACTTTAGCTACAGTCAATGAGGCAGTAAAAATCAAACAAAAATTTAAAACCTATAAACGGAAATATGGGAAAAAAATATCTTGAATAATATTTGCAAATTGTAAGAAAGAGTTTTTTTTTCTAAAAAGCCAAGCTAACGTATAACTTTAAGAATTCATAAACATTAAATTAACAACCAGGTAACAGAGTTTCTATCAAAGACGATACTGTAATTTAGAGAAAAATAAAACTTTTACATAACCCACTCTTTTAAAAATTAGAAAAACGGATTAATTTTTAATTATTAATTCTTTTTATTGAGATAAAAACCTAAATGAAGGTTATGTTAATATTAATTTCTTCAATGATTAAATATTACAATGAGTTTCTAAATCTCAATAAAAATAATTAATAATTAAAAATTGAATATATTCGTTAAACTTTTATAAAAACTCAATAAATGTCTCATATAAATAAAAAATCGGATATTAATCCGAGACACTGTCTAGTTTGCAATTGTGTTCCTTGAGAACTTTGTAATCATTAGAAAGATGGCTGCCAATAATATGGGAATAAAAATGGAGAACGGGATTTATTTTTTCCTACCAGCAGTCGAATCAATTCTCTCGGAGTATTCCAAACACTCCTTCTTTATATCTGGAATGTCTATAGATATGTGTACATCCGGAATTTTATCTCCACCTTCTCCTCCAATCTCTGGCTCCATCTTGACGGTGACACTATCTGGGTTAGGGAGGTCCATGGTACTTATGTGAGGACATTCAAACAATGCTGGGTTACTTGATGTCTTCTCACAAAAAAACACACCTGAAAATGAAAAATTAATTGTGCAAAGATATCATAAAATGATATTCATAGTTAAAATTAAGCATTTACGGAGGTGTTAAATACCGGTCACATATCGCGCTTCCAAACTTTTGCTATGTTTCACATTGTAAATATTATAAGTTTAGAATTTAGTCTTACTCGTCGTTTGGTGAATTTCTTTAGAGTGATCCAAGCGTTCCCTTTTAATGCCCGGGAGCTCGATTTCAATTTCTGCATACGAATGTTCACTCTCTTCGTTTTCTTTATACGCTGGTTCTGCTTTGATGGTGACTCCCTCTAGATTAGAAGGCTCCATTGTACTAGTTTTGACTGAAAACAAAAAATCTTTATAAAAGAATTGCAAAGTGTCCGATATAACTATAATGTCCCGAGACGCGAGCATTTCTCGCCTTACCTTTAACGTCATAGGATACTAAGTGTTTCTAACAGAAGGAAGTTACATCAAATGTATAATTTGATGAATTCGAAGATTCCTACCTCTCTGTTTTATAAACTGCAGTGGTTCCGTAACTGTCATACACGGTAAATAGAACATTTACTTTTTCTCCGCAGATCCGCTGTATTTAAGGAAAGTTACAGTTATTTATCAACAAAACTTTGGAATGAAATACCACTATCTATTCTACGATCGACATCGCTCCAGTGCTTCAAGAAGTTCTGCAGCGAATGGTTACTGAGTGCAGGCAGTCGCACAACATCATAATAATTGATAAATAATGAAAGGGATACTTGTGTTAGTGATTTCGTTGTTTTTATCATTTTAAAAATAAAAATTCAAATTCTATGTAAAATATGTAACTGTGAATTTTTATTTATTTGAAACACATTAGTTAACAATAAAATTTAAGAAACCTTTGACTGCCCGACTGGGAACAAATCCCATTTTAGGACGGTCAAATTGACAAGTTTAGTTCATATTAAGTGCCATTATAAAAAAAATAGAGGGGATAAAAGCTAGTATTGACATAGTATGATAAAATAATATATCTATAAAAAAGTATAATAATTAAGTATAAACGGATGTGGATAGTACAGAAAAAAAACAATTGTGTATACCCGACAATTGGACAACTTCATCTGATTTCTAGAATCACTGCTGGAAATGATCTGCACTACGGAATCTCAATAGCTGAGCAGTGACCTTTTAGTCGATTACTAAATTTAAATACAACGTAAAAATAAATTGATGTTTTTATTATTTTATTTAAAATTTTAACAAATAAATTAGATTGACTGTCTATTCGTAAGACATCCGTAAGAGAACCTCACATAATAGAGAATATGTGTGGATTGACAAAATGACACACCGAGAATGTGCCTTTGAGTAAAATTTAATTTATCTCTTTCGCGCCGAACATTTACATAACATTCGTTTGGCAGAATTTAATAAGGTAACTCCTAACAGATTCTGCCAAGACCTCGGTGCTCTCGTAATTTCCAGACTGGAATACCGCAATAGTTTGTACACTGGTCTGCCTAACGTCATTCTGAACAGACTGCAAGGTATTAAACACAGCAGCTCGTCTAGGACGCGGTCCCAACAAATACTGTCAGATTACTCCACTTCTACGTACACTGGCACAGGAATCACAGAAATACTTTAAAACTTATCTTACGGCATATAAAGCACTGAACGCGCTGCCACCACCATACATGACTGATCTCTGAGTAAGGGACAACCTTACTCAAAGGCAACTCACGCTCAGATCCGCCAAGTCTGATGTGTCAAACAGACTGGTTGAACCCTCTCGTACGAATGCTGCAAAATTTGGGGACAGAGCTTTAAATGTACTGGGTCCACCTTCGTGGAATAACCTTCCAATTGGTTTGTAAGAAAGCAACTTAAATTGTAAAGAATAAAATAAAAAAATCCCCTTTTAAAATTACCTGCCAAAGTTAACAAAATGTAAAGCGCCCTTGGAGTAATTTTATTACTAAAGAGCGCTATAAAATTTTGGGTAAAGTTTTGCAAATTAGACTCGTCCTTAAGACGTATATATTATTGAAATAACACTTCATTTCAACTTAATTACATATATACAAAAGGAACCTGGGTTAGCTTTTTTGGAAAGAACCAATCCTAAGAATCTATTTCTTATTTAAAAAAAAAAAAACATCTTGACTAACAGGCACTTTTATATAAATGTCGAATGAAAAATTTAACTTCGCACGTACATCATATTTAACAAAACTGGAATTACATAGCAAACAGCATTTATTTCAATAATCTATACGTATTAAGAACGAGCCTAAACTGTAAACATTATCAAATTTAACCATTATATATATATAGATATAGATAGAAAAATACTTATAATCAAAGGCGATGTACTTCAAGGACTGCTGCGTACGTTTTTGAGGTTATGAAACGCGCGGTTGTAACACTTAGGATTGGCCAGAATGCTCCTCGGCACTCTGTGATAATTGACGTAATCTTCAATTTGATGCAAGAATTGAATCCTTGAACTAAAAGCCTGTGTTCAAACTTTTCGATGCTCAGTTGCCTTGGCATTTACTGAAATTTACTGTGACAGTTTGCAGTCAGTGCTGCCAGCGCATAAATTTCTGTTATAGAAAAATAATTTAAATATTCACTGAAGTTCCTACCCGACGTTAACAGTAATATTTGTAATATGTAAGGCCACTTGATATAGCCTTTTGTAATCACCTAAAATAATTGACCGAATTCACCGAAATATTTAGATTTAAAATGTGCATTTTAAATAATAGGAATTCCCAGATTAGACCGGCCATAAAATAAATTTAGTACAAAGGCTAGCCGAACCTATTGTTAGGAAAATCGTAACTAAAATAATATAATCTTAACTGCTATTTTGGGAAAGCCCGCAATTCCGTTGGAATTTTATGAGACGGCAATAAACACCTCAAAGGATTGCCCGACGGAACAAAGGCCGCTGAACAATGCGGTTTAAAAGATAATACCTACAGGTAGACAGAAGGACAGTGGGCTCTAGGAGACAGTCGATTGCCAGAGTCCGCCCAGGACGGAGAGTCGATTGCCAGAGTTCGCCCAGGACGGAGAGTCGCGTGCAGTCTTCCACCGAGGAAGCACGAGTCGTTGTAAGAGTCCGCCCAGGACGGAGAGTCGGTTGCAGTAGTCCGCCCAGGACACACAGCCAAGTGAAACCTTCCGCCCAGGAAGGTTCCTATTCTCGCTTCTTGGAGAGGCAGCCCAGGTCCTCTACGCTCTACGAATTCTACGCTTCCATCCCAGAAGGAAGTAACTGATCTTCGCCCTTCGGAGATCAACATCGGAGACCGCCCATGCCTCTGATTATCGCCGCGTTGCACCTACTCCCGATCCGGAGGTTCACGAATACGTAGTGCGAACGCGAGGACTCTACATACAACGCAGCCACTGGACCCTGGACATCCATCACCAAAAAGGGAAGTGCCTGACTCTAATGATAATTCCTCCCACATTGCCTAAGCCAGTGAACCTCTAATTTTAAGTACAAAGACTTTAACAGTAGAATTAAGTAATTCGGTATCTAGTTTTATTGAATTGGCTAATTAAGTTTTACTCTAGTTTTAAGACTAAACCCACGTATATAAAAATAAATTACTTGTAACTACCTAAGATCGCATTTCTATTCCTCCGTTTTTGCGTTATTCCTAGAATAATACCAACTGCCCGACGCACCGTCATATCACACTCTCTGACGGTCCGGTAGGGAATCGACATAAACCGGGTGCTGTAAAAGTGAAGGCAATGTTTCGCGATATTTTCTCCATCGACTCTCTGACGGATCTGCAGTGATTTGTAGTGGGCCGGTAAATTGTCGATATTGCAGTTTCTGTTATGTTTACCGTTTTCGGATCTGTCAAACCCAAGATCAAAAAATGTCGGGGGAATCAAGTGAAGACGGGGGCGCTGGTATCCTATTTATTACTTCGAATGAGACAAAAAAGGAGGAGGTTTTGGGTCCACCCCTACATTTAACGTAATATTCATTGTTGGTTATTTGTTGCTGCCCGGAAACTGTCCGAAGATGATGTAAAATTCCGGCAAATATACCGAATGTCAAAAAAAAACATTCCAAGAACTGGTCCAGCGCGTTGCTCGTTGGATATTACAAAAATGAATAACAATATGAGGCAGTGCGTTAGTGCTGAGGAAAGAGTTTTAATAACCCTTTAATGCATATGCCAGTTATACCAGACGTGACTATCAAAGTTTGTAATACCCTACGTTTGCATAACATCAACCAGTACATAACTCAGTAGGTGGTACGACTAGATACGAAATCAACTACTGAGTTCGTGCAGCTTCGAACGAGAGACGACTCGATACGTTCTCGATCGAGCTGGCATGTAGTACTGGTCAGGCTCAAACAGACGACCTGACCACAAACGAGAGAGAGAGAGAGAGAAGCGACTAGATACGCGTCTCTGTCTTGTTTGTCATGTCTGCACAAATAATTAATTGTGCAACGCCCGACTTTAATTTTAACCTGATAGAAGCGACTAGATACGCATCCCTATCTTGTTATGTTTGCACAAAATGAGGATTTGTGCAAACGCCCCATTTCAGTACATATTGGCTTTCGACAAGCGTAGTTCCGGGGTTTTAGAAGAAGTGATGATAAGAGTGCACGTTGTCGTTTTCTTTTTCCTACGCCTCTGAACCTCGTTTTCGTCCCGAGACGCTACTGGGTGCTAACGGGACATTTCTCCGACCCCCGCCACCCCTACGGTCGCTCCCGGCGACGGTCCCGAAAACAGAGCGGGCTCTCATTGGTCGAGCCCCTCTGATCCACAAAAAACTTATCAAAATTATTGTTCTACCAAAATTGTCTATCTTTGTAAGCAATTCCTGCGGCTGCGGTGACTGATCTAAATAAACGATCTTTTCTGATCTGTTCATTAGCACCCGCGGAATCGAGTAAACTTACTTAATTTATGTATGTACAATGCATTTTTTGTTATTTGACGGCAAAGTATCACCTGTCCTACTTTGACCCCCATGACATACTTTGTAATAATTTTGGCTTCCTTAATAAAAAATAGGTGAAGATTGCAATAGGCTCAATTCAAGCAGAAGGTCGTGATTTACATCCTAATTTTTTGATCAAGTCGATCCAAGATTGACAGAGTCTACGGCAGCTCGCGAAATATTCACGAGTTCAAACTGCCCGATTCGCCGCACGGTATCGCACCGAAGTACTTGAACGACGAGTGCATTTCTAAAATTCAGAGTATTCTCACGGATTCAACACGCCTTCTACCTACTTCGCCTGCATCTTCACCCGGCCTGAAAACCGACCGTGACTTTCTCTTCGCCCTCACCACCTCCTTGCAAGAAATCGTTTGCCTTTTTCAAGGCATTTCTCCCTTCCTTCCTACCCTGCTCTGAAGCGTCGAAGTGGCCAGCCTGATCTTCTTCTTCTAAAAACGTGCGCAAGAGTTTACAGATCTTGTCCCGTACACCAGTAATTTATAGTTATAAAGGCGTGCATATTTCTCTACCTCCATTATTAGCCAAAAATTCATACCCGCTCCGTGTCTGAATTCAAAGGATAAATGACGCGTAAACGATCGAAACGCAGTGCATAGATTAACTAGGGGAAAGTTTACCAAGAAGCTACTGAATTGTTGTACCGCTTGTGGTATAACTGAAGAATGTTGCGCGGCTCCCGCTTCCCCCCCGAGTCGTGTGCTAGAATCCGTTAAAATGTATGGCGCAGTGCCCTGTCGGTATCACGCATGAGGTTTATGTCCATTCCCTACCGGACCGTAAGAGAGTGGCCTAAATAATTCTGTGATAGATTTCAGGGCCAGTGCTATGCTAACGCAATTGAAACAGTCCACTCCAGGCGATAGATAGTCAATACGCTGATAGTATCGATTTAAAAAATATATTTATTTTAATTAAAAAGTTACGTTATTTACAATATTTTTTCATTCCTAATGAGTATTTCTCTGCGAATGGCGGAGATAGGGCAACCTTTCGAGCTGGAGTAGTGGAGTCAACCCTGGCTGATCGGCAAAGGGAGGACTCCGACTTCCTTCTGCGATGGAGGCGGAAAGTCAACTCATCCGCGAACTGGCACCCTCTCCAAGCTCAAGTGAAGGTAATGTAAATATAAAAAAAATATACTTCACACGAAACTTATGGCTGTGCGATATTTAAAAAATGCTTGTAATTTTTTTTATTTTTCATTTGTTACTGAAATTTTTAGGAACGTAAAAAATGGGTTTTACATTGCTATTGTTTTTCAACTCAAATTGTGTACTTCTCTCCCATTAGAATAATTTGCTCGTGAATGGAAGAGGTGTGTACATTAATGCAGCAATTTGTTAATAGTTTAAAATATGTGTTAGGTAGTGTTAGGTATTAAGAAAAAATCTATGTAGCAAATGTCGTAATAATATTTATATTAGATTGGATATAGAATATCAATACAGAGCAAATATAAGAAAATTTGGTTTAACTTAAAAAATGGGTACCGTCCTTTGTCGAAAAAATTGTTCTTCGAGTCCTAGATTGACCAAAACTGAACAGAGGTTTAAAATTTCGCAAGGTACGATATTTAAATTACTGGACTAGGTCTTTTCAATATAACATGTTTTTTGCTTGAATAATTGTTTTCTTGTCATTTTTTCTATAAAAACCGGTCGTATCTCACCAAATATTAATTATATCGTCTTATAAGTGGTTTCATTCGATGCAGCACCAATTAAACCATAATAAATGATATTTCCCTGGTTGTAAAACGAGTATTTTTTCAAAAAATTCCCCCCTTCCCTCTTGACGGCACGATGTGTAGTTTTACAGAATTCGGCACCGGTGTATTTTATCAACCTTCCAAGTAGAGTTTGAAGATTTTTTGAGATTTTCTTTATAACGTATATTGTATTTGTAGATAGGGTTAGTCTGGAATCTAAAGGACACCCAAATATTTATTTTCGGATACTTCCTTCAATATCAATTATAAAAATAATAATTGAATGATTTGTATAACGTATTTATACATTTTATTATTACAAAAAAAAACGGTTTATTGCAAGACCCATTTAAATAAACCGACAACTTTCCAAAGTATCAGACCAATTCTTTGTAAGTTTTTTTTTAAATCTCATGTCCTTATATACAAGCTCTCATTCTTTCTATATCACAGCTAGGGTACACTTCGTACCTCAGCTCATTCGTCCTACATCTTTGCTAGAGTACACTAAGTACCTAGTTCATAATTCTCTTATCTAATAAAATACAAAATAAAGTATGGACTACTAATTCTACAACCTAAGCCAACAAGAAGGAGACAAAATATTATAAAAAATTAATAAATAAAGGTGTATTCGGTCAAAAACAGTTAAAAATGGTCCCCTAGAATAAGTAATGTTTCTAAATCGGCGATTAAAACCGATGGGTACGTAACAAACTTTGGTTGTTCTCTAAAAATCTGCAAGTTGTTGTTTTATTATGAATTTGAAAACATGAGATTTCATTTGGTGGATTCTAGAAACATTGTCAACATTTAGAGTAGGCAACAATTGTAATTTTGATTATTTACTTTTACTGACCCTTTGTTATTGTTTGCCTACTAAAAGTTACCTATTTTTGACTTTATAATTTGTGTTGGGAATAATAATAATTATTCGTGCATTCATCTTGTGGTCAATACTGTCACCTTATTGTCGCTGATTGGGGTCGTCACAGAAGATATTTTGTGACATTTACAGTGAATTTGTTATTGGTGTCAACTATAAATGTATTACTGGATAGCGCCCTTAAATTGATTTTACAAAAATCGCTCTGTACAATTTGTTCAGTTATTATTGTTGTAGAATTTGGGTTGTTATATTTTTCTGCGTTAATTTGTTTTTTTTTTTTATAATTTTATATGCAGGTTTACATCGTTTTACTGAAATTGTAGAGCTCGACAACGAGTTGTCCTAGTGACATGAGTGGCTGTTTTGATTTTAATATATAATTTAATGAATAATTAAATAAATTGGTACTGAGTTTCCGTAATCGTAAAATATTGGTAGTGATTGGCATTCATGTCCAGAGAATGCAGGAGTTTCATCAGTGGTTAGCTCGGTATCAAACATCTTGTTCATTTTAGTATAGAGCTACGACTAAGTCTGACGCCTGCACGTCTGCCGCCTCAAGTGCAACTTTCAGAACGAGCAGGAACGGAATGATTTTTGCATTTGTTGTGAGTCAGCATGTGGGTCTTTAAATGCGAAGCTTGTGCGAATGCGCAATAACATTGGGTACAATTAAACGGTTTTTCTCCGCTGTGAGTCAGCATGTGCTTCCTTAAATCTGACCTTCGAATACAAGAATAGTTGCATTTCGTACACGAGAATGGCTTTTTGCCACTGTGAGTAAACATGTGCTCCCTTAAATACGACTTTTGAGAGCAAGAATATGCGCAGATTGAACAGGATAATGGTTTTTCTCCACTGTGAGTCAGCGTGTGCGTCTTTAATTTGGATTTTGTTAAAAAACAGTAATCGCAGTCGGGACATGAGAATGGTTTTTCTGCACCATGAATCATTATGTGCGACTTTAAAGACGACTTTCGTGAACACGTGAAGTTACATTTCGAACATGAGAATGGTTTTTCTCCACTGTGAGTAATCATGTGGCCACTTAAATACGACTTTTGAGAGCAAGAATATGAGCAGATTGGACAGGATAATGTTTTTTCTCCACTGTGAGTGAGCGTGTGCCTCTTCAATTTGGATTTTGTTAAAAAACAATAGTCACAGTCGGGACATGAGAATGGTTTTTCTCCACCATGAATCATTATGTGCGACTTTAAAGACGACTTTCGGGAACACGTGAAAATACATTTCGAACATGAGAATGGTTTTTCTCCACTGTGAGTAATCATGTGGCCATTTAATTGCGACTTTCGTGAACACGAGTAGTTACATTCGGAAAACGAGAATGGTTTCTCCCCACTGTGAATAATCATGTGGCTATTTAAATGCGACTTTTGTGAACACGAGTATTTGCATTGGGAGCACGAGAATGGTTTTGAGTTCAAAACAACCGGCACCGTATGCCCGTAACTCGTGCTTAAATTACTTCCATGATCGCCATGCTGCTGAAGTTGCTTAGGACGAGTTAATTCTGTAAATGAAAAAGAAAGAAAAATACATTTCCCTGTGATGCAAATAAATGACATAGTTGTTGCAAAGAGAAATGCGATCGCTCATGCACACATTAAAAATACTGGACTACGTAAACAAAATAATAATATAATAGAAATATCAACTTTAGCTACAGTCAATGAGGCAGTAAAAATCAAACAAAAATTTAAAACCTATAAACGGAAATATGGGAAAAAAATATCTTGAATAATATTTGCAAATTGTAAGAAAGAGTTTTTTTTTCTAAAAAGCCAAGCTAACGTATAACTTTAAGAATTCATAAACATTAAATTAACAACCAGGTAACAGAGTTTCTATCAAAGACGATACTGTAATTTAGAGAAAAATAAAACTTTTACATAACCCACTCTTTTAAAAATTAGAAAAACGGATTAATTTTTAATTATTTTTATTGAGATAAAAACCTAAATGAAGGTTATGTTAATATTAATTTCTTCAATGATTAAATATTACAATGAGTTTTTAAATCTCAATAAAAATAATTAATAATTAAAATTTGAATATATTCGTTAAACTTTAATAAAAACTCAATAAATGTCTCATATAAATAAAAAATCGGATATTAATCCGAGACACTGTCTAGTTTGCAATTGTGTTCCTTGAGAACTTTGTAATCATTAGAAAGATGGCTGCCAATAATATGGGAATAAAAATGGAGAACGGGATTTATTTTTTCCTACCAGCAGTCGAATCAATTCTCTCGGAGTATTCCAAACACTCCTTCTTTATATCTGGAATGTCTATAGATATGTGTACATCCGGAATTTTATCTCCACCTTCTCCTCCAATCTCTGGCTCCATCTTGACGGTGACACTATCTGGGTTAGGGAGGTCCATGGTACTTATGTGAGGACATTCAAACAATGCTGGGTTACTTGATGTCTTCTCACAAAAAAACACACCTGAAAATGAAAAATTAATTGTGCAAAGATATCATAAAATGATATTCATAGTTAAAATTAAGCATTTACGGAGGTGTTAAATACCGGTCACATATCGCGCTTCCAAACTTTTGCTATGTTTCACATTGTAAATATTATAAGTTTAGAATTTAGTCTTACTCGTCGTTTGGTGAATTCCTTCAGAGTGTTCCAAGCGTTCCCTTTTAATGCCCGGGAGCTCGATTTCAATTTCTGCATACGAATGTTCACTCTCTTCGTTTTCTTTATACGCTGGTTCTGCTTTGATGGTGACTCCCTCTAGATTAGAAGGCTCCATTGTACTAGTTTTGACTGAAAACAAAAAATCTTTATAAAACAATTAGAACGTGTCCGATATTAGTATAATATCCCGAGACGCGAGCATTTCTCGCCTTACCTTTAACGTCATAGGATACTAAGTGTTTCTAACAGAAGGAAGTTACATCAAATGTATAATTTGATGAATTCGAAGATTCCTACCTCTCTGTTTTATAAACTGCAGTGGTTCCGTAACTGTCATACACGGTAAATAGAACATTTACTTTTTCTCCGCAGATCCGCTGTATTTAAGGAAAGTTACAGTTATTTATCAACAAAACTTTGGAATGAAATACCACTATCTATTCTACGATCGACATCGCTCCAGTGCTTCAAGAAGTTCTGCAGCGAATGGTTACTGAGTGCAGGCAGTCGCACAACATCATAATAATTGATAAATAATGAAAGGGATACTTGTGTTAGTGATTTCGTTGTTTTTATCATTTTAAAAATAAAAATTCAAATTCTATGTAAAATATGTAACTGTGAATTTTTATTTATTTGAAACACATTAGTTAACAATAAAATTTAAGAAACCTTTGACTGCCCGACTGGGAACAAATCCCATTTTAGGACGGTCAAATTGACAAGTTTAGTTCATATTAAGTGCCATTATACAAAAAATAGAGGGGATAAAAGCTAGTATTGACATAGTATGATAAAATAATATATCTATAAAAAAGTATAATAATTAAGTATAAACGGATGTGGATAGTACAGAAAAAAAAACAATTGTGTATACCCGACAATTGGACAACTTCATCTGATTTCTAGAATCACTGCTGGAAATGATCTGCACTACGGAATCTCAATAGCTGAGCAGTGACCTTTTAGTCGATTACTAAATTTAAATACAACGTAAAAATAAATTGATGTTTTTATTATTTTATTTAAAATTTTAACAAATAAATTAGATTGACTGTCTATTCGTAAGACATCCGTAAGAGAACCTCACATAATAGAGAATATGTGGGGATTGACAAAATGACACACCGAGAATGTGCCTTTGAGTAAAATTTAATTTATCTCTTTCGCGCCGAACATTTACATAACATTCGTTTGGCAGAATTTAATAAGGTAACTCCTAACAGATTCTGCCAAGACCTCGGTGCTCTCGTAATTTCCAGACTGGAATACCGCAATAGTTTGTACACTGGTCTGCCTAACGTCATTCTGAACAGACTGCAAGGTATTAAACACAGGACGCGGTCCCAACAAATACTGTCAGATTACTCCACTTCTACGTACACTGGCACAGGAGTCACAGAAATACTTTAAAACTTATCTTACGGTATATAAAGCACTGAACGCGCTGCCACCACCATACATGACTGATCTCTGAGTAAGGGACAACCTTACTCAAAGGCAACTCACGCTCAGATCCGCCAAGTCTGATGTGTCAAACGGACTGGTTGAACCCTCTCGTACGAATGCTGCAAAATTTGGGGACAGAGCTTTAAATGTACTGGGTCCACCTTCGTGGAATAACCTTCCAATTGGTTTGTAAGAAAGCAACTTAAATTGTAAAGAATAAAATTAAATAATCCGCTTTTAAAATTACCTGCCAAAGTTAACAAAATGTAAAGCGCCCTTGGAGTAATTTTATTACTAAAGAGCGCTATAAAATTTTGGGTAAAGTTTTGCAAATTAGACTCGTCCTTAAGACGTATATATTATTGAAATAACACTTCATTTCAACTTAATTACATATATACAAAAGGAACCTGGGTTAGCTTTTTTTGGAAAGAACCAATCCTAAGAATCTATTTCTTATTTTAAAAAAAAAAAACATCTTGACTAACAGGCACTTTTATATAAATGTCGAATGAAAAATTTAACTTCGCACGTACATCATATTTAACAAAACTGGAATTACATAGCAAACAACATTTATTTCAATAATCTACACGTATTAAGAACGAGCCTAAACTGTAAACATTATCAAATTTAACCATTATATATATATAGATATAGATAGAAAAATACTTATAATCAAAGGCGATGTACTTCAAGGACTGCTGCGTAGGTTTTTGAGGTTATGAAACGCGCGGTTGTAACACTTAGGATTGGCCAGAATGCTCCTCGGCACTCTGTGATAATTGACGTAATCTTCAATTTGATGCTCAGTTGCCTTGGCATTTACTGAAATTTACTGTGACAGTTTGCAGTCAGTGCTGCCAGCGCATAAATTTCTGTTATAGAAAAATAATTTAAATATTCACTGAAGTTCCTACCCGACGTTAACAGTAATATTTGTAATATGTAAGGCCACTTGATATAGCCTTTTGTAATCACCTAAAATAATTGACCGAATTCACCGAAATATTTAGATTTAATAGGTGCATTTTAAATAATAGGAATTCCCAAATTAGACCGGCCATAAAATAAATTTAGTACAAAGGCTAGCCGAACCTATTGTTAGGAAAAATCGTAACTAAAATAATATAATCTTAACTGCTATTTTGGGAAAGCCCGCAATTCCGTTGGAATTTTATGAGACGGCAATGAACACCTCAAAGGATTGCCCGACGGAACAAAGGCCGCTGAACAATGCGGTTTAAAAGATAATACCTACAGGTAGACAGAAGGACAGTGGGCTCTAGGAGACAGTCGATTGCCAGAGTCCGCCCGGGACGGAGAGTCGATTGCCAGAGTTCGCCCAGGACGGAGAGTCGCGTGCAGTCTTCCATCGAGGAAGCACGAGTCGTTGTAAGAGTCCGCCCAGGACGGAGAGTCGGTTGCAGTAGTCCGCCCAGGACACACAGCCAAGTGAAACCTTCCGCCCAGGAAGGTTCCTATTCTCGCTTCTTGGAGAGGCAGCCCAGGTCCTCTACGCTCTACGAATTCTACGCTTCCATCCCAGAAGGAAGTAACTGATCTTCGCCCTTCGGAGATCAACATCGGAGACCGCCCATTCCTCTGATTATCGCCGCGTTGCACCTACTCCCGATCCGGAGGTTCACGAATACGTAGTGCGAACGCGAGGACTCTACATACAACGCAGCCACTGGACCCTGGACATCCATCACCAAAAAGGGAAGTGCCTGACTCTAATGATAATTCCTCCCACATTGCCTAAGCCAGTGAACCTCTAATTTTAAGTACAAAGACTTTAACAGTAGAATTAAGTAATTCGGTATCTAGTTTTATTGAATTGGCTAATTAAGTTTTACTCTAGTTTTAAGACTAAACCCACGTATATAAAAATAAATTACTTGTAACTACCTAAGATCGCATTTCTATTCCTCCCTTTTTGCGTTATTCCTAGAATAATACCAACTGCCCGACGCACCGTCATATCACACTCTCTGACGGTCCGGTAGGGAATCGACATAAACCGGGTGCTGTAAAAGTGCAGGCAATGTTTCGCGATATTTTCTCCATCGACTCTCTGACGGATCTGCAGTGATTTGTAGTGGGCCGGTAAATTGTCGATATTGCAGTATCTGTTATGTTTACCGTTTTCGGATCTGTCAAACCCAAGATCAAAAAATGTCGGGGGAATCAAGTGAAGACGGGGCGCTGGTATCCTATTTATTACTTCGAATGAGACAAAAAAGGAGAAGGTTTTGGGTCCACCCCTACATTTAACGTAATATTCATTGTTGGTTATTTGTTGCTGCCCGGAAACTGTCCGAAGATGATGTAAAATTCCGGCAAATATACAGAATGTCAAAAAAAAACATTCCAAGAACTGGTCCAGCGCGTTGCTCGTTGGATATTACAAAAATGAATAACAATATGAGGGAGTGCGTTAGTGCTGAGGAAAGAGTTTTAATAACACTTTAATGCATATGCCAGTAATTTATAGTTAAAAAGGCGTACATATTTCTCTACCTCCATTATTAGCCAAAAATTCATACCCGCTCCGTGTCTGAATTCAAAGGATAAATGACGCGTAAACGATCGAAACGCAGTGCATAGATTAACTAGGGGAAAGTTTACCAAGAAGTTACTGAATTGTTGTACCGCTTGTGGTATAACTGAAGAATGTCGCGCGGCTCCCGCTTCCCCCCCGAGTCGTGTGCTAGAATCCGTTAAAATGTATGGCGCAGTGCCCTGTCGGTATCACGCATGAGGTTTATGTCCATTCCCTACCGGACCGTAAGAGAGTGGCCTAAATAATTCTGTGATAGATTTCAGGGCCATTGCTATGCTAACGCAATTGAAACAGTCCACTCCAGGCGATAGATAGCCAATACGCTGATAGTATCGATTTAAAAAATATATTTATTTTAATTAAAAAGTTACGTTATTTACAATATTTTTTCATTCCTAATGAGTATTTCTCTGCGAATGGCAGAGATGGGGCAACCTTTCGAGCTGGAGTAGTGGAGTCAACCCTGGCTGATCGGCAAAGGGAGGACTCCGACTTCCTTCTGCAATGGAGGCGGAAAGTCAACTCATCCGCGAACTGGCACCCTCTCCAAGCTCAAGTGAAGGTAATGTAAATATAAAAAAAATATACTTCACACGAAACTTATGGCTGTGCGATATTTAAAAAATGCTTGTAATTTTTTTTATTTTTCATTTGTTACAGAAATTTTTAGGTACGTAAAAAATGGGTTTTACATTGCTATTGTTTTTCAACTCAAATTGTGTACTTCTCTCCCATTAGAATAATTTGCTCGTGAATGGAAGAGGTGTGTACATTAATGCAGCAATTTGTTAATAGTTTAAAATATGTGTTAGGTAGTGTTAGGTATTAAGAAAAAATCTATGTAGCAAATGTCGTAATAATATTTATATTAGATTGGATATAGAATATCAATACAGAGCAAATATAAGAAAATTTGGTTTAACTTAAAAAATGGGTACCGTCCTTTGTCGAAAAAATTGTTCTTCGAGTCCTAGATTGACCAAAACTGAACAGAGGTTTAAAATTTCGCAAGGTACGATATTTAAATTACTGGACTAGGTCTTTTCAATATAACATGTTTTTTGCTTGAATAATTGTTTTCTTGTCATTTTTTCTATAAAAACCGGTCGTATCTCACCAAATATTAATTATATCGTCTTATAAGTGGTTTCATTCGATGCAGCACCAATTAAACCATAATAAATGATATTTCCCTGGTTGTAAAACGAGTATTTTGTCAAAAAATTCCCCCCTTCCCTCTTGACGGCACGATGTGTAGTTTTACAGAATTCGGCACCGGTGTATTTTCTCATCCTTCCAAGTAGAGTTTGAAGATTTTTTGAGATTTTCTTTATAACGTATATTGTATTTGTAGATAGGGTTAGTCTGGAATCTAAAGGACACCCAAATATTTAATTTCGGATACTTCCTTCAATATCAATAATAAAAATAATAATTGAATGATTTGTATAGCGCCGTTTTTGTGAAAAATCACCTGAGGGGCGCTGTACAAATATTACTTCCTATTCTTTATCTAATTATGTAAAAACAGACACAGAAAAACATATTATAAAAATGGCTACCATTCTTATATTTTATTTTTATTGTGTTCAAGTTTAATTTCTAGAACTCCTTTTTTATTTGAGGTTTTTTAAAAGTATTTTTAAATATTATTATTAAAAAAAACGGTTTATTGCAAGACCCTTTTAAATAAACCGACAACTTTCCAAAGTATCAGACCAATTCTTTGTAAGTTTTTTTTTAAATCTCATGTCCTTATATACAAGCTCTCATTCTTTCTATATCACAGCTAGGGTACACTTCGCACCTCAGCTCATTCGTCCTACATCTTTGCTAGAGTACACTAAGTACCTAGTTCATAATTCTCTTATCTAATAAAATACAAAATAAAGTATGGACTACTAATTCTACAACCCAAGCCAACAAGGAGACAAAACATTATAAAAAATTAATAAATAAAGGTGTATTCGGTCAAAAACAGTTAAAAATGGTCCCCTAGAATAAGTAATGTTTCTAAATCGGCGATTAAAACCGATGGGTACGTAACAAACTTTGGTTTTTCTCTAAAAATCTGCAAGTTGTTGTTTTATTATGAATTTGAAAACATGAGATTTCGCTTGGTGGATTCTAGAAACATGGTCAACATTTAGAGTAGGCAACAATTGTAAGTTTGATTATTTACTTTTACTGACCCTTTGTTATTGTTTGCCTACTAAAATTTACCTATTTTTGACTTTATAATTTGTTTTGGTAATAATAGTAAATATTCGTGCATTCATCTTGTGGTCAATACAGTCACCTAATTGTGGCTGATTGGGGTCGTCACAGAAGATATTTTGTGACATTTACAGTGAATTTGTTATTGGTGTCAACTATAAATGTAGTACTGGATAGCGCCCTTAAATTGATTTTACAAAAATCGCTCTGTACAATTTGTTCAGTTATTATTGTTGTAGAATTTGGGTTGTTATATTTTTCTGCGTTAATTTGTTTTTTTTTTTAATAATTTTGTATAAAGGTTTACATCGTTTTTCTTAAATTGTAGAGCTCGACAACGAGTTTACCTAGTGACATGAGTGGCTGTTTTGATTTTAATATATAATTTAATGAATAATTAAATAAATTGGTACTGAGTTTCCGTAATCGTAAAATATTGGTTGTGATTGGCATTCATGTTCAGAGAATGCAGAGGTTTCATCAGTGGTCAGCTCGGTATCAAATATCTTGTTCAGTTTAGTATAGAGCTACGACTAAGTCTGACGCCTGTACGTCTGCCGCCTCAAGTGCAACTTTCAGAACGAGCAGGAACGGAATGATTTTTGCATTTGTTGTGAGTCAGCATGTGGGTCTTTAAATGCGAAGCTTGTGCGAATGCGCAATAACATTGGGTACACTTAAACGGTTTTTCTCCGCTGTGAGTCAGCATGTGCTTCCTTAAATCTGACCTTCGAATACAAGAATAGTTACATTTCAAACACGAGAATGGCTTTTTCCCACTGTGAGAAAACATGTGCTCCCTTAAATACGACTTTTGAGAGCAAAAAAATGCGCAGATTGAACAGGATAATGGTTTTTCTCCACTGTGAGTCAGCGTGTGCGTCTTTAATTTGGATTTTGTTAAAAAACAATAATCACAGTCGGGACATGAGAATGGTTTTTCTCCACCATGAATCATTATGTGTGACTTTAAAGACGACTTTCGTGAACACGTGAAGTTGCATTTCGAACATGAGAATGGTTTTTCTCCACCATGAATCATTATGTGTGACTTTAAAGACGACTTTCGTGAACACGTGAAGTTACATTTCGAACATGAGAATGGTTTTTCTCCACTGTGAGTAATCATATGGCCACTTAAATACGACTTTTGAGAGCAAGAATATGAGCAGATTGAACAGGATAATGTTTTTTCTCCACTGTGAGTCAGCATGTGCCTCTTTAATTTGAATTTTGTTAAAAAACAATAGTCGCAGTCGGGACATGAGAATGGTTTTTCTCCACCATGAATCATTATGTGCGACTTTAAAGACGACTTTCGGGAACACGTGAAGTTACATTTCGAACATGAGAATGGTTTTTCTCCACTGTGAGTAATCATGTGGCCATTTAATTGCGACTTTCGTGAACACGAGTAGTTACATTCGGAACACGAGAATGGTTTCTCCCCACTGTGAGTAATCATGTGGCTATTTAAATGCGACTTTTGTGAACACGAGTATTTGCATTGGGAGCACGAGAATGGTTTTGAGTTCAAAACAACCGGCACCTTATTCCCGTAACTCGTGCTTAAATTACTTCCATGATCGCCATGCTGCTGAAGTCGCTTAGGACGAGTTAATTCTGTAAATGAAAAAGAAAAAATATATATTTCCCTGTGATGCAAATAAATGCCATAGTTGTTGCAAATAGAAATGCGTTCACTCATGCACACATTAAAAATACTGGACTACGTAAACAAAATACTAATATAATAGAAATATCAACTTTAGCTCCAGTCAATGAGGCAGTAAAAATCAAACAAAAATTCAAAACCTATAAAAGGTAATATGGGAAAAAATATCTTGAATAATATTTGCAAATTGTAAGAAAGAGTTTTTTTTCTAAAAAGCCAAGCTAACGTATAATTTTAAGAATTCATAAACATTAAATTAACAACCAGGTAACAGAGATTCTATAAAAGACGATACTGTAATTTCGAGAAAAATAAAATTTTACATAACCCACTCTTTTAATTATTAATTATTTTTATTGAGATAAAAACCAAAATGAAGGTTATGTTAATATTAATTTCTTCGATGATTAAATATTACAATGAGTTTTTAAATCTCAATAAAAATAATTATTAATTAAAAATTGAATATATTCGTTAAACTTTTATAAAAACTCAATAAATATCTAATATAAATAAAAAATCGGATATTAATCCGAGACACTGTCTAGTTTGCAATTGTGTTCCTTGAGAACTTTGTAATCATTAGAAAGATGGCTGCCAATAATATGGGAATAAAAATGGAGAACAGGATTTATTTTTTCCTACCAGCAGTCGAATCAATTCTCTCGGAGTATTCCAAACACTCCTTCTTTATATCTGGAATGTCTATAGATATGTGTACATCCGGAATTTTATCTCCACCTTCTCCTCCAATCTCTGGCTCCATCTTGACGGTGACACTATCTGGGTTAGGCAGGTCCATGGTACTTATGTGAGGACATTCAAACAATGCTGGGTTACTTGATGTCTTCTCACAAAAAAACAAACCTGAAAATGAAAAATTAATTGTGCAAAGATATCATAAAATGATATTCATAGTTAAAATTAAGCATTTACGGAGGTGTTAAATACCGGTCACATATCGCAGTTCGGATTCCAAACTTTTGCTATGTTTCACATTGTAAATATTATAAGTTTAGAATTTAGTCTTACTCGTCGTTTGGTGAATTCCTTCAGAGTGTTCCAAGCGTTCCCTTTTAATGCCCGGGAGCTCGATTTCAATTTCTGCATACGAATGTTCACTCTCTTCGTTTTCTTTATACGCTGGTTCTGCTTTGATGGTGACTCCCTCTAGATTAGAAGGCTCCATTGTTCTAGTTTTACCTGAAAACAAAAAATCTTTATAAAAGAATTGCAACGTGTCCGATATAACTATAATGTCCCGAGACGCGAGCATTTCTCGCCTTACCTTTAACGTCATAGGATACTAAGTGTTTCTAACAGAAGGAAGTTACATCAAATGTATAATTTGATGAATTCGAAGATTCCTACCTCTCTGTTTTATAAACTGCAGTGGTTCCGTAACTGTCATACACGGTAAATAGAACATTTACTTTTTCTCCGCAGATCCGCTGTATTTAAGGAAAGTTACAGTTATTTATCAACAAAACTTTGGAATGAAATACCACTATCTATTCTACGATCGACATCGCTCCAGTGCTTCAAGAAGTTCTGCAGCGAATGGTTACTGAGTGCAGGCAGTCGCACAACATCATAATAATTGATAAATAATGAAAGGGATACTTGTGTTAGTGATTTCGTATTTTTATCATTTTAAAAATAAAAATTCAAATTCTATGTAAAATATGTAACTGTGAATTTTTATTTATTTGAAACACATTAGTTAACAATAAAAATTAAGAAAGCATTGACTGCCAAACTGGTAACAAATCCCATTTTAGGACGGTCAAATTGACAAGTTTAGTTCATATTAAGTGCCATTATACAAAAAATAGAAGGATAAAAGCCAGTATTGACATAGTATGATAATATAATATATCTAGAAAAAAGTATAATAATTAAGTATAAAGGGATGTGAAGAATAGTACAGAAAAAAAAACAATTGTGTATACCCGACAATTTGATAACTTCATCTGATTTCTAGAATCACTTCTGGAAATTAGCTGCACTACGGAATCAATAGCTGAGCAGTGACCTTTTAGTCGATTACTAAATTTAAATACTATGATAAAATGAAAATATTGACAAATTGATGTTTTTATTATTATTTTTAGTTAAGATTTTAACAAATAAATTGGATTGACTGTCTATTCCTAAGACATCCGTAAGAGAACCTCACAAAATACCATAGCGAAATCCAACACTAGCTGCATTTACCAAGAAATAGAGAATATGTGGGGATTGGCAAAATGACACACCGAGAATGTGCCTTTGAGTCAAATTTAATTTATCTCTATCGCGCCGAACATTTGGGGAAACAAGCATAGGTACCTATAATATTCGTTTGGCAGAATTTAATAAGGTGCTGTTGTAATTTCAAGACTGGACTACCGCAATAGTTTGTATGTTCTGCCTAACCTCCATCTGAACAGACTGCAAGGAGTATTAAACACAGCAGCTCGTCTAGTATGAGGGCCCACCAAATTTTGTCACATCACTCCTCTTCTACGTGATTGCCTACACTGGCACAGAGTCACATGGTATATAAGGCACTGAACGGGCTGCCACCACCATACTTGACTTATCTCTGCGTGAGGGACAACCTTACTCAGAGGCAACTCACGCTCAGATCCGCCAAGTCTGATGTGTCAAACGGACTGGTTGAACCCTCCCGTACGAATGCTGCAAAATTTGGGGACAGAGCTTTAAATGTACTGGGTCCACCTTCGTGGAATAACCTTCCAATTGGTTTGTAAGAAAGCAACTTAAATTGTAAAGAATAAAATTTAAAAAATCGCTTTAAAAATTACCTACAAACATTAACAAAATGTAAAGCGCCCTTGAAGTAATTTTATTACTAAAGATCGCTATAAAATTTTGAGTAAAGTTTTGCAAATTAGACTCGTCCTTAATACGTATATATTATTGAAATAACACTTCATTTCAACTTAATTACATATATACAAAAAGAACCTAGGTTAGCTTTTATGGAAAGAACCAATCCTAAGAATCTATTTCTTATTTTAAAAAAAAAACATCTTGCCTAACAGGCACTTTTATATATAATGTCAAATGAAAAATTTAACTTCGCACGTACATCATATTTAACAAAACTGGAATTACATAGCAAACAGCATTTATTTCAATAATCTATACGTATTAAGAACGAGACTAAACTGTAAACAATATCAAATTTAACAAATTTATATATATATATATATATATATATATATATATATATAACCATAACTAGAGCCATAACTAGATAGAAAGATACTTACAAAGGCGATGTACTTAAAGGACTGTGGCGTAGGTTTTTGAGGTTATGAATCGCGCGGTAGTAACACTTAAGCTTGGCCAGAATGCTCCTCGGCACTCTGTGATAATTGACGTAATCTTCAAATTGATGCAAGAATTCAATCCTTGAACTAAAAGCCTGTGTTCAAACTGTTCGATGCTCAGTTGCCCTGCCGTTTACTGAAATTTACCCTGACAGTTTGCAGTCAGTGCTGCCAGCGCATAAATTTCTGATATGGAAAAATATTTTAAATAGTCACCGAAATACCTACCCGAAGTTCACTAATATTTGTAATATGTAAATAATTCTGTGATAGATTTCAGGGCCAGTGCTATGCTAACGCAAATGAAGCAGTCCACTCCAGGCGATCGATTGCCAAGACGCCGATAGTATCGATTTATAAAATGTATTTATTTGAATTAAAAAGTTACGTTGTTTACTATATTTTATTATTCTTAATGAGTTTTCCCAAGAAAAAACTGATTCTTTTGCAGCGCATGATGCCCAGCGCAGAGTGCCTGTACAATAAATCATAGATTTTGACAGATTTGTTATGTTTGTAATGCAATTAATTTTTTTTATGGATTTGTTTACCATTGGGATAGCGATTATAATTTTTTTTTAATATTGAAAGCATTTTATTTTGCGCTTACTTAGGTGGGTTCGTAATATCTCTTGGAATAACGCAAAAGACTAGGAACTAAAACTCGCTTTATGTATCGCGATAAGTCGTTCATTCTTCCAGCAGGAAACTGAGCGATGGGAGAATTATTACAAGAGTTCAAAGGCATTCCTTTTCTGATGACTATTCAGGGTCCTCACGGTCTCCAAAGAGCGGAGACCAGTAACTTCCTGCCCGGAAGTCCGCTGCACTGCGGTCAGAGGGTCTGGGCGACCTCTCCGAGGGTGGAGATGGATACCTTCCTGGGCGGAAGCGTACAGTCACTGTCCGGTGGCGTGGGCGGCCTCTGCGAAGGGCGGAGATGGGACAACCTTCCGAGCCGGAGTAGTGGAGTCAACCCTGGCTGTTCGCCGAAGGGAGGACTCCGACTTCCTTCTGCCGTGGAGGCGCAAAGTTAACTCATCCGCGGCCTGGCGCCCTATCCGAAGGGCGGAGATGGAACAATCTACCGAGCCGGGGTTTTGAACTCAACTGTCCTGAAGTCAACTGTCTTCTCGACGAAACCCTCCTGTTGCAGGTTGTCAGCTATCGTAGGGAATACTTCTACCTATTCCCGTCCGGCGGCAACTATTCCCTGGCGCTAGTGTCGACCATAAGCTAAGTCGACCGCTAGATGCCGTTGATAGGCCCTTTAATTTAGGTGTGAGAACCACATTATACTTTAAAAAATAGCTTAATCTAAATGTACAATAATATTCTTAATCTTAGTTTATTAATTCTTATTTTATTATTAATTATGAAAGAAACCCAATTGTTTAATATATTTACCATTACAATATGAATTTGTCTCACGGTTTGGTGGAGGTTGTTTGGCCAGTTCAAGGGTCGGTTTTATGACCTGTATTGTCTAGCGGGCCGCTCAAGTCCTTTTGGTTTATTTCTGTCCTCGAGTGGAATTGCTATTTGTCAACTTATGCCGACGTTCTAAAATAATAGCTTACTCTCTAAACGTTATTATGGTTTCCGGTCGGTCAATAATGAAAGATGGTAGCCTATTTTACAATTTATTCAAGGCCTATCTATTCGTGGTAAATTGTTAGGAATTGAGTCGCACATGTTTTAAAGTTGGTAGACCTATGAAAACGGTCATTAATATTGTACGAACAGTCCAATAGTTGTAATTCTTTATGCTGTAAACTTGTACCCTGGCTCTTTAGATACATTTTTATACTGTCAAAGAAAATAATCATAATAACAATTGGAAATCAGAATTTTGTTTATTTTATCTCTTGTAATTAGTGATAATTATACGATATGTTGTTCGAACATTAATAAAAATTGGTATTCGTATTTTGTCTATGACACGTACGCTGACGTGTCGCATGCTTCGCCAATCGCGATCGATCGATCGGTTCCGGTTCCGGATCGCCCCACAATACTTGTTCATCTGCTTCTGCAGTAATGTTGTACTACAATATACTACATAAAATATCACAATCCTTGTATTTTTTTTTAAGAAAATAATCTGTTAATAGCGAAGTTGTTTAAATGTAAGCACTGCCACTTTTCTAGTGATGTTTCCACATTGGAATCGATCGCCACACTTCGACTTGTACGTAAGTAGTAGTTTAACCAATTGTCAATAATAGACGCCAGCAAGCTTGTTTAATGTTTCACTTATTGAGGTGTACGAATAGAGTACAGGGGTGAGGCGGCTGTCGATGTCGCCCAAATCCTTCCGACCGCGAACGAACTAAACGGCCGCCGTGGACCGGAGCATTTGAGTTACCGGCGTGCCTACTTGATTTTTTGCCTCTTGAGTTTTTTTTACATTAAAGAAGCCAATTTAGATGAATATTGGTTATGGTAAAACCGATGAAATGTTACACCATTGCTTTTTCCATCTTTTCAAGAACCACATGTCCAGTCATGTAGGCATTTTGCTGTTTTCATTGGAGATCCACACCCGGCGAGCGCTTGTAGTCGACTGAAGCCCGTATTATCCAATTGGCCGCATGTTGTTGCCCATATGTCGAATGCTGATATTTACTCCATTTATATATCTATCTGTGCATCTATGGTTTCGCATTGAAATAGATAAACTAATATTTTACATTTTAGAGATATTATATCAACATTTTTATTATGTTATTTGTAAATTCGGTGATGACTGTTACTCACCTACAGTGGAGACAACTTGTTCGATCCATGCAAAACTACACCATGGTAAATGGACAGATCTACGCTTAGTGAGGCTTAATCAACGAGAATAATTGTTTATTGGCTGAATTAGTACCCTTAAGCTTGTGACACACAGTTAATATAATATCATAATATGTATATGTGGGGGGAGACGATCGCCATACAATTGTCACAGATATATGATAGTACTCGTGTGTGCCGACTGTCCGGAATTGTATGGCGAGCGATATCGAGAGATATGCTACGCCCACATGTTATATTAACTGTGTGTAACAGGCATTAATTCCTCTCTGTAAAATTTGTGAAGTCCAACATTGTCAAGTCCTTAACTAAGCGGCCTCTCTTCTGCTGTTTTAGTTGTGAATGCATCCGTTAAAAATTTTAAGTAATTGTCCACATCATTTTGATTAATTTTTATTTTGTGTCGGTTTATTTACAGCAAACATAGATGGAGATTTATCTAACATCATTATGAGAAGTTAATTCATTAAATATAATGCCTTGGGTTTATTTAATCCACGTAATTGAACTAGCATTATAAATGCAATGAAAAATATTGTGAAAGGGTTGTGTTGTTTATGCAAGGAAAGTGAATGGTTGATAAAAAAAACTTCCCTGCCACCATTCTTATCTTCTAATTCGACAAAATTATAACTTATGACCGATCAAACTTTTGTGTATCTGCTGTCCACCCTAATTTTGCATATCTTCAATCCACGAGGCGCCAGGTAGCTGTCTATGAAATTTATTATAGGGTGGATAAGTTCGCCGCCAAGTCTTTGAATATTTTATTTCAACTGAAGCTGAATATTGTGGAGCTCTTTTATAAGCACTTGTAAATGGGATTTATTAATTAATTTTTTTTTCTTACAGGTTTATTTTATTTTGAATTGAACAAATTTCCGTCATAATTCGTCACAGGCCGTTATTGCAACATTACCATGGATCTTCCAAACCCAGAACCAGGGTCCCGGGAAGAAGGCGGAGTTGAATTGCCACATACTAATATAGATATCGATCTGCCTATTGTAAATAAAGAATGTTTGCAGTCTACCAAGAGAATTCATACATCTAGTAAGTTGCATTCCGTATATTAACGCCTCGGGTTTAAGAATTTTGTTTCCAGGTTCGTTATAATGGTTCTGTCAGATTGATAATTTTATCGCGAAATATTTTCGCGTGTCATATAATTTCACATAAATTCGCTCTTTTTAAACGTATCCCAAAATGAAAATCTGTTTTTGAAGCATACGACACTATATTTTACTTATAAGTATTTAAATTTTTATTTATCTTTATTTATTTTTTAAGTCGGTTATAGGTAATTTTTTTGTAATTGTATGTCATGGAAATTGTAATTGTATAACTTTATATGGAACTTAAAAAACAACGTATGTAATTGCACAAACGTATTACATAACGAATTATTATTTTTTGTACGTTTCATAAAAAATATAATTCATAATAAATCTGCAAATTCAACCACACTTCCACAATCCGTGCATTTTTCATATCAGCACAAACACTTTTATGAAAGCGGTATTGCTGGTATTATTAAACTTAAGGGGGAGAGGGACGTCGGAGAGTTATTATTTATTAATTCAAAATAATGATATTATTATTACGCAATACGATAAACATAATGTTTTTAAATAGAAAAATATTTATTAAATATTTTTTAAATTTACATAGGCTTAGCATTTATCAAAATATAATCAGAAATATTATTTTTTTCTGACCGTTCCATTGTATGTTTTACAAAATATTTAAAATACGTATATGATTTTTAAAGTGGAGAAAAGTATGTTTAATAATTTGTCGTTGCGTTTTTGTAAATAAACGTTACCAAAAATTTGTAATCTGCATTACAAAAAAAAATGTATTAATTTATTAAATACAAAGTTTTTTTTTACCAATTACACAAATACATAGTTGAAAATGTCATTTGAAATATCCAATACCGTTACAAAGGCGTGATAATTTTATTAATCATGAATGATTGCCAAGAATAAATCACACAAATGAAGAAAAAAATATTACACTTGAGGAGTTAATATATTGTTTTTTATTTTTATAATAATAATGTGGTTAAAACATTTTAATTAAATTTAAGCACGAAATTAAATAATAACTGTGGTGTATATGTGGGGGTATTAAATCGACATGAATATTATAAATTTATTGATTAAATAGAGATATACACTTTTTGTTAACTAAATTTATATGTCAGAGGTCGCGAACTAGGACCCTAAATGGAGGTGTTGTTCATTGCAACGCGGGGAAACGAATGTTTGGAGCCCGACTTTGCAAGCGGGAACAGGCTGCAGGCTCGCTGGGTTGCTGGGGATCCCGGTGCGTAGAAAATTAGGCACCGCCATATTTTCTGTAAAAACAGTAGGATTATTAAATATTGATGTAGGATTATAAATGTTTTATTCTTGCAGGAATTTTTACAATTAAAATTTTCGAGTAACACAAAAATACTAAATGTTAACACTATGAGCTTTGTATTTGAGGTAGCACTTTTCCAATTCAATAAATGCATCATGACCAATGACCCAGTGCATCATTACCTGAGTATATTTCTATTTTTTTTTAATGCGCTTTTGTATTAGTTATCCAACCTGTAGAAATCTAAAAATATTCAAGCAATTTCATTTAATTTGTCTCCGGCCTTCTATGGTACCGCAGCGTGGTGCAATAGACTCTTCTCTGTGTTGCCGTTTCTTTTTTGATTTTTCTACTACCGACATCTACATGAAACAAATTTTTTTTCAGGTCTTCTGCCACCTAGAGAAAAGCCATTTACATGTTTAAAAAGACGCGTGCCGACTCACAGCAGAGAAAAATCTTTTTCTTGTTCCGACTGCAGTTATTTATCTTCTCGAAAAGGAGATTTGAAGAGGCACACGCTGACTCACAGAGGAGAAAAACCTTTTTCTTGTTCCGACTGTAACTATTTATTTTCACTAAAAGCGTCTTTAAAACGTCACATGCTGACGCACGGAGGAGAAAAATCTTTTTCATGTCCAGACTGCAGCTATTCATGTTTTCGAAAAGGTGATTTGAAGACACACATGCTGATTCACAACAGAGAAAAGCCTTTTTCATGTACTGACTGTGACTATTTATGTTCTACAAAGGGTCATCTGAAAAGTCACATTCTGACCCACAGTGGAGAAAAACCTTTTTCTTGTTTCGACTGTAGCTATTCATTCTCTCGAAAAGGAGACTTGAAGAGACACATGCTGACTCATAGTGGAGAAAAACTTTTGTCATGTTCCGATTGTAACTACTCATGTTCTACAAAGGAATATATGAAGAAACATGTGCTGACTCATTGCAAAAAAAAACCTTTTTCTTGTTCCGACTGTAACTATTCATGTTGTCAAAAGGTACATCTGAAAAGACACATCTTAACTCACAGTGAAGAAAAGCCTTTTTCATGTTTCGAATGTACGTATTCATGTTCTACAAAGGGATATATGAAAAGTCACATGCTGACTCACAGTGAAGAAAAACCTTTTTCTTGTTTCGATTGCAACTATTCATGTTTACGAAAGGAAAGTTTTAAGAGACACATACTGACTCACGGTGAAGAAAAACCTTTTTCATGTTCCGACTGTAACTATTCATTTTTACGAAAGGAAGGATTGAAGGCACACATGCTGACTCACAGTGGAGAAAAACATTTTTCTTGTTCTGATTGCAACTTTTCACGTTGACTGAAGGAAAGTTTGAAGAGACACATGGTGACTCACAGCCGAGGAAAACTTTTTTTGTGTCACAACTGCGATTACTCATGTTATCGAAAGGGCGATTTGAAAACACACATGCTCACTCACAGTGGAATAAAACCTTGTTCGTGCCAAGGTTGCAACTATTCGTGTTTTCGAAAGGGAGATTTAAAATCACACATGCTAACTCACAGAGGAAAAAAACCCTTCTCGTGTTCCGTATGCTTTTATTCATGTAATCGAAAAATAAATTTGAAGGCACATATTCTCACTCACATTGGAGAAAAACGTTATTAATGTTTCATATGCACGTATTCAGGCTTACACAAAAATTCTTTATTGAGGCATATGCTAACCCACGGTAAAAAATAATCGTTTATTTGACGCGATTGAAACCAAGCCTTTTTAAGTAAGTCACATTTAAAGCCGCAAATGAACACTTCTGCACGGGGAAAATACATTCTTGCTTTCTAGTTACATTCATTTCTTTCTTCGATCTTGTATGAAATTTCTACAAATTATCAGAATGATCAGTGCCCCCTAGACCCCGAGAAGCAAGAGGAAGAGGCGAGAAAAAAACACAACATAAATGAAGGGAGCTAGAAACTGAAGCAAGGAGAAGCGGGAAATTAAAAAGAAAAGGAAGCAAGAAATTATAACCAACGCTCAATCCATTCCTTTATTCCTATCCTATATCTCCTACATTACAATATTGGCTCTAGGTTTCCATGTATATCGCCTAATTAAATTCTATCCTCCTTCTAATCCTCAGAGGATGTGCTCCAAATTCTATCTTAATCAGTGCCCCCTACGCCCTGGTGTGCTGGTGGGACTCTGTGAATAGTGTACTCTTACTCTTTCTCTTAGTAACATTTTTTTCAATAAATATTTTTTGAATTACTACAAATTACGTAGTTATTTAATATTTCTCCTCATTACATTTTTCTATTCATATTTATGAACACCGTTTGTATAATTTAAAAATAAACATCTTCAACAATTCACTTTGTGGGATCATTTTAAATTAAGTAATATAAAATATTCACTTAGACCATAGTGCCCATGAACCATATTCCTGTTGCCATTTAAATCCCTTTGAACGAATACAGCGCCCTCAATTTTTGTCTATTTTTAAATGTCAGACTGCAACTTTGTAACGAACTAAAAACTAGTTAACACAGTTAACAGTGACGATATCATCATATTATTTTGTTATAAAAAAATAAGATAATAAAACATTATTATTATTATTATTACATACAATAATTTTAAAATGTAAGTATTAATGTGGTATATATTGAGATCTAGATCAATACATATCCTTCATCTACACACTGATTTCGATTTTTTAAAATCCAAACGGAAATGGAAAATGGTGAATGAAAATTTAAAAAAATTATATTATCTTATTGAGAGAAAAAAATTCCAATTGCAAGTCGTCAAAATAATGTAGATGAAAAAGATCATTTAAAATGAAAATGAATGTAAGTTTGAAAAGCCCAGATTTTTTACTACCGAACTGTATTCAGTAATTAGTGGGACTTCCGAAAGGAGAATTCTAAATCATTTCCTAAAATGTGTGTGTAAATAAACATCACCGACCAAAAGAAAAACGTCAACTATTTTTAATTTACTAGTTCAGACTATGGACAGATGACCTCATGATGCCAGTGAGTTACAACCACTATCGAAACAAAGGAAGAAAAGTCATTTGGCAGACAGCGGAGAGAGAGACAGCCTCGTCGGTTTTTGGTAGACATTGCTGCAGAGACCTGGGGCGCTATTCCCGTTCTTTTTAAGGAATATTCCTTAACTTTTTCCTTACGGTTAAACCCTTCTTACTTAACTGCGGTTCCGATTCTCTCGGATGACAGCTGTCAGTTTTATTCAGCGAGCGACATTCATCGAAAATGTCAATATTTGTGATGTTTTAACAAGAGAAAAACTCAATATTTGCAATGTTTTAACAAGAGGAAATCTCAACATTAAGTATTTTACCGATAAACTTTTTTTTTGTTTAAGGCAATTCACCCTACGCAGAGTTCTATTTGCCATTAAAATTAAGCAAATGTTTGTATTCTATAAGGGAATAGGAGATCTCAAATATTGAAGTCATTCAAGTCTATGAACTTGTATAGAACTGAGAAAACGCGAGAATTGTCGAGAGATAGTAAATATGGGATACTAAGGGGAGATTGGTGGGTGATTTTAAGAAATAAACGGTAAATGCCTTTGAAGGACGAACGATTTTTACAATAAAAAAATACATGGTCAAGGGTCTTATTTTCCACGCCGCACTGGCAGAGTGGACTATCTACGACATGGATTTTAAACAAATGTGATGCTATAGAACAGTTACCAATTCTCATTCTTGAGATACAGGAAATAAATCATATGGATTTTTTCTTGCCGTGGAACCAAGGTTTACATGGGATGTGGTTTGTATTCCAGAATAAAAAGCACCAGTTCGGGTTTTCGAATTAGCCCAATTTTCTTCCCAGGAGTGAATCTTGTTGGATTTAAGAGTAGGGATGACGTCAGAGATAGGAATTCAAAAATCTAAGGGATAAGAACCGGAAATTGTTCCAAGTTTAGCGAGAGAATCGACTTTCTCGTTAGCTTCAATTCCTAAATGCCCAGGGACCCAAACCAATATTGTCTAGAAATTTGAATGATTTAATGATTTGAAGGTGTTTTTGATCTTACAAATAATATAGTCTTCTGAATAATGGTTGATATTTGTGGAAATTTTCAATACTGCGCTTAGAGAGTCAGTGCACAGTAAGGCTCGACGGATATTGAGACGCTGGATTTGAATTAAAGCTTGTTCAATTGCAAAGCGTTCTGTAGTAAAAACAGAAATTTCTTTAGGTAATTTATAGGACAGATATAAATTGAATTAGGGAATATGAACCGCAGCTCCACAATCTTTGTTAGCGGACTTAGAACCATCTGTATAAATAAGTGAAAAACCAGGGAACTTGGAAGATGTAATGTTTTTAAAAATTTCCTCAACGTTTTGATTAGATGAAGTTAAAATGTTAGTCCGAAAGTCAGAAGATATAACGGAGGGGATAAAATTGATAGAATCATATGGGATAGTAAAGATGGGAAGGATAGGATCTTTTTCCAGATTTTGGAGGGAAGAAGACAGTGATTTGTATGAAAGAAAACATTTTAGAAGGGGAGGAAATCGATTTTAATCAGTCAATCGTTTGTCGTTGTTTAAATTATTGAACAAATGATCAAGGCTTTGTTCTAAAGAATGACTCGATATAGAAAAGATTTCAAAATACATTTTTCAGCCAGAAATTGTCTTCTCAGAAATAAGGGGGGATCAACACATTCTACCTGGAGAGAATTAATTGGATAAGATTTCATCGCTCCAATAATCAGTCTGAGCGCTTTGGATTGAATTCTTTCAAGTTTTTTATCCAAATATTAAGGGAGAGGATCGAAAAGAAATGTACCATAATCCAAATGGCTTCGCACTAGAACACTATACATTAATTTAAGAGTAGTAGGATGTAGATCCCCACCACACTCTGGAAACAGCACACATCATATTAGCCCCTTTTCACACTTAGCCGAAATATTCTGAATATGTGGGAACCAGGAAAGTTTATGATTCAAAAGTATCCCAAGAAATTTAATTTGCTTAACGATTTGGAGAGGGACATTATCAAAACAGACCGAAAAAGGGTTTTTTTTCCTTTTGCGCGTAAAAGCCACAACCTTTGTTTTAGAAGTAGCTAAATTCATTCCATTTGTCATCAACCACTCTTTAATATTATGTAAAGCCAAATTTAATTCCTTCACAGCGTGGATTTTCTGAGATAAATATATGAGGAAATCATCAGCAAAATAAAGTCGTTTGATAGATGAAGGGATTACAATGTCTAAATCACTTATATAAATAATAAATAATAATGGACTGATCACGGACCCCTGGGGTAACCCTTTCCATATTTTGGGATTTATTGTTTTTGAGGAAAAATGGATAATAATGGATCTGTCAGTTAGCAAATTAATAATAAATTAAATTGATACGAGGGTTTTAACCACGTTTCGGAGATGGCAGCAACTGAAATGTCATGTTCATCAAGTAGCTGTACAAGTTCAATTTTGTTGGAGAATTGGCTTCTACTATCCTACTGAAGAATTTTGTTCAGTTTCGGATACATTGGGAAGACAAGAGAGTAGAGATTTAATATAATCGGCAGCGTTGGACGGTACATTATTATGTTATTTTAAAGAATAGTAATTAAGAGGTTAATTAAAGTTTGAATAAAAGAGGAATTTTCGATCATGACTTTAGGGAAAATATCGGTAGAGGGACAATTTCTTAAGGCATTCCCACTGGAAACCTGAGATTTATTATTCCGGATCGGATTAAGTAAAAGATCATCAAGTTGTTTTTTTTATCAAAAGAAGGAACAAATTTAGGTTTGGATTTTATTGGTTTAAAAATCGTTTCCTGTGGGAAGATGATAGAGGAGATTTAGGGGAAGAAAAATGAAAGAGAGAAGGGTTGGACATTATCTCTGCAAAAGATTTTTTTGTAGGAGGAAATAATTGAGACTCCTGAAAATGGAAAATGTTTTCTGAAGCCATTGATTGCTCGATATTTCTCTGTCTAGATAACTCTGGACAGGCCACACTAACAGCAGTATGGTTGACCTTACAATTAATGCAAATTGGGCTTTTGATTGTATTTTGGCATTGTTCAAAAGAGTGATCCTCACCGCAATGGAAGCAGCGAGGAGAGGAACAACAAATTAGTTTTGAGTGACCAAATCGGCAACAGTTGAAACATTGGATTGTCGGGAATCTGTATACTTCAACGGGAAGAGCGTTATAATAAATAAATACCCGGGATGGTAAAGTTTGACCTTCGAAAGTAATAACAACGGATTGAGGAGGTTTCCATATTGTGGTTCCAGTAGATGTATCCTTGAAATTCAAACGACGTACTTTTAAAACTTTGGGAGTTACTTGAGAATCATTAAGAGCATCAACTATTTCCGTTTCTGAGAGGTCGGTCGGAATACATCTTACTCGACCCATTCTGGTTAAATTGAAAGTAGGAATGAAAGATTTGAATTTATTATTTGAAAGCGAACCTATTTTTTAACGAAATGATTAGCTAATGTGACCGATTTAAACTCTATGGATAGTTTGTATCGGCCTTCCGGTTTGATTGATCCATTTATAATACCAAGGTTATTGTGTCTTGAGGTAAAAATAAATTTACCGAAATCCAGGGGATGAATTATTTTTCCCTGTTCAGTCCTTTGACATTGACAATGAAAGGAGCTGAAGCGTTAAGAGAATATGTTAATTCAATAGATTTTTCTTCTATGCGAATGGCTTTATTATGAGTTTCATGAGAGATTGGGGTCTTTTGATTTAGAAAGAGATTTAACTTTGGGAGGTATATTAAGACAAAACGAAGGTCGTCGTTTTCGGGAAGGAAGAGTTATTGAAGTCTGAGTATCGTCAGTATAGTAATCGTCAGGGATATTGAATATGGACTGAGGGTCCGGTGGTCGGTTCTCATCCTCCTCCATATTTAAAAAAACAGAAAAAAAATTATTAATTAAAAATAAAGATTAAATAATATAAAGTCAATTAGATTGACTGTACACTCGACAATCGTTAATCAAATAATACGAACAAATAGTAAACAAAAATAGAACGTAACAATAATTCTTATCTGCGCCGAAGACAGGGAGTCACGAACACCGCACTGGCTCGAAACAAATACTCACAACTCTGCACACAACTGTTCACCTTCGCGGTCAGGACGGAACTGACCAATTAAGTTATCATTTACTTTAAACATAATTAGCTAGTAAACATTATTAAACATTATGTAAATGTTGACATCTTTGACAATTCACATCAAGCGCAAATTCAAATGTCACTTTTATAACTAGAGCCAAAAAAGGTCATTACTATCTAATGAGGTAAGTAACTTTTTATAAAACATGATTCTTCGTTAAAAGCTTACTTATGGTAATTAAAAATAAAATAAAAATGTATTAAAATGAATTATAACATAATGTAGTTGTTTTTAAAAGTTTTAGTATAAAATCTTACGTCACTTGAAGATATTTCATCAATTTGTGTTTTCAAAAAATCTCTTGAGAATCTATTTAGGATCTTTTTACTATGTCTCACCGGAATACTGCAGTTAATCAAGAAGTCTTTAACCCTAAGGAAAAACGTAAGGAATCTTCCTTAAAAAGAACGGGAATAGCGCCCCTGGTCCGTGGATCCGGACGACTGATTTTGTACGGCTACTTCGGACTACTTGTCGTCCATATTGACTGTAAAGTAGGCGTTGGTCTTCCAGTCTGCGGGCTGCTAGGTATTTAAGACTCGGTCCAGTTTGTCCAAAGGGTAGAAGAGGCGTTGTTTGAAGGAATTGCAGAGTCAAAGGAGGTTATAGAGATGTCCAGTTAGAAAGAGAGGCAAGCAAAGCGGAGCGGTCGAGTTTATTGTTGCGAGTTCGAGTGGTTTGGCAGAGTGACTATCGATCGCATATTGAGCAATATTAATAAGACGCGATATGGACGTTTGCACTTTTTGGGATGAACGCTCGGGCCGCCCCGTGCTACCAAGGTACCTTTTGGTATAGCGTCTTGTGTTTTATTTTCAAACATTTAATATTATGCAAGTAACAGAACTCCCTCGACCGTTTTCTCTCATTTAAACCACTTCTTCCTTCCATTATTATTAGGTTTATAATTAAACACACAATTTTATTTTGAGGATCCCAATCTCGACAGTGTGCGGGAAAATTATTATAACTACTTAATTCTAATATTTATATAAATAATTTTTAAACCACAATATTGACGAGAGCCCCACCGCTTAATATATTTATGTTTATTTGTGATGGATATAGCGGGACTCTCGTAAACCTAAATTAAATTTGTGGGTTGTTTTCATTTTTCCGGGAGCATTCCTCGCGCCTTTTATGGGTTGGACCAACGCCGTGTCATTTTGTCGCTTGGACGGCGGAGGGGGGATGCCACGTAAATATTGTGTCACGCAACTCGCCTCTGTCATTCTAGCGCGCAGCGTGGAGGGGATGGTACGTAAATACTGCGTAAAGTAGTGTCATCTTGGTCATATGAGGAGATGTATCGTTACGTTCGATACAATGTTACGAGATGTGTTGACTTTATCTGATTTCTAGAGGCTTTGCTTAAAACCAATTACACTCCGGGCTTAGGAATGTGCAGCTATTACCTCTTTGACAAATGCTAAAATTAAATATTATTTATAATGTTACAATAAAAATACATTAAATAACTTATCGACAAACAGGTGTTTTTATTTTTATTTTTTCACAGATAGTTGTTTTCTTAATAATAAACGCGCTAAGTACCAACGCATATTTTATTTTAGACAAAACCCTGCCTTTTCAAGCTTTTTCCTAGAACTAGTATTGTCTACAAGCGATAGAATTAACTAGCAAAGTGAACAATTAACGTAAATTGTATTGTTATGTTCAGTTTGAGTGTTATTAAGTTTCGTATAAATTCTCTCCCTCTTTGATGCAGAGCGAAACGTTATTGAATATTACGTATTTAACTTGTTAATCTGGAGTGACCTGGCAGGTACAGGTAAGTATGTTTCTGTATATGTTTGTACATAAAAAGATAAACCATAGGAAGTAATATTGGTGCAGAACACTTTAGCCGATTTTTTACAAAAACGGCGACATACAAATCATCCAAATATTATTATTAATATAAAAATATTCACGCAATACCACTATGCCTAGGCGACAGAGGATCATTCAGCCACTTGTTATAGAGTTATTGATCATTTTGATAACTGTCCATTTCCTGCATTACAAATATTACAAAAAAATGGCTGCAATTAAATCATAAGAATTATGTTCCTTCACTGTGGGCCAGCATATGTAATATGATTTCTGACTTAAATAAAGATACATAATTACATTCGGGAAACCCCCATCTCAAATCTGAGGCCGCATTAGTTTTTTTTTCAAATTCCCTTTTAACGAATAGTGTTTCTGGATGTGCATTTTCAGATTTCCCTTGGTTTCACAAGAATAGTTGCATTCGGCAAATGAAAAAGGGTTTTTTCCACTGTGAGTAAGCGTGTCTTTTCAAATCTCCCATTGGAGAACACGAATAATGGCACTCGCAACACGGAAAATATTTATTTCCACTATGATTCAGTATGTGTGTCTTAAAAACTTGTTTGAGTGAACATGAATACTTTAAGTTACCCCTTCATATGAAAATGTATGAATACTTTCATTTGGAAGATGTGAGAGATTTACCTCCGCCGTGAGTCAAAACGTGTACCTTCAAATTTGGCTTTTGTGAACATGAATAGTTACATTCGGCACATGAAAAGGGTTTTTCTCCACTGTGAGTCCGCATGTGTATTATCAGAGTTCCCTTTCGTGCACATACATAGTTACAGGCAGCACAAGAAAAGGGTTTTTCTCCACTGTGAGTCAGCATGTGTCTCTTTAAATCTCTACTATGAAAACACGAATAACTGCAGTCGAAACATGAAAAAGGTTTTTTTCCACCATGAGTCACCATGTGTTGTTTCAAATATTCCTTTCGAAAACATGAATAATTGCAGTTGAAACATGAAAAAGGTTTTTCTGCACTGTGAGTCAGCATGTGTTTTTTTAAATATCTCTTTTGAAAACATGAATAATCGCAGTCGAAACATGTAAAAGGTTTTTCACCAATATGGGTCAATAAATGGCGTTCAAAATTCGATTTTAATAAACATGAATAATTGCAGTGGGGGCAAGAAAAAGCTTTTTCTCCACTGTGAGTGAGCATGTGCTTTTGTAAATGTGCCTTTCGAGAATATTTAAAGTTGCATTCGGAACATGAAAAAAGTTTTTCTCCACTGTGAATCATTATGTGTCTGTTCAAATTTCCCACTAGAGAGCATGAATAATTACACTCGGAACATGAAAATGGCTTTTCACCACGGTGAGTCCGCATGTGATTTTCTAAATGTGCCTTTCGAGAATATTTCAAGTTACAGTCGGTACATGAAAAAGGTTTTTCTGAAGTATGGGTGTACAAGTGCCGTTCTAATGTTGCCTTCTTAGAGCAGGAGTATTTACAAAGGGAACAAAATAATCGTTTTTCTCCAGGTCGCGTCTTCGGGTATGTCAATAAGTCTGCAAAAGATTACAGATAAAGCATTAGCACAAGTACAGAAAATTGATATAAATGAGAAAAACGCACGAATCGTACAAAAATATTAGGAAATAAAATCTGTTTTACCTGCTGTCTGCGTAATTCTTTCAGAGCGGTCTAAGCATTCCCTTTTAACATCAGGTAGGTCTATGTCAATTTCTGTATAAGCAATTCCTCCACCACGTTCTTCTCGAGGTCCTGGTTCTGCCTTAATGGTAACAGTCTTTACAATACTACCTGGAAAAATATAGCAATACGAACATTGATATTTCGAGACGAACCAATGTATGAATTACATAAAAATACGATCGGCCCTCTCCGAGACACGTACTAAAACAAAATATATAGTGTTTATATTAAAAAAAAACTTTACAGACAATTTTTCAAGATTATTGGTACCATTGGTAAACAATTTAGAAGCGGTAATTCAGATAAGAGTCTTTAAGGTTTCCTAATTTAAGAAGTAAGAAGGACCCCAGAGGTCCGCTTCAGGGACCAATGCTTCAAGAAGGAAAAACTATTTACTCTGGAACACCTATAGAAAGGAGTTTTGTGGTTTACATGGAATATTTTCTTGCATCAACTAACTAACCAACACGCCGTTTCTCCGTAGGGATGGGCATGCAAACAACTCTGTATTTGCACACACCCCTTGCTTCATTCGCATTCATGCATCGTCTCATACATACTCTCCTGTTATTCTGACTCTTAACATGACCCCACTCAAGTATTTGGTTTACTTAATCATGTCTTCCTAGGGCATCTCTGGCTTCTTCCATTCACATTCGCAGGATATATTCTAGTTACACTTCTTTCTTTCGACATCCGCTCCGCATGACCAAACCATCAGTTTTTGAAAAAAATTACACAAAAATACCAAACATTCGGGAGTCAGCGCACACCTTTGTATGTGCGTACACAATGTTTTTGCTTCCCGTAACCGGTGGAAAACATTTCCCACGCGGGTGAAGGGGGGAAAGGGGGAAAGAGTTTGTTTATTTTTTAGCTGCCGTACGGTGTGTGCCTATCTATATAAATATGTGGTACATTTAAAAGATTATTCTAAAACATTAACTAAACTTTTCAACCGACACAAAATATTTTAGTAAGAGACGGAGTGTGTATGAAAACAAATGTTATTGTTCATTGTCCTTTTTTTTTTTATATGAATACCGCACAAGAGTCCCAACTGCTCCCAACCGTCTGGAGCCAGTGAGACTATAGCATTCACAATTAGGGAATGTTGTGAGGCTGAAGGTATTGGGGAGGGAAGGAGAAGGGGTAGAGGAAGGTGGGAATATACCTGGCTATTCAGATCTGGTCACCAAACACGGCTAAAAGCCATTTCAAGCAACGTTTCAATTCTGAATGGTGGTCTTTCACCAGGGCGATACTGCGAGTATTTTCCACTCTGGAACGTGCGCAAATACACTATATATTATTTTTAAATGAATTAATTGTGAAACAACACAAATTAATTAAATAAAATGTACTTGCGCACGCCGGGATTTGAACCCGCGACCTTCGGATTCGTAGTCGAGAGCCTTACCCCTCGACCATGGAGGCCGTCCTTGGCGTAATGCTTCGAAAAAATATTCACGGGAGACCCGCATTAATACCCGTGATATATATATTACTTACATTATGTCCCAATAATAAGATACGGTTTTAACTTGAGGAATCAGGTGCTTTTTGTTAGCACTATTAGGTAAAAGTTTCCTTAGGTTTGACAGTTGCCCGAAAAATACATTTAAAAATAAATTCCAAAGTAACTTTAAACGGCAAAGGGGGGAGTTGTGAACAAGCACATATCCTGTCTGGGTAATTTTCAAAGCAGACATAATTTCCAAACACCTGAAATCAACATTTTCTTATGCAATGCCGCTTACCAGTAATCGGAGTTCTCTTGTAATACTGCAAACATTTCTTCTTTACTTCTGGAAGGTCAATGTCTATTACCGTATTCGGCATTTCACCCGAGCCTTCTTCCCGGGACCCTGGTTCCGTCTTGATAGAAAATCTCTCTGGGTGTGGAACATCCATGACACTGCTGTGATAGCGTCCTGTTGTGTGGTGGTAATTGGCCAAAGCTAAAAGATCAGGTACAAAACATTGATTTTTAGGCGCAGTTGTGGACAAGTTTTATTTATTTAGTCACAGTTGAAATATCCTGACTAAATATTAAATCCGAATGCGTAACAAGCTTCAAGTGGTGACATTTAAAAGCCCTTTTGAGAACTGTTGCCATTCTCGTTGGATTTCAGTAATATGACAATATATTGTTCGCAAGTGACTTAAAAATGAATATCGCCATAAGAAATTTAATGGGCTGGACAATTTCAAATTTCAATCAATTTTATAATTGATGTAACTTAAATGGTTTGTTTTTAAACGGAAGTAAACTTCAATCCATCAATTTTATTCGAAATAAACACCCAATACTCACTCAATATAAAATAGTTAAAAAATAGTCTAAAATAGTCTAAAAATTATTCCTTCGCTGTCTATTCCATGACTTAATTCGGAAATAAGTCAATATTAGAAAAATCACAATAATTTGTTGTTTGACAGCTCCGTGCCTATTTTATGTTACGACCGAAAAAAGTTACCAGACGACAAAATTCGTCAAGAATATCACCTTAATTTATCCATCATTGTAAAACATTTCTTCTAAATTAATTTAACCCAAACTAAGCAGATAAAAATCAGTTTTATAAACAATGCGATTAATTTATTATATGTTTTTTTTTTTATATATATGAATACCGCACAAGAGTCCCAACTGCTCCTAACCGTCTGAAGCCAGTGAGACTGTAACATCCCCAATTGGAGAATGTTGTGTGGCTGAAGGTATTTGGGAGTGGAAGGAGAAGAGAGAGAGAAAGGTGAGGAAATACCTGGCTATTCAGATCTGATTACCAATCACGGCTAAAAGCCATTTCAAGCAACGTTTCAATTCTGAATGGTGGTCTTTCACAAGAGCGATAGTGAAAGTATCTCCACTCTGGAACTTGCGCAAATTCCAGAGTGGAGATACTCTCAGTAATGGTATAATATATAATATGTATACTTAGTTTTTAAGTTCTTAGTTTGAAGAAAGGGTAAAAACATTACTATGACTTTTAAACAGCTAAAATAACTGATGTATCCATAATGAAAGGATTATAAAAATAGCGTCTATGATATAATGCAAATTCATAACACTAATTTAATTTATTGATTCCAAAGTATATAATTTTAGTAAGACATATTTTCTTCTCGAATTACCTAATCAGTTAAGAACATTAGTTGTATTCATTAAACCGAAGATAATCTAAATAAGTTGGCAAAAAGGTGTAGATTTTTTTTTTTTTTTTTATATGAATACCTCACAAGAGTCCCAACTGCTCCCAACCATCTGGATCCAGTGAGACTATGGCATCCCTAATTTGGGAATGTTGTGAGGCTGAAGGTATTGGGAGAGGGGAAGTAGAAGGGGCTGAGGAAGGTGGGGAAATACCTGACTATTCAGATCTGGTCACCAAACACGGCTAAAAGCCATTTCAAGCAACGTTTCAATTCTGAATGGTGGTCTTTCACCAGGACGATACTGAAAGTATCTTCCACTCTGGAACGTGCGCAAATATACTACATATTATTTTTAAATGAATTAATTGTGAAACAGCACAAATTAATTAAATAAAATTTACCTGCGCACGTCGGGATTTGAACCCGCGACCTTCGGATTCGTAGTCGAGAGCCTTACCCCTCGACCATGGAGGTCGTCAACCTCATTCTATCAATTTTTCAACTATTTTACGTCTGTCGGCCGACCACTATTTAGTGAAACCCCAGAACAATCAAACCATCAGTTTTGACGGTTTTAATGATATTTTATATATTTGATTATTTTTATTATTTGCCGTAGAAATGAGATCTCTGAGACGAATGTGTGATAAAACCAAGTATGATCATGTGAAAAATATTGAGACTCGTAAAGAACGCAAGGCTGATGTAAGCGCAACAAGTAAGATTAAGAAAGGGACGCTTGGATTGTTTGGGCATGTAGAGCGAATGAACAAAAAAAAGGAGTGTAAGAATAATGTATGACCCGAATGTGATTGGAAGAAGAAGCCGGGGACGTTCGAGGACGACATGGCATGATGAAGTGAATCAAATACTTTAGTCGAGCCATGTCAGAAGTCGGCATAATATAACAGAAGAGAATGTATGAGAAGTGTATGCCAAGATCGAGTTCTTTGGCGGTCCGTCCTCTGTGCCTACTCCAGTAGAGAAACGGCGTGACGGTTAATTAGTTAGTTAGATTATTTTTAGTATTACAAAGTAATTATGTGGCTGGTTTCTAAGTTACACCTACTTACCTTATGCCAGCACATATTCACCTGAATATTAATAATTGTATTTAATAGGAGGGCGCCATTACGACCGTCTCTCGACATTGTACAATTTGAACATCAAGACAAATAATTTCACTTCATATGTTGATCCACTAGGGGCCGCAAATCATCCTCCGGTTATCTTGGGATTACTTTGTAGGAAAACACAGTTTAGATTGAACAACAATTTCAATGTATTAAATGAAAGAAGTCTTGATTTATCCTACTTTTTTATATGAATACCGCACAAGAGTCCCAAACTGCTCCCAACCGTCTGGAGCCAGCGAGACTATGGCAATCCCAATTGGGGAATGTTGTGAGGCTGAAAGTATTGTGGAGGGTAAGGAGAAGGAGGAGAGGGAGTTGGGGAAAAGGCGAAATATCTGGATATTCAGATCTGGTCACCAAACACGTCTAAAAGCCATTTCAAGCAACGTTTCAATTCTTAATGATGGTCTTTCACCAGGACGATACTGAAAGTATCTTCCACTCTGGAACGTGCGCAAATATACTACACATTATTTTTAAAAGAATTAATTGTGAAACAACACAAAACAATTAAATAAAAATTGTTTGCGCTAGCCGGGATTTGAACAAACGACCTTCGGATTCGTAGTCGAGATCCTTACCCCTCGACCATGTAGGCCGTCAAACTACTAAACTTACTTACGTTTACTGAACTTAAGAAATGCTTGCTATATAAATGTTAAGATGGTACCGGCTTTTCTTAGTATTGTGATGTGTTTCAGGTTCGTGGTCATGTGCAGTGGCGACAAACGTCCAAGAGTATGACTCAAAGATCAATGAGGCCTTCACGGGGCGTCAGGTCCGTAGATCATCAGCACGGCACGTCTATAGAGCGGAGGATGGTCAAATTACCATTTGGCCTCATCACAAAGCTTTTAAAGGCATAATTCCAGAAAGATATGTCTATTTAATAAGATCGTTGCAAAGTAGCTATATAAATTGAGCTCTCAGGTCTCTCCTTTTCATTGTCAAATAATCATCTACCTACTCTGTACTGGGGATTGTCCCACTAAACATATGCAATGCACATTGAGAAAATATAACTTACATAATTTAAAACATCTCTTCTTATATCAAACATTAGTTAGGTACCCCAGGAAAGACCGAATTCATGCCCCGAGGCTGTGTCCCCTGCTCTCCATTTCCTAGGCTAACCACCCACGAGGTGCCACACGAATCCAGACCAAAGGTCTCAATCCCGGGGTGACTTAGTCCCCCGACCTCTGGAGAAACTGGAGGCGTGGGCATAGCAAACAAGATACCTTCCAACAACGAACACATTCCCCTCAATTATTGATTATAATTAAGTTTTTTAATTACTACGGAAACGCCGATTTCAGAACACAAATTATTTAACGTTCAAATTTGGCGATTCGAAATAACTGTAAGGAGAAAATTAATTAAGTACTTACATATTTAAAACTGATTTTTTCTTACATAAATACATACATCTTCTTTCCCTTGTTCAACTCGGGTCGGGGGCCTATCGACAATGCGCCTCCAGGTGTTCCTGTCTTGCGCTACGTCAACGGAATCCATCCTTAATATGCACAGCCTCTCCTCGAATAGCGTGTTTCTCCCACCTTTGTCTAGAGCGGCCCACTGGACGTCTCTCTGGAATAGCACTCAGAATTCCCGCATTCTTAATACGTGCCCAAGTCACCTAATTTGCGACATTTCTATGAAACCGTGGTTCGATATTTAACTCATCGAGCTTCTTATTCGATCCCATCCCCTTCCCACAAATCTCATTTCGGCAGATTGGACTCTAGAACGTGCTCGCTCGTTCAAGATCCAGATCTGGTGACCATAAGTAAGTGTGGGGTGATACACTGATTTGTACACTCCCAACTTTGTCTCAATACAACTCAGCTTTCCTTATTTTATTTAGAAAACCAACAGTTTACAATATTTATAAAGATTGTTAATTATATGAAAATACCGATCAAAAATAGGTTTTCACTCAAGTGTCTTGATCATTTAATTACAAAAAATAATGTTAAAATGAACTAACATCCCATCCCATAAGGTAAACGCATGGGATGGTTGGGTTAGGTTAGGTTAGGTTAGAGTAATGTGTGTTGGATTTTCGCAATGAGCGAACTCTTTGTGGATTGACACGATGAATTAAATTAAAATACACTTTATTTGAATCCCCTTTTATTTTGATATAAATACAACGACTAGTTTTGTTTCGACTGAATCATCTTCAGGACTTAAAAGACACTAATCAAATAACAAGAGTGTGCATGTATATATGTATAGCGGTAAAAATGGGGAAAATGGATAAAATATTAAGAGGGAGACAGCAATATAACAAAGGAAACGTACAATACAATGTACATAATTGTGTAGACGATGGGAAAACCATGAAAGACAAAAAAGTCAAGTAAGGTGATGGATTGTTTGAGGGGGGAGAGAGTTGGAGGTGAACGTAAATGTGTCTAAAATTGGACTACAAGTTTTTTTATTATTATTTAGTTGAAGGGCATTATTAGTTTTTGCAGATTTTTTTTTTAATTTCCAGTGATTCTACCCGTAGGCCAATTCCATGTGTAAAATATTTATTCCAGTAGTATGTACAAAATAATGGTTAGTACTTATCAAATATTTTGCAAATTCAGAAAAACCTGCATTATTTAAACATGTGTTATTTAACTATCTAACATTAACATTACTGGCGGTTTTACCTCCATAAAACTTAGTTTATTGATTTATTCGATGCTCTTAATATATTTGCTACACCATTGTTACAGTGTAAGCATGCATTAGTACGTTTTTTTTAAACTATTTATCTCTGGATAAAAGCATCTTTTGGCCAGAAGAACAATTAATTTCATGAAACAAAATTATATAATGCTTTTCTTAGTGATATTAAAAATATCTTCATACAAAAGCTCCAAAACAACATAAAAAAATGGCTAAGTAAACATGAAGATGGGGTAATCGTACATATTATGAGGACTAGATCAGTAACAGAAGTAACACTAACGCAACAATAAATTTAACGATATACCTACCTACCTCGCAGTGCAGTGAACAAATGTCAAAATGATCTCAAATGCCAGCATATAAGTGACATATAACAGAAAACCTCAGTGCATTTTAACTGTCCCCTTACGGTGCCAGACACTCGGTTACCTGAGCCAACATTTTTGCTCCTAACGTATTAATATGTAATATTATTTTATAACCCTAAGATGTATTTTGCAGTATAATCAACCATAATGAATAACTGTTGATAGATTGTATTATTATTTTTGGCTTAAAAAGCAATATTGCTTTGAATTTGTATGGGGTAACTCGGAGTCCTGCACCGGGCAGGGCGTTATAATTTGCCACCGTAAAGGAAGTGTTAATTTAAGGATTGTTCTCAAGTGGATATCATGTTATTTACTGTTTTACATTCTCAATTACACAACAATCTCTACTGAACAAGAAATTGTCAATGCCATCTCTGCTTCAAAGCAAATGTGCAAAGTGAAAAGTGATAGAAATTGACATCCGAAGCAGTCGAGTTATATTTAAACACCCTAATTTCTGTTATAGCTTGATTAGCTCACTAAAGATAAAAAGAATCATATCAATTTTAATAAAACGAAAAACACAATAAATTTTTATTATATACCCCATCTATCGAACACCACAAGAACTTTTAGTAGTCGTCTACTGAGCACTGCGATCTCAAGGTAAGATCTTGTCGATAGATGTCGCCCAATTCATAAATTAATTATTTTTATAAACAATAATTATTAGCCTGAAACACTCATGCAAATTGAAAAAACCTTCCGAGAAAAGATAAATGTCGCCGACAGGACTCGAACCTGCACCCTTCTGATGTCCGGTCAGATGCACTACCGTTGAGCTACGTCGGCTAATCAATATATACTAGTGTTTCATTCAATAATTACTGTTTTTTATTATATTTCACCTGTAAACAACCAACTTTATTAGTATGAGAAAGGCTTGTAACGGCTAATCTTTTCTCGGAAGGTTTTTTCAATTTGGATGAGTGTTTCGGGCTAATAATTATTGTTTATAAAAATAATTGTTACCCTTTGCGCTATGCACAAAAATCTTGTCTTAGCGAGATAATCCTACTGTAACGAAAAAAAATCTTTAAAAAATATATAAACATAATATTTATGGAGAAATCCCTCGAGTCTTCTTTGTTCCCGATTGAAAACAAGTAACTAGATTGCGGTAGAGTATTTTTGTTCTTCTTGTTCCTTTCGGGTAAAGGGGAACAAAAAGACTGTACTGCTATCTACTTTCAGGTTCCCCATTGGAAACAAAAAGGACTCGAGGGGAAAAGAAATCCAGGATATGGTTAAAAAGAGATCTAACAATTATTGCAAGCAATGGGCGATAATATCCTACTATAACTAAAAAAAATCATAAAAAATTGTGTTAACATAATATTTATAGAGAAATCCCTCGAGTCTTCTTTGTTCCCGATTGAGAACAAGTAACTAGATTGCGGTAGAGTATTTTTGTTCTTCTTGTTCCTTTCGGGTAAAGGGGAACAAAAAGACTGTACTGCTATCTACTTTCAGGTTCCCCATTGGAAACAAAAAGGACTCGAGGGGAAAAGAAATCCAGGATATGGTTAAAAAGAGATCTAACAATTATTGCAAGCAATGGGCGATAATATCCTACTATAACTAAAAAAAATCATAAAAAATTGTGTTAACATAATATTTATAGAGAAATCCCTCGAGTCTTCTTTGTTCCCGATTGAGAACAAGTAACTAGATATCAGTAGATTATTTTTGTTCCTTTTGGGTAAAAGGGAACAAAAGACTCTAGTGATATCTAGTCCAAAAAGGACTCGACGGAAAGAGAAATCCGGGATCTGGTTAATAAGATATTAAATAACGAATGAACACAAAAAAATTATGGCATAATGGAAGAACTTCAAAAGAAAATAAAAATTTTAAACTATCTGTAAACCACATCCAACAGAGTTCGCTAGAGACATCAATAGAAGTAAAGGGAATTAATTTTCAGAAAAATAATGACCTGCCAACTCCCATTGAACTTCTAGTGAAGACTTTAGACTGTATCGATATTTAAAAAAATAATGCAATCGTCGATTACTATAACAACCCGGGTTAACGTGTATTATGTATTCAAATTAACACAAAAGAAGCAAAAGATTCATCAAACAACGAAGAAAAAATAAGGAATCTTCAGTCCCAAAGTAATGAACTACTCTAAATCAGCGGTTTTTTTTATAAATGAAAAGCTTACCCCGACTAACAAGCAACTTTTCTGGTTCCCTAAATCCACAAAAGAAAATCTAGATTTTTTTTTGTTTAACTTATATTCAACATCCATGTATTTCCACAAATATGGACTTTTCTCATACAATATATTTTTTTTAAAATAAACAACCAAAAAATCAATATCAATATTAATTTCCATGTATTAATGAAAAACTAATATTTTTAGAACAACAACTTTCAAATTCTAAATTCAATTAAAAAACAGGTATTTTTTAATGATTACAATTATCATATTTAATTTTATTTTCCATTGAAATTCATACTGTTATCGTTCAAGAATCTACTGTAAAAAAAAAATTATATAATATAAATATAAGCGACGAGTAAATATATATATAAATATCAATAAAACTCATTTTTTACTGCCACTAACTATTACACAAGTATACCCACGCACTGGCCCTGCCTATGTGGGATTTTTTGTTATGAATATAATATACTCATATATAAATTAATATATATTAAAAAAAAACGCCTTTGTTAACGGGGAGAGGGACGTCGGAGAGTTATTATTTATTAATTCAAAATACTGATAATATAATTGCGCAATACGATAAACATGGTGTTCGTAAAGAGAAAAATATTTATTATTTTTTTTTTTTTTAAATTTGCATGGGCTTAGCATTTATCAAAAAAATCGGTTTAATAGCAGAATAAAATTAAAGGCTGTGTCGTATAAATATATTCTTACAATTTTTTTTTATCACACGTATTTTATAGCGCGAAATATCATTTGTTGGATAATTTTAAAACTTACATCTACATATAACACGAATATAACTGTAATAAAAAAAATTCTTATTATTTTTTACATATTGCGGAATACAATAAATTGGATCTAATTTTACACATCTACTCCGTTTTCGTATTAAAAAACGTGCGCCTACCAGTAAAATGTTAATTAGTATACTCGTCCTCAAAAATATTTTCAGCCGGGGAACGAAGTGACGCTTTTTTCAATGCGACTTTCGTGCAAATAAACAGTTGTCGGATTACTGCAATCTTTTTCACCGTGGGTTAATATGTGCTTCCTCATATAAGACTTTTGGGAACAAGAATAGTTGCAGTCATGACATGAGAATAGTTTTTCTTGAATATGAGTTAACATGTGCGCCCTCAGGTATGACTTTAGGGAAGAAGTATAGTTGCAATCATGACAAGAGAATGGTTTTTCTGTACTGTGAGTCAGCATGTGCCTCTTTAAGTTGGAAACATATGAACATGAATAGCTGCAGTTTGGACATGAGAAAGGTTTTTCTCCACTATGAGTAAGCATATGACTCTTTAAGGTTGCCTTATGGGAACACGAAAACGTACAGTCGGTACATAAGAAAGGTTTCTCTCCACTGTGAGTCCGCATGTGAATCTTTAAATGACACTCATCGTAACAAGAGTATTTACACTCGGAACACGAAAATGGCTTGCCTGTACCGTGAACATACATGTGGTTTCTCAAAGATAACTTTCGAGAACAAGAATAGTTACAGTCGTTACATGAGAAAAGTTTTTCCCCACTGTGACTCAGCATGTGCATCTTTAAAGCGGAACCTGAGAAACAACAATATGTGCAGTTAGGACATTTGAATGGCTTTACACCTGTATGAGTTAGCATGTGAATGTTTAATTGCGTCTTTTGTGAACATAAATAGTTACAGTTGGAGCAGGAAAACGGCTTTTCCCCGCTGTGAGTGAGCATATGCCTCTTTAAATTACGCTTTAAAGAAAAAGAAACATTACAGTCGAGACAAGAAAATGGTTTTTCTCCGCTGTGAATCCGCATGTGATTCTTTAAATGGAACCTTCTGTAACATGAATAGTTACAGTTTGTACAAGAGAAGGGTTTTTCCCCGCCGTGAGTAAACATATGTCTCTTTAAAGATGATTTTAGGTAAAAAGAAGAATTGCAGTTAGAACACGAAAATTGTTTATCTCCACTATGAATAATCATGTGCTTTCTTAGAGATAACTCTCGAGAACAAGAGTAGTTACAGATATGACACAATAATGTTTTTTCTTCACGGTGAACAATCATGTGCGTTCTTAAATACGACTTTCGAGAACAAGAATAGTTACAGTCATGACACGAGAATGGTTTTTCTCCACTGTGAATCTGCATGTGCCCCTTTAAAGCGGACTTGTGTGAACAGGAATAGTTGCAGTCAGGGCACGAAAATGGCTTTTCTTTAGCATGAGTTAACATGTGCGTCTTTAAAGCGGAATCCGATAAATATGAAAAGTTACAGGAGCGACCGGAGAAGAGTTTTTCGCTATAGTGAATCAACATGTGTGTTGTTAGAAGGGACATTGATGAACACGAAAACGTGCAGTCAGAACACGAGAATGCCCTTTCTTCATCGTGAGAAAGCATTTCATCCTTAAAATTAAACTTAAGTAAACATGAGAAATTGCTGGTTGGACATGTAAATGGTTTTACGCCACTATGGGTCAGCATATGAGTCTTTAAACTAGACTTGTGCCTACACGTGTAAGGGCATTCAGAACACGAGAAAGGCTTATCGCCACTGTGGATCCGCATGTGACTCTTCAACGAGGAATTAAATGAAAAAGAAACAGAGCAGTCGGGACACGAGAATGGTTTTCCACCAGTATGAGTCATCATGTGTTTCTTTAAGTAAGCCCTTCGTGAACACGAGTAGTTACATTCGGAACATGAGAAAGGCTTTTCTCCACTGTGAATCAGCATGTGACTGTTTAATTTTGACTTATATGAAAAAGAATGACCGCAGACGGGGCAGGAGAATGGTTTTTCGCCACTATGAGTTATCATGTGCGACAATAAATGTGACTTTCGTCGACCCGAATAGTTACATTCGGAACACGAGAATGGTTTTTCTCCATTGTGACTAATCACATGGCTATTTAAATTCAAGTTTTGTGAACACGAGTAGTTATATTCGGAAGATGATAATGGTAGTGAAGACGAAACAGCCGGCTCCATGTGGTTGTAAAACTCGTATTTGCTTGAATCACTCGGAAGCTCGTCATGACTCTTAAATTGCCACGTGTGAGTCGTATCTGTAAATAAAGTAAAATTATTTTCACGTTCATGTAATTTCGCCATACAATACAAGTAATATCAAATTAAATACAGAATTCTCTAAACGCATAGTAAATTAATGTATGAAACAATTGTAAATACGCCTTAATCTTCAATAAAAAAAATAAAAAAAAGATAATGTATTATTCTTACCAGTTGTCGAATCACCTTTCTGGGAGTATTCAAAACACTCGTTCTTTACATCCGGAATATCCGTAACTATATCTGTATCCAGAATTTCACCACCGCCTTGAGGACACGAGAATGGTTTTTCGCCACTATGAGTCCTCATATGCAACTTTAAATGTGACTTTCGTCGACCCGAGTAAGTACATTGGGAACACGAATAGGGCTTTTCGCCACTGTGAATCAGCATGTGATTCATTAATCTGGACTTATATTTAAAAGAATAAGGGCAGTCGGGACACGAGAATGGTTTTTCTCTGCTGTGAGTAATCACGTGGTCATTTAAATTCGAGTTTTGTGAACACGAGTAGTTATATTCAGAAGATGAGAATTGTTCATTGTTGGAGGACGAGACAGTCGGCACCGTGTGGTTGTAATACTCGTATTTGATGGAATTGCTCGGAAGCTCGCCATGATTGTTAAGTTGCAACGTGTGGGTCGTATCTATAAAGAAATTAAAATTATTTTCACGTTCGTGTAAATACGTTCCTTACGATACAAGTAATACCAATATTAAATACAGAATAACAATCGCTCTCTCTCTCTTTCCGTTCGCCAACTGTAAGAGGATACAGCAATCCTCCGAGATTACAAAAAGGCCGTGAATAGCAACATTTCACTTCGAAACGATCTTCCAAACCTCCCGGCCAGCCGCCTCACGCCGAGGAAACCCTTTTAAACTCTAGGCGAAATACTACATCTATGACGACATTCCTCGAAGAGTTGTGGCGAACTCAGTAGCAGATTTCTGACGTGAAAAACAAGCGCCTTGTTGTTGCACCTCTTCAACTGCCAGGGTTCTTTCTCCCTGGAGAGGCGTGAAATTCACCCAATTGTATCCGGAACAGTCACAGCCATTGTGTAATACGAACATATTAAAACGACAGAATAGATCGTAGAAAAACATTCCCATGAGTTCCTCTATGGCACATCTGTGCTGAACCAAGTGACTCCAGTTGCCGTCCGCTGGATGAATAACCCCAGCATCCCACTTTGACCTCCACTAACTTTCCTCTACCATACGTAAAAGTAAAATAACCGGACACTATTTGAAAAACTTCTACTGCCACCTTATTGGAGAGCTTGTGGGAATTACTTATAATGGTATATAGTTTCGTGATTTTTATGTATATATCGCACAAGAGTCCCAAGAGCTTCTTGCTTACCGAAGCCAGAGAGACTATGACATCCCCAAATTGGGTATATCATGGAAAACAATATTGTTATTCACACCTTAAAATTTATCGTTTATAAATCAATTTTTAAACTCACTAAGACTAAGCTTATATCGAGGTGTAAATTAAAATGTTTTAATAATCAGAGGTCCTGCGATACATTCCAAAAATAATGCGGGTTACTGACAGTTAATATAATATGAGGCCGAGGTATGTCTCTCGATATCGCTCGCCTTACAGTTGTCCATACATCTGTGACAATTGTATGGCGAAAACCCCCCCAAATATATATTACGATATTTATTTATTTGTAAGAAACAGCTTTCAATACAAATGTATATAAGGGGGAAGTTTAACAAAAGGTAAGCCAACAAAGCTTCTTGTGCAATGAGTGACTAAGTACAGTTCAAGGGGGGGGGGGGGGGAAGTGGAATATAGGGACAGGAGATGGTCTCGATACATTTTATATTCGTCCATCAATTTGTGGTCGTACGTATTACTTCGGTTCTATATTCTGAAAGGGTATTGTGAAGAATGTCGAAATTGTGAAATTGTGCGTTATATTGCGCAGAAATACGGGGAATTGGAGAATTTATCCTAAGATTGGTCCTGCATGCGTCAAATAAAAAAAATCGGTTTGTCGGGTTGGTCTTGATGGTATGTGAATGTTTATGAAGTTAATGAACTCTGGCGAGTCCAGGCCATTATTCGTAGTTTTAAAAAACAAGATTTGATCAAATATTAAAAGTCGCGTTTGAAGCGTGATGACGTTATGGAATTTTAATGATTCGGTATAATTTTCAAAGAGAAAATGAAATTTATAATTTATGTGCTAAAAGAATTTACGTTATTTTATGATATTATCTTAACTGTATGTAAAAAGCTGAAGACTAATTTTTAACATCCATCGTGTCTTAAAAAACGATTATGTATCATTCTTACCAGCCGTCGAATCACCTTTCTCGGAGTATTCATAGCATTCCTTCTTTACATCGGGTATGTCTATAAGTATATCTGTGTCCAGCATATCACCACCGACTTGCAGACACGAGAAAGTATTTTCTCCGCTCTGAGTAATCACGTGTCCATTCAAATTCGAGGTTTGCAGACACGAGTAGTTGTATTCGGAACATGAGAATGGTTCTGAGGACGAAACAGCCGGCTCCGTGTGGTTGTAATACTCATATTTGGTTGAAGTACTCGGAAGCTCGCCGTGATTCTTAAATTGCCAGGTGTGAGTTGTATCTGCAAATAAAGAAAAAAATATTAATATACATTACAAGTAATATCAATATTAACAGTCCGTCATTTGGGTTGTTATTCAAAAAGCAGTTAAAAAAAAACCATCGGGAGCAAGTCATTAAATTTTGCAATAACTAACGTGTGACTAGTGACGTAACTTGTATGGGAGAGACTAAAATACCCGAACATATCAATTAGCTTCGGTTGACCTCCAAATACTAAACGAGATGACGCAGGAACAAACTTGACGTATACGAATGTTTTGTGGGCTTCGGGTATAGCTTTTTTTTACCTGAACGTACGGGATACGGCTTGTTGCGTTCGGGCGATAATAAAGAGGCCGTATCACGTACGTTTGTATGGGTAGGGCGGTTAAATACAGAATAACGTTCACTCTCTTTCTTTCCCCAGGACCACACTATAATGGCTCACTATCCTCTTAAACTTTGCTCCACCCACAAGAGACAGTAGCCCTCAGGGAATTCAAAATACCTTGGATATCAACATTCCACTTCAAGATGACCTTGCAAGCCTCCCAGCCCACCGCCTCACGCCCAGGAAACCCTTTTGGACTGAAGGAGAAATACTGTTTTTTTTTTAAACTTGCCCAAATCAATGTATGTATTACATTTTCGTGTCTTTTGTGGAAAATAATTGTATTGCAATATATAACTGACAGTTCGTACAAAAGAATGGTGGATCATGTACACAATACACGATTAACACAAAATACAGGAATGGTTCAAAATAAATATGGTCAACTAACCCCTGAATACATTATAATATTAATATTTAACAAGTTGCCATGCGAATTTAAAGACAATTGATCTATTACGAAATTCTCACTGATGCTATTTTAGTGTATTGGGTTTTGGAGATTAACCTTGTGTATTGATGGTAACAAATATGACGGTCTCCTTGATTGTATATCTCCTCGATATCTGCGGATATCTTTAAAATTATTTAAGTGCTAATATCATATTAAGAATCTATTGTCACTGTAAGAAAACTGTTCTAGGTACTGTTTTTGGATTCTTCAACTTGTGTGATACTTGCTGATTTATTAAAATTTTTATACTATGTATTTGGAGTCTGTTATCGCTATAATAAAACTGTTCTACCGTTTTCATATTTTAAAAATAACTTGTGTACCCTGATCACAACTTGCTTGTACATATATTGCTCTGTTATTTCACTTCCACTTGTACGATTACTTTAATGTACTGTTTTATTATATAATATTGTTGAACAAAACTCCTACTGACAAGTTGCTCACAGAGGCTTAGGGAGGAACAAATTCCCATTGTTCAAAAAATGATATTATACAATAAAAAAATAAAAATTATATAATATTAAAAAAATCACAACACTCCCTGAAGAGCCGTTGCGAATTTACTTGCAGATTTCGGACGGGAAAAACAAACGCCTTGTTGTGGACCCAATTATTAAAATGCCGGGGTCCTTCCTCCCTGTCTCACCCCCCATGCGGTGCAGCCACAGCTATTGTGCGTACGTGATGCATTAATGGAGCATAAAGTGGTGTGAATTGTGTGAATATGGACCGTAACACAATTCAAAATTAATAAATTAATACAACGTAGGAGAACGTCCCCATCAGTTTCCTTGGGGCACATCTTTGCTGAAACAAGTAACTCCAGATGCCGCCAACTAGCTGAAAGAAAAACCTTCCCAATTTGATCTCCAGCAACTCCCTCCACCATACGAAAAAGTAGAATAACCAGAAACCACTTGCCAAACTTCTACTACTTCTTTGGTATGTTAAAAATGTTGCCTGTGCAATAATGGAGTAGTTGCGACCATTACTTACAACATTGTATAGGTTTGTGATATTTTATGTGAATACCGCACAACAGTACGTTATGGAAAAGTGGCATTGTTCTTCGCACGTGAAAATTTATGGTTTAAAAGTAAATTTTTAAACTCACTAGGATTAAGCCTATATCGAGGTGTAAATTCAATTATTTGAAAAAATCAGAGCTCCTGCTATGTATTCGAAAATTAACACAAATTTTGTACATTCACCGCATCTTAAAAAATGATTATGTATTATTCTTACCAGTTGTCGAATCACCTTTCTCGGAGTATTCAAAACACTCCCTCTTTACATCCGGTATCTCTATAACTATGCCTGTGTCCAGAATTTCATCCCCAACTTGCCGACGCGAGAATGGTTTTTCGCCACTATGAGTCCTCATGTGCGACTTTAAGTGTGTCTTTCGTCGACCAGAGTAATTGCATTCAGGACACGAGAAAGGCTTTTCTCCACTGTGAATAAGCATGTGATTCTTTAATCTGGACTTATATGAACAAGAATACGAGCAGTCGGGACACGAAAATGGTTTTTTTCCACTGTGAGTAATCGGGTGGTCACTTAAATTCGAGTTTTGTGGAGACGAGTAATTATATTCGGAAGACGAGAATGGTTCTAAGAACGAAACAGCCGGCTCCGTGTGGTTTAAATACTCGTATTTGATTGAATCGCTCGGAAACTCGCCATGATTGTTAAGTTGCCACGTGTGAGTCGTATCTGAAAGTAAGGTAAAATTATTTTCACGTTCGTGTCATACATCTTAAAGGGTGATTATATATTTTACTTACCAGCTGTCGAATCAGAGTATTCAAAACACTCATTCTTTACATTTGGTATCTCTATAACTATATCTGTGTCCAGCATTTCACCTTCACCTTCTCCTTTAATCCCCGGTCCAATGTTGGCACTGACACTACCTGGGTTAGGAAGTTCCATGGCACTGCTATGAGAGTAATGCTGAGAAGCTCACAATAAATTTCACCTGCAACAGAAAATTGTTAAGAAGCAGTTGGAATGCAGTGACGTACTCATACATCACAAGTTTGTTTGGGACAGGGTTAACAAAACATCAAAAATCATTTTAAAAAAATATTTCTGGTAACTTCAAGCACATTTATAAGGAGGTTATTCATCCGAGCACAAAGATACAGATCGCAGCAAGGGATTATTATTTTGTGCGTTACATTTATATCTGCTATCGTGAGAATAGAACGTGTGCAAATAATACTGTATCATTAAAGTTTACCTAGCAGGAGTAATGAAACATAATTATTGTGTAGATATAAAGATTTAAACAATATAATTGAAACAGAACTAATTTCTAAAATAAATCTCAATGAAACCATAGTACGGAGAAATAGATGTAGCTTAAAAACAATTGAGTTATTTAATTGTAATTATACTGTTTAGGTCTTGTGAACATACTGAGAACGTACAACATTAAAAAAATTTAAATAGGTTGCATTAGGGAAGAATATATTATATTGCGCAAATCTGATGTTCATGTAGAATTTGTAACAAATACTACACAAAACAAAAGAAGTTTTTATCACTCTTATAAATGTTCCCAATAGACAATAAATAAATGTATTAATTGTTAATTTACATATTTTTATTATTATGTACTTATTACTAATTACGGATTAATATTTACTTATTATTATTTCATTTTTATTATTCATGTAACATTAATTATTTATTTGTAAGATTATTATTTACTTATTATTATTTACCTATTATTATTTACTCACTACTTCTTGTTAACAAAAATGTGATCACCCTATGATTGTGGCTAATTGGAGCACAGATACTTTATGATAGTTATTTGGGTTACAATGATATTATTATTATTGTTATCTATAAACGTAAAGACAAACTTAAAGATTTACTGTACATTTTATAGTTGTTTATAGTTTGAATAACGTTGGTGTTATTTAAAAAAAAAAAGTAATATATCGTTTCACTAAAATTGAAAAGACTCTCCAAGTAAGATGAGTGGCTAATATTTTTTTTTTTTTTTTTTGTTAATTTAAGAATAAATAAATTAACAATCATCTTTAGAAACTTTTTAAATTTGAAAAGAGTTCAAGGACAAGCTGGTTTTGCAATAATTGAAAATAATATAAATCGGAATCACATGTATTGACGAAAACAGTAAATAATAATAATAAAAGTGATTAAAACAAATAATATTCCGGAGGAAATCCCTTCGCAATATGTTGTCTCATCATGATAAGTGAATGTAAATTATGACCCCTTCATCAGTTTCCTTATGGCACATCTGTGCTGAACCAAGTGACTCCCGATTCCGTCGACTGGCTGAATAACCTCAGCACCTCACATTGATGACCTCCACCATATGAAGAAGAAGAATGTACCGTAAAACGTTCCTACTTTGCTCCTACGAGGTAACTTTTCTCCAGTAAAAAAAAAAATTGACTTTTTCTAGATGGTAGCACTTGCGAATTTTAGTAATTTAAAAAGTGTAATCGGAAAATACTATTCTTCCTCTGGCAAAATTAATACGACAGATTGCCGGAAGTCGAACTTTTTTTGACATTCTCTGTCATAACCTCTGAGTGGGTGCTTGCTGTGGTTTACGTTCTCCGTCAAAATCCATTTGCATCTGAGAATTTTTTGGACGAATACAGGTGGGTGTTATATCATTTTATAAGGATTTTCATTAACTAATTGTAGACGAGATATTTTTTAATTTTGTGATATTTTTGGAATAATAGGATATTTTCGAGATTGGGTATTCTTTGCACATATTTTTGGGGATACAATGCTCCTGGAGCAATGTATCCCCGTAACGGAAATTATTTGTAATATTTATTTTGTTTTAGATTAATCATGCCCAGATCATACGTAAGGAAAGTAGATGCACGACATTATAAAGACTATATAGTGAAGATAGATTACAAGAATGTCTGTTGGCTATAGAAAATAAAGTCTTGACCCAAAGAAAGGCTTCAGAAGTGTATAGAATACCAAGAAGAACAATTATTAACAGATTAAAAGCTAAAAGGACACGTACGCAAGTGCGTCCACCTGGATTTCCAACTGTATTTAACGTGGAAGAAGAACCGCAGTTTTCGGAATGCATAGAGTCAATGGGACAATATGGCTTTCCTCTATCGGAATTCGATTTGCGTATTATTATTAAAGCCTCCCTGGACAAAATCGGTCGAACTGTTAAGGTCTTTAAGAATAATTTGCCAGGTTCAGAATGGGTGGCATCATTCCTACGCCGACATAAAAACTTGTCTAAAAGATTTGCGGCAAATATTAAAAGATCAAGAGCTGCTGTTAATTGTGAAAGTTTAAAGCAATTCATTGACAATGTTGGCGTAGCAATTGGAGGAGTGCCGCCAGCCAACATATAGAATTTCGATGAAACGAATGTCACTGATGATCCTGGTAATAAAAAAGTAATCATCAAAAGAGGTACTAAGTATCCTGAACTTACACGAAATTCATCGAAAAACACAATTTCCCTGATGTTTTGTCGCAATGCGGAAGGCGAAATGCTGCCCATATACGTCGTCTATAAGTCTACCTGTCTATGGACTACTTGGACTGAAGGGGGGCCACCTGGTAACCGATATAATTGTAGTCCTAGTGGGTGGTTCGACATGAACATTTTCACGGATTGTTTCCAAAAGTTACTCCTTCCAAAATTAAAAAGTCAATCAGGGAAAAAAGTGATAATATGCGATAATTTGTCCGCGCACAAATCCATTGACGTTCTCAAGCTATGCCAGAAAAATAATATCGAGTTTCACTGTCTACCACCAAATAGTACACATCTAACGCAACCTTTAGATGTTGCGTATTTCCACCCATTAAAAGTTGGATGGAGATCTGTTCTCTGCGACTGGAAAGCTAGTGATATTGGCCATAAAGATACCATTTTACCAAAGGGTCTATTTCCAGGATGCTGAGCCGCTTAATGGAAATATTAACACCCAACAGCTGTAACAATATCAAGGCTGGATTTAAAATAAGTGGAATTTATCCCCTAAATATGCAACCTCTCTTAGATCGACTTCCCTGTGCTGGTCCTATAGATAAAGAGGCCATAAACAGTTCTTTCTTAGAGAACCTTCAAAACAAAAGAGTCGAATGGACTAAAGGCATCACATCAGCCAGAAAGGACGTAAAAAGCTAAAGTTAGTGCCAGGAATGAGTGTTGCGGAGCAACTACTAACACAACCAGAAGAAAATATTGTGCAACAGATATTATCGGAAACGACAGGGCAAATGGTAAACATCATGCCCAGCACGAGTTCCAGAAAAACTCGTAGCAATGAGAGCTGTAGTGAGGCTAGTGAAAAAATTTCATTGAGAGATTCGTCTGAAGGACAACTTTCTGATCTGGAAAATGAGCCACCAAATACATTAGAAGGCCAAAATCAACTAGATTTGCAACCGTTAGTGAGAGAGGAGGGCCGGTATGTCGTGTTTTTATACGAAGGAGAAATGTTTCCAGGGGTAATAGCAAAATTCGATTTGAATGGGCCCACTATTTCGGCAATGGCCCGTTCATTAAAAAATTGGAAGTGGCCAAAAGCTAAAGACGAAATTATATATAAATAGAGCAACGTCCTGGGATGCATTAACCCACCAAAAAAATGGGAAGACGCGAGTTTTACTCTGTACCCGAGTTAAACCACTTATGGAGGGTTTAACTCATAAATTTGTAATGTTAAACGGAATTAATATATTTATTTTTTGGAAATTTTATTGCGTTTTCTACTTGATTACCAAAGTACCATGTCTTGCTTTGTTAAAAATTACATTGACAGTTATTTTTAAGTTTTACTAAGTATTTTTTTACAATGAACCAAAGATAAGTTGATGGATCTCTTAAAAATAAATGTGTTTTTCATTTATAGTTGCATTTTTCTTAATCCTGGGTCATCTTCCGATATCGCAAAGTAACAATAGTAACGTATTTCATTGCTCCATAGCATAAATAAATGTAAAATTTAAGGAAATACATGGTGGAGCAAACTTACCCTTGTCAAAGGAACTACTTTGCTCCAAAAACAAAGTTTAAAAAAATGGAAACAAACCATTAAACTTTAAAAAAAAATTGTCTTGCTACAGCTTAAATGTGCTTCTGATCGGTCAAACCAATAGAAGAGATATACAAAACGCCTTTCTCAAATTTCAATAAAATTTCTGAAAGTGGAGCCAAAATTGGTGCAAAGTAGGAACGGTTTACGGTATATAACATATTGTAAAAATTTTGTTAAAAGAGCCTCGAAAATATTATGAATCAATATACTGGTGTGAAAAAAATTTGCTGTGATAACATTTGAAAATAATATTGCTATTAGTCTCACAAAATACTTAAATTACTACAACAAAAGTCTACTTACTCACTTTCAAAGCGAAGTGCGATGGTTTTAATAACAATTTTTGTCATTGGTGATAATTGTGATGAATAATATGCGATATCAAAACTATCTGAAGAAACATCACTGCAAAAGTTAGTTTAAAATTTATGATTTATTTATTTATTTACGTCTAAATTTGGATATAGACATTTGACTTTTTTTATCAGTACTGCACTCACGTGTTCTTCAGTAATGCGGCAATGTATATATAAATTCATATTAAAAAATAACAAAATGCTATGGAAAAAGTATAAATAATCAGAAGCAAAGAAGGAATTGGTATTTAATGGAGATGTTTGAATGATAAGTTTAATAATATTTCAAGAATATTGCAATCAACTTGAAACACACCAAGCAGTGCGCACGTATTACGTAACTTTGATTAAATAATTTCAGAAAAGTATAGCCACCAGCATTTTGAGACGCTCAATCAATGACAGGAGAAATGTCAAGGAAAACTACAAAAGAGATGACAAATCACTTTACAGTGCCTACTTCTGAAAGAAAGGTTGTTGCGGGGCATTTTTGAAAGAGTGGTTTATGGTGATATTGAGACGAATTATTTACGATTTGAGACTGATCACTTGCGATTTGTTAATAAACAATTTAATGGGTTTGTGCTAACAGTGATAAGTCTCACCGTTCATCAGTTGCGCTCGTGGTAGATGAGAAAGGGGTTAAAAGAATTTGAATTACCATTTTTTTTTCTTTTTATTGTTTTCTTTAATATTCTGTATATAGGCATAAATTGACATAAGTACACACATTTATATTATAAATAATAAACATTCATATTCTCGTGAGCATTGCCATCTCTAGGAAGAAACCGATAGTTCCAGGAAAAGGAGTTCATTTTCAGTTACTTTAAAAATGGGGATCTCATTCGTTTCGTTTTTCGGGAAAAAAATTATATTTAGTGTTCTTCTCTTACTTTGAATTATTAAGTAAAAAACGGATTTTTATTTAGCAAAAAAACAACATTAAACGGAAAGTAATTAAATTTTTAAATTAGAAAATTTGACTAATTTTACATGGAATTTTATGGATTTTTTTTTTAATTTGAAACCTTTGAGATAAGCAAATAATATCCGAAATATCTAGTGTCCCAGTGATATATAACATTAGAGCTCTACACGGCATATAATGCAGAAATAATGCTCTTCATGTGCACTCCATTGAACATTACAAGTGAGTGTCTATAACCAATGGATTTTTTTTTACTCACGTGGTTGAGTTTCGATTATTTTACATGGCAACACTGATTCCCGGTGCTCTTCTGTCACTTCTTCATGGCGTATTGCTTCACTCATGGTCATGTGAAGAAGTTTCGTTAGATAAGGATAATTACTGGAAAATATTATACATGTGAATTCGCTTCAACAATACAAACGTAATAATTTACTAAACTATGCCGAAGAAGTTCGTATTGCTTGGTTTGTTTGACAGGAATGACAGGAGGTCTGCCGTTTGCATTTGTGATGTTCATGTTCAATGGCAGAAACATTCATAGTAGGACTATGGGACGACTTGCTTTTGACCGGGGAGAGTGAAGTGAAAATTTTTTGATCCTCTTTTCCCTTTTCTGTGAATTTTCTTACTGATTTATATGAATATGTATTTTTTCTAAGCCGTAATATTTTTCACTGGAGTTTCTTATTTAACACCTCTATTGCAGGAGCACCATCCCTACGGTGTGAGAAAGGGTTCTCTAGAGGCTTCACGTCGCGACCGGCAGTAGCAGTCTTCGGTAACTTCGGTTGGCCACGACGCAAGAGGTTGGTAAGTGTACCTAATATCCAACATTTTTATTCAACCCGCAACGGCTACAACCATCGTCAGCGTTTGACGTGGGAATGCGTGTATGAAAACTGCCTCAGTGCTGTGTGTCGTCTCTCCCGGCGAGTGTTTGTTTTAATATCATGAAAGTAACTGAAAATGACTTCTACTAACAGTACTGCTTGAACGCTTTCCCAGCAGTGCCGTGGATCTTCCCTGCACAGGTGGTGTCACCGTCAAGATGGAGCCACGGACCCATCATGACGATGGTCGTGTAATATCCTCTACGTATATAGAAATAGAAGGACCAAATATGAAGGAGAATTTCATGAAATTTTCCGATGAAAATAATCAAACAGGAGGTAAGGACAATAAAATTATGTTTTGTCTGCGAAACTTAAAATTCCAATTACGTTAACTTTTTTTTTCAATATTACGCAATCTTTTTTTTATTAAAGTTATTTAACTAACGACAAGAGCCTCTCCTGAGGTAACTTTGGTGTTTTCTCTGAAAATAGCATTTCTTGCTGTACCCTACTGAAGGTGCCAAATAGTTTTACCCGCCACAAAAGTGGTCCATTATATTGACGTCTCAGGTCTTTTTTATTACTAACATTCATCGTAATCCCCCCCCCCCCTTTTCGTGGATTCTTTGAGATTTATTGTAATAGTTTTAAATTAAATTAAATATTGTAAGATCTTGGATTGTTCTAGTACTATCTCAGAAAAGAACCACCGTATTTCTATATTTTGTTTTTGGTCTGTCTCGGTATATCATTGTATCGTTATTTTTTTATTATTATTTCAAGGTAGTATTAATATGCAGACTCTTCCCACCAAGGCAGAACCAAGACACCCGGAAGAATTTGAAGTGGGAATTCCTTATATGGAAATTGACGTAAACCTCCTGGATGTTAAAAAGGAATGCTTAGAGCGCTCTGAAAGAATTGCCCAGACAACGGGTAAAACCGATTTCATTCTTAAAATTCTCAATCATAATTTTAAGGTTTTGTGAATTAACTTCACTTACACTTCTTTATCCGTAATCTTTTACAGACTTATTGGCAAACCTGAAGACGCTTCCGCGTGAAAATTGTAGTTATACATGTTCTCTACAGGGATCTTTGAAGAAGCACATGCTGACCCATAGTGGACAAAAACCTTTTTCATTTTCCGACTGCACGTATTCATATTCTCAGAAGCGAGATTTGAAGACACACATTCTTACCCACAGTGGAGAAAAACCTTTTTCATGTTTCGACTGCAAATATTCATGCTCAATGAAGGCAGATTTGAAAACACACATGCTGACTCACACTGGAGAAAAACCTTTTGCCTGTTTCGACTGTAATTATAAATGTTCTCTAAAGGGATCTTTGAAGACCCACATGCTGACCCATAATGGAGAAAAACCTTTTTCATGTTCCGATTGCTATTACTTATGTTCTCAAAAGAGATCTTTGAAGACACACATGATGACTCATAGTGGAGAAAAACCTTTTTCATGTTCCAACTGTAATTATTCATGTTCTCAAAAGGCATATTTGAAAAGACACATGCTGACTCATAGTGGAAAAAAGCCTTTTTCATGTTCCGACTGTAATTATTCATGTTCTCTAAAGGCATATTTGAAAAGGCACATGCTGACTCACACTGGAGAAAAACCTTTTGCCTGTTTCGACTGTAGTTATTCATGTTCTCTAAAGGGATCTTTGGACAGGCACATGCTGACCCATAGTGGAAGAAAACCTTTTTCATGTTCGACCTGCACGTATTCATGTTCTCAAAAGAGACATTTGAAAAGACACATTCTCACTCACAGTGGAGAAAAACCCTTTTCATGTTCCGACTGTGAATTTTCATGCTCAATGAAGGCATATTTGAAAAGACACATGCTGACTCACACTGCAGGAAAAACTTTTGCCTGTTTCGACTGTAGTTTTACATGTTCTCAAAGAGCATATTTGAAGTCGCACGTTCAGACCCATAATGGAGAAAAACCTTTTTCATGTTCCGATTGCACGTATTCATGTTCTCAAAAGGGATCTTTGAACAGGCACATGCTGACCCATAGTGGAAAATTTTTTTTTTCATGTTCGGCCTGCACGTATTCATGTTCTCAAAAGGGCTCTTTGAAGACACACATGCTGACTCACAGTGGATAAAAACCTTTTTTATGTTCTTACTGCTGTTTACATGCCGACGAAAGGAATCTTTAAAACTTCACATCACGACGCACGGCAAGCTTTTTTAATGTTCCAACTGCAATACTCATGTTCACTCAAAATTGAAAAATCATAATCATTTCTCACAGTTGCGATAATATTTGAATACTGAAATCGTCTTTTTTCGAGTCAGAATGAATTCTGACACACAATGGAGGAACATACTCATCCTCATTTGTTATCAAAGGATATTTGAAACTACCAGCATTAAAAGGTAGAGGATCTTTTCAAACGCCGCAAACAATGACATTACCACCAAGTTTTTTTTTTTATTTGGATTTAAGGTACAAAATTTACCCAGTTGGATAATCCAGGATAGAAATACCGGAAAACATGCTAAAGGAAGTAGCTGTACCTGAATTACTTCGAAACTTTTGCAGTTCTACGAGTTTTTATATAACATTTTGTTCATAATTTTTTTAATATATTTGCACATGCAGACAAGCTTCCATCCCCGAAGGAAATACGATATCCGCCTTTCGGAGATCTACTTGCAGAAGTCGCCCATTTAATGAAATATTACAAATGGATGCAAACTGTATTGACTTTAGTAAAGCAATTGATAAAGTTTTACACATTATGCTTCTAAGCAAACTAAAGGCAATGGGATTAAGTGGTAATATTTTGAGCTGGTTGACAATCTATCTAAATTCGAGAAAATTTATAGTAAAGTTTGGAAAATTACCACTCTGATCTATTTGAGGCCTCCAGTGGAGTACCTCGGGGGTCTCACCTGGGACCAATACTTTTTCTGCTCTTCGGATATTGTTGATATTTTTGGTGATGTTTAGTTTTTCCTATTCGCTGATGATCTAAATTATATTCATTCTCACTATTGTCCTCGTGTTCATTTTACAAAAATAATTTTATGTGATACCTTGTCGAATGCCTTACTTACTTGTCTATTCGATGTTTCGATTAGTACTTACTTGTTTATTCAATGTTTCGATTAGTACTTACTAGTTTATTCAATGTTTCGATTAGTACTTACTTGTTTATACAATGTTTCGATTAGTTGATGCTGATATATATCATATGGTTTGATAAAGTTGACCTTCCCGAGATAAATTAATCTATCAATACTTCACTCCTCCGTTTTCGCTCGTGTTATCTACTGTGGAATGCATCCGAAACGAAGATAATATGCAGCCGGCCCTCCATCTTATCTTGCCGTTCCCTGATCATCCACAATAGACCCGGACGTGTACCTAGTGCACACGAGCCCAGCAACGAGATCACCTATAAAGGGGACCGAAATGTCCCACAAGTCGCTTATCTCCAACCTCCAGTTAACGAGACTACTCGTTTCTGCGTTGTCAGAATTTCCATTCGAAAATTGTATTCACTTTTATTGTTTTGTATATTTTTAAGTAAATATTATAATTTGACCTACTCTTCATTTTATAAAAATCAACAAAAGTTAACTCTCGCGATGTAAACCTCTGGTGCATTTTCGCCTGACTTTCCATTACAGAATCCACATACAATAGCCACCTTTTCTGAAGACACGTCCACAGCCGAATATATCTTTACAATGACACCAAATTAAATTCAATAAACTTTGGGTGCTGGTTTATCCGTCATTGGTATTAGAGCGAGACAATTTGTCCTCAGTTTCCAACACTAGTCTTTTGGATTTGTTTGGATTCCAAACGAACCATTATCGAACTCGTCGGAACACGAAAACGGTTTTTCTCGCTAGCCCTACAGCGTGAGTTTAGTACAGACTTCATAACTCTTTCATCAACATGTGGATAATTCCAGTCGGAACATGAACATGGTTCTTCTCCAGGGCGTTTCAGTGTCAATCATAAACCTCGTCACAATTTACATAATAATAATACGAATTATTGATGTAAAAATCGGAACATGCTTAGTTCTTGGTGCATTTGTTTTTTTTTTATATGAATACAGCACAAGAGTTCCAACTGCTCCAACCGTCTGGAGTCAGTGAGACTAAGGCTTCCCTAATTGGGGAATGTTGTGAGGCTAAAGGTATTGGCGAGGGGAAGGAGAAAGAGAAGAGGAAGGTAAGGAAAATACCTGGCTATTCAGATCTGGTTACCAAATACGGCTTAAAGCCATTTCAAGCAACGTTTAAATTCTGAATGGTGGTCTTTCACCAGGGCAATTCTGAGAGTATCTTCCACTCTGGAATGTGCGCAAATATATTATATATTATTTTAAAATTAATTAATTGTGAAACAGAACAAATTAATTCAATGAAATTTACTTGCGCACGCCGGAATTTGAACCCGCGACCTTCGTATTCGTGGTCGAAAGCCTTACCCCTCGACCATGGAGGCAGTCAAAAATTTGTTCTTCTTTTGTCGCGAAATTCTCAGTAAAACATATCAAGCCTCTACTGACTTACTGTAAAGACATTCTATCTTCGTTAAAATCCCAAAGTTTATTTTTATTTATTTATTTACGCCCATTACAGGTTTTTACATGGACATTTACAAAAAACATTGAAAAGTTACATATTATAATGGATAATATAAAAAGAAACACCGTAATTTGACGGTTTTATCCAGAGTTAAATAGTTTCAAATAACCTAGCTCTACTCGATGAAAAAAACCGTACTAATACTGTAACATTGATGTACCAAATACATTAACAACGTCAAAGTATTTGTTCCCTAAATATCGAATCCGTTGCATAGGTATAATATTGCGACGCTGAAGTTGAATTGTCACAATAAAATGGTAGGTAACTTGTAACTGTCCTGCCAAGTACATGAAATGAAATACAGCAGTTCAGGGGTAAAAAACATTGAATTAACAATCTTAAACAAACATGTTAAATCGCAAATAATTCTACATTCAGATAATTATTCTAAATTGAATGAATTAAGTAAATAATCATAATCTATGCATTCTCTAGGAATACCCATTCTAAAATGTACGTATATTAAGAATTTTCGTTGATTATTTTTATATGGTTATAATAAACAACAGATTTGAACAACATACAATTTTTTGAAATACATATTCTTTCCTGGTGTAAGCTGTTTCTTACACCAAGAAATATAAATATATGAAAACTGTGTAGTGAAAACAAAGTATAAAAAACAATAATAACAAAATGTTTCAAATGAGGAAATATGAGTACAGAAATATGAAGAGAAATTTAAAAAAATACAAAAGCATTGACCTAAATAATGAGTGTTACAGACAGTGAAAATTAAAAAAAAAATACGAAGATAAAAAAAGTAAAGAAATTATTTAAAAAACATAAAATATGTTTCAACTGAGGGAAGACAAGTTTACAGAAACATGAAACACAGTTAAAAAAATAGTGTTTTACAGGTATGCATGATCATTAGTAAATATTATGATTTAATCATCAGAATTATATTTAGTGTCAACAACTATAGTGTTTTTATTTCAACGAGTTCAATAACCCATCTGCGTCGACTTTTCTCTTTATTATCAAACCATCCATAAAGATCAAGATTTACAATCTTGGGTCAGATCGAGGACTCTTGGCCCAGACAAATATTATTTAAAAGCCTGTAAAAATTGAAAATTCAATGTAATTTTGTAAGAGACCAATACGATTCGCCATCACTGATTTGTTAACGAGTTGATGACAACATAACAAAGCGGAATTTAAAGTTTTCAAACTTATACAATACGCCCAACGCTTCAACTAACCGAATCATAATAATATATTCACCCACCACACCACAGCCCGGGACCTCTGATGAGGTGTTGCATAAATATAAATCAAGTATGGTTAATGCATTTAGTTAATGGAAACTGCTGATTCCAAGTGTTGAATTTTTCCATTGTGTAAGTACTTCAAGGGGTATTTTTTTTATTATAAACCGGTTGGTTCATATTTATTACTGTAACAGCAAAAAGATGCGCTATAGTGATATCGCAATGGTTATAATGTGTATATTAATCTGCTAAATGAGAAGGATGGCTCGGAATTCTAATTGAAAACAGATTAACTTTATTTCATTTTTAGTCACAACGATATTTATCAAAAGGAGAAAACACAGGAGATTTTAGTATTTAGGAAGTATTTAGTATTATATAAATGGAAGCGTGTCGTGTAAAGTAACTTCTACATGATGGGCCATCAGCTGGCCGATGCGATGGCTTGGTGACGGCCGGCGATATTTGCAACGCCACTACACGATGGCGAGGTTCAGTTCTATTTCAATGTGTTTCCGGATGGACGTGCCGCTGCAGCGATATATATAGTTAAAAAATGAAATGATTAGTTTTTATTAGTATATTGGGGAATGACATTACAAACAAATGAAACGTAAATGTAATTTTATGATATTATATACTACGTAACATCATAAAATTAATTTCGGATATTCAGAAAATGTAATGTTTTTTTTAATAATTTGTCGTTATTTAGTTTTTCCTCTCTTACAATAATTGAAGGACACAAAAAATAGAAAATAAATGCAAAGGTATTTATTTAAAAATACTTTTTTACTTAATTTAAATATTTTTAACAATTATAATTTATAATAATTATAAATATTTTTTAATTTGGAGAGCAATAAAATACAAAAATACCTATATACCGTTTATTTTTGTATTTGGCATTTCATACATACTCATCAAAGGAATAATTCGATGTATTTTATAGTTTCGTCACGTGTCCAAATCCATTACGTGGAAAAATGTTTCGAAGCTACGTAAATATTACTAACTAGGACGTCATCTCCGGAACACGTCCAAGCGGACACTGAGCAGTTCGTAACGTGTAGGGGGCGCAACCATCGCCGGCCCACAATTCTTTGATGTGTGGATGGAAAACAGACAACAAGGCCATCCCGCGCCATCGGACGCCATCGCTCTGCACCATAAGTCATCCGACGCCACTACATCCATTACACGAGGGGCCATCAGTAGTTGGCCTACCGATGACCCATCATGTAGAGGGCACATAAGAACGTCTTT
>JAHDVE020000228.1:0-74223 GCA_022606495.2 Halesus radiatus | reverse complement strand
AAAAACATTAAAGTTACGTAGTGTTTATGAAAAATTTTAACTACACACTGCTCTTTTTTTAAAAATTTTATCTCAACGACATACAAAAGAAAAACTTTCACAACATTTTTTAACGATATTCAACTTTTTAAATGTTTTTGTAAAACATGCGTAGAACGGTCAGAAATGTGTAATATTTCTGATTATATTTTGATAAATGCTAAGGCCACGCAAATAAAAAAAAACGTAATAAATATTTTTCTCTTTAAAAACACCATGTTAAAAATAATAACTCTCCGACTTCCCTCTCCCCGTTAAAATGCATTATAATATGATGTATTTGTTTTAAAAAGTTTTGGTTCAAAACCTTGTGTCACTTCAAGGTATTTCATCTCTTTAGGATTTTTTACTGCGTCTTTAAGTCTTAGGAAAAGGATAAGAATCTTCCTTAAGAACCAGAATAGCGCTCCAGATTTGATTCAGTACTCAGATTATGTAGGTCCCGAATTCCCAAAAACTACGACAGGCTGTACATGTAGAAATAATGCCAGGAATGAGACAATAAAAATCATGACTCAATGGGTGTCCAGTGAAACGATCCAGAGGCAGGCCGTGAAAGAACTGGATAGGCTGCGTTTTAACGATTGAAGCAGAACAAGAAGGTCTGAGAGCTGGAAAGGAATGGAGAGCGGGGAGTATTAATTTGTGGAGGAAGCTAAATCCCACCCTGGGATGCACTCGTACTGCCATGATAATCATGACAGCATATCAAAAGGTAAAAATATCATATGCAATGAATAGAAATTTAATAAAGTGGAACAAAAAAAACGTTACTATGGCAACACCAAGCTAATCACTTTGTCTTTCAAATTTGCTCTTTACATTAAATTTTTTTTCGCATCCGAGCTTGACAATTCTTTTAAAAGAAACGAGGTAAAACAATGTCTCTCGATTATGTTAACGTTTTTTAAATATTTATATTTTTAATCTGTGAATCAGATTTTGTTTTCTTTAGATTTAACATATAATAGGTAAATCTGTATTTCTATACATACATTGCAGAAATATTAAAAAAAAATCCTTTTCACGTAATTCTCTTCTTTGCAAAGTATTAAATATATAAATAAAAAAAAGTTCATATATAAAATTGTGTAAGAATAAATCATCTCTTTTTGGAAGTACCACTAATTTTTGAAGACCGTTTGAACTTGAACTATTATGTTTTTAACTTTTAATTTTCCCATGAGCCATCTTCGTGTTGTCATTTAATACCTTTTAAACGATCGCAGCGCCCTCAATGTTTGTCTACTGTTAAATGTCATACTGCACTTTGAAGTGCTTATGTCGGTAACAATATTGCCGGGCGTATTTCTATCCTGGGTTAATAGGAACAGTTGCTCTTCACTGTGTTGTTTTTCAAACACGAAGATCTTCCACGTAATATGCACCTCTTGCTATTACCATAAAATCCGAAATAAATTAAAACTAGTTGAGTATACAAGTATATTACCTCGATTGGGAAGAAATAACTTATGATTTTGCACCCAACGCAAGCCAGGATCACATGGGGAAAACGGTTTCCAAGAAGCTTCCGGGGATCGCAACTCCTTGCAAAGGGTAACTTAAGGAAGTCGTCCCAAGTTCGATAGCGCAGATACGGACCTGAAAGCATTCATTGATTAATGAACAACGATAAATTTAATTCATATAGATTAAACAGAAAATTTATAGGCAAAGATAGTGGTTTGTGCATGAAATTCTAATAATTAATCAATTTTAATTGAATAAATGGAAATTACTGAAATAATGGCAAAACTTAAATGGGTTTGAGCAAAACATGCAGTTAGGAAAATGTGCTCGGTGCAATGCCCTGCTAAACCGGGGACCAGAAAAAAATAATTAGGAAGACCACAGTAGCAGAGATGAAGCAAAATTATCAGATTTACTAAAAATAGAGTTTTCTGGATGGGCGGGGAATGCAACAGGCAGAATAAGACTACACAGAGAAAAGTTAAATATACGAATGTAATTTTAGCTTATTTTTGACGTATAACGGTCTATTCACATCTACCAGCACCGCGCAGTGCAGAACAGTACATTGCAGACACGACAACATTAGTTGCTCACATTATCTATGAACGCATTCATATTACAATGTACGTAAGCGTAACGTATCCGCGCATGCATAGGCTAGCACCGGTCGAGATTGTCTGCTATAATATTTTGACGGTGCTGGTGGCTGCTGGTGACGTCTGCGCCTGATCAGTTAGTATGAACACATATCGTTAGCACCGCCATCTTGGCATCGCCGTCAGTTGGCGTCAATAAACGCAGACACTGTTAAATCCAAGAAGATGGACGATGAAAATTTAATTGAATAGTTCAGGGAATGTAGATTATAAAATAATAATAAATATGGGAATAGGCTTATAAAATCCTCAAACTTGTTTTGGTGGACGCTTTCGCTCAGTTGACAGTTCAGTTGACAGCCGTACTTGCGTATTTGCTTTGCTGCATAGTGTAATATGAATACTCGCGTCTATGTCTGGCACGCTCGGTGCCGGTAGATGTGAGTATTGTGCATAGACCTTAAGTTTGACGTCGCACAACACTGCAATAGCCGTAAGACCATTTTAGTGGTCTCTCAAACTTGATCAATATGACTTAGTGGCCATCAGTATACTTACGGCGCCCATACCATATTTGCCACGATAACCACCATATCAATAGTATTTTATGCTACCACTGGAATCAAACCCACAAACTTCCCACACATTCAAATGGATAGACAATTACGCTGCAGGAGCCGTTATCTTTTGACTTTTTACAAACTCATCACAGCACGCTATTCAACCAGATTGAACGAATTAGGCCATTTTTTGCCAGAATCAAATAAAAAACTTTAATAATGCAGTGCACATTATAAAAACATTCAACAATCACATACCAACAATCATTCCCATATAAGAAAAGATGTAATGGAAGAGATCCATGAAGCCCGGGTCTATTGGGTCTTCGGCAGCGTGTTTGGACGTTTCGCTGCCATCTTCAGTTGCCTTCTTCTCTTTGCCCCTGTTGGTGAGGTGGATGTCGAAGGCTACTCCGATTAGCTTGAGAACAGTCAGCATCTGCTGGAGATTGACGTCTATGCGGCTGTGGTACATCACGGTAGACTCGGCCAAGCGGAAGATCAGCATGTAGGAGAAGAGATAGACCAGTGTGACAATGTGGCATTGTCTGGAAGATAAAAACAAGATTTTTGCATAATCTTTTTAATCAATTTTTTTTAATTAACATGATTACATATAATAGATTTATCTTACAGGTATATCTTAAAATCTAATTACATGAAGGATGCATTTTTTTATAAAAAACTGTCCAACTCAATAGAGAAAGATTTCTCGTGTTTGAGTTGGGGAGCAGCGCCATGTAGCGACAGTAATGGTAACGTAGGTTAAGAAATAAGGTACATATAGTATGCAGATACAATTTGAATTAATCTTTCACTTAAATAGTATTATAATACCTATTGTATTATACATGATAGTAACCATATCTAAAAAATAGAAAATATGGATAAAAATAAAAGGAAGATATATAAATATGGTAGAAATAAACTAATTTGTAATTATTGATGTGTCCGTAAATACAGTTAATGCGTGAGAGTTGGTTCTAGAATAATCAATTGTGATTTGGAGGAATAATTCCTATAATTGCAAAACAATGCAACAATAGGCGCATATAAAATAATCAAAATACAGTGGTGCCTCGCATAACGAACGCCTCGCACAGCGAACGCTGCACACAACGAACTTCCTTTTCGTTCATTTCACGATTCATACAACGAACTTCGCTTCACACAACGAACTTCGCTTCACACAACGAAGTCGCCCACTTCACACGATCACTGCCGATTTATTGCATCCTTCCGCGCAGGCAGTCGTTAGTCACTGAGCAGTACGCTTAACTTACGCACGTGTCGCAGCAATCGTTCATCATTACAACGAAGTCGCCCGATCTTCTACGATCACTGCCGATTAATTTCATCCTCCCGCGCAGGCAGTCGTTAGACTCGTTAGTCACTGCGTAGTACGCTTAACTTACGCACGTATCGCAGCAATCGTTCTTATTATTATTTCTTAAAATTAAAAAATGTGTGTTTTTTTCATTATGTTTTTAGATGTATCTAAATAAAAATAATAACAAAAAATTTATCTTTTTTTTATGTCATCTTACCATATTTTATGCTACAGAACGAATTATTTTTTTTAACATGTATTGTTATGGGAAAACGCGTTTCACATAACGAACTTTTCGCATAACGAACTTGCTCCTGGAACGAATTAAGTTCGTTGTGTGAGGCACCACTGTACATTTTAAATTTAGTCATATTTCGAAGACCTGATCAAATATTTCTAGAGGACATGTTTTTGTTTTTTCTTTGCGTTTTTTTTTATTTTTATTACTACTTTACATACAAATTTACAATTAATAGTTATGTAAAATTCAGTGAAAGCAATTGAAATGAATTGTTGTGGTTATGTAATAATTTTTTGATTTCTGATTAATATAAAAAAAAACTGTTTTGATTGTATACGGGAGGGCATTATTTTTTTTATATCTTGATTTGGGTAATGGAGTTGATAAGCACTAGTTATAAATTTACGGATTTCTATGTTGCCACTTGATCTTGGTCGATTACTTGTTTTTATGGAAATTATTTAACTGAAACGGTTTTGTTTGAGCCGAGAACCTTAAAAGAGTTAACAGCTATGTAGTTGGAAATATCGATGGTTTTCGTAGGATAACTTCAAAAAAAAAATCAATCTCTGTATCTTATCAACAGGTAAGAGGTTAGTTTCAAAGGTTCCCCCAACCGATTATACCATATTGTAAAATGGATTGTCCAAGGTAAAAACATACTGTTTTTATCATATTGGATGATAGGATGTTTCTCAAACAAATGAATATGTAAATAAGTGTTTTTATTCTGGTTACCGCATTTTGTACTTGTTCTTTCCATTTCGACTGTCTACTAAAACACCCAGATACTTTATGCTATTTTTGCCTGTGATCGGTAAATATTTGGCATCGTCTCATTATTTTTTATTTGCCCACTGTGATAAATAGATTTTGATTCAAATATTGTTTTCGACGTTTTTTTCTTTTAAACAGAATGAGATTAAGTAGGTTTTGTCAGTATATAGTGAGGGACAATTTTGGTCGAACCATGTTTTTAATATATTAATTATTAATATTTCTATTTGCTATTCTCACTGTTTCCTTCCATGATTTTCCTTTTGTGATCACCACAGTGTCGTCTGCATAAGATATGATATCCCCAACTATGAGGAGGTTGAACATTTTATTTACATATATAATAAAAAAAGATTGGACCGATGACAGTACCTTGTGGTATACCGAAAGATATGATTTTGGGAACACTTAATGCATTATTTATTTTGACAAATTGAAATTTCTCTTTAAGGTAGATTTGGAGCCATGATAGCACTATTCTGTTTATTCCAATTTACTTTAGAGTCTCGGTGATTTTTTAACGAACGAAATTGGCCCTCGTTTTATTTTTTTTAACACATAGATAAATATTTTAAAACTCTGTGACTTATAATAGTATTGACTTTGGAATTTAAAAATAGCTGGGTTAACTTAGAATTTCCAGACAGAATAAGCTGTATAAATTTCATGATATCAGAGCTCTCCGTTGGATGGATTTAGCTGCTTTTAACAAAACGAACCATTTTCTGCATTATGGTTAAGATGATTAGGTATTTATTATTTTTTTAAATAATTTGCTTTTCTATTCTTCCGATGACATATTTTCATCCCAGGGATTGATTGCATGCTTTTAATTTCGTTACCGTTTATATTTTTCATACATATATAATGATGGAGAAAACATGGCTTGGTCATTGCGGTGGCACCGCAGTGGTCAGTCTGAACTCGGGACAATACGAATACCGTTATTGTTTGCTTTGTTGTGATCAACGACTACAAAATATGAAGAATTGTTTACAACTAGACCATTGGACACTTTCCCGAGGAATAGAGCTGTCAGTAAATATTATTAGTATGGTAGTAAATTTATTATATTACAAATCAACGGAGAGCTTTTTTTCTTTTATTTGATCACTATACATCTAACTTTACTAAGCGATGAACAATATAATGGGTTCAGCAAAACCTTCACAGATAAATGCCAATACAATAACAGCGCCTCTAGTTGAAGAAAATAATGCCGTCAATGTGCAAATTGTAACATCGTTTCCACTTTTTACACACGAATAATAAATATTATTTTCGAGTTTTCATATTAGGCTGGTAGGTTATTTTTTTCATGATTACGGATAACCTGACAAATTATAAAAAAAAACTCTTGCTATCATCAGAATAAGTGGGAAATGTTGCTTGTGATGTTTGAGGACTTAGCTTGCTGAGGAATTGAACCCACGGCGCCTGGGTAGGAACCCTGTTAGGGATAAGAACTTGAGTAATAAAAAAGCATTCCCTATGTAAGAAATATTATTTGAACAAGATCGGCGGCCATCTTGGTTAGTGTCAGTTTTTGGTTTTTATATAGGAAGGTGTTGGTTCTAGTGCTGTTCACGCAATTGCACGTTTGTTCACTTTTATTACACATTATCAGTGCTTTCACTTTTTTTTTTATTTCTGGAAACCTGTTATTAACGGTCTTCATAAATTAATTTCCGCTTTCCAACAAGGTGGATTTGAATTATTTTTTTATGCGTTCTTCGATCTAAATAGAGGATCAGAATCAGTACCTCTCTTTAATTTTCACGCGAACGTTATCCCAAAAGCAACTTCTGCCGTAATCATTTATTTCTTTATAGACCAGAGGCAATGATCCAAGGTACATTAATCGTAAATTGGATCCGATGAAAACTCAGTCGAGCATATATCATCATAATATTATCGTTCGAAAAAATGTTCCGCGTAGTAATTTTTTTAATCGTATGAAATTCAAATACCTATGGTCCGTAACTTTTAATTTAATAATATTAGGTCTTCGTATGCCTGCAAATGGTTTTTGTAAGTACAGTATAAATTGAAAGTTTTATTTTTTTTTGGAAATCAGTTTATACGGAAATCTGATGATATGGATCCTATGATAGGTATACCTATTATTGTAGGTATAGCAAAAAGCGAGAAACGAAGTGGTAACTAAGTCTCCAAAACAGATCATAGTGAACTAGTGCACGTGATGCTTATTTTGTTTCAAATTAAAAAGCGGTTACCTACTTAAATTTCACATGCAATAAATACCGAAGTACGAGAGATATCCTCTATTTCCCTTTACTCTTCCGCCATTCGAAAAAATATGAAGTTTTTATGAGAGGAAATCTTGGTCGATTTTCCAATACAAATGACAACTACGCAGTAAATTTTGAAAGTTGAAGAAAATAACAGAACCGATCAACCAGATTGACAGAAATATAATAAAACATAATTTTAACTGCCTAACAGTGGTTGTTTGTTACAAAAAGTAATGGCACCATTCCAGTGTAACCGCAATTTGTAGCTTTTAACGGTTGTTTAGTTGAACAGTTTATTTGTGATATCAAAAAAATTATTGTAAGCTGAAAATAAAACCTTTTAAGGCGGTCGATCAATAGACAAAATACAGCGGAAATGGGCGTTAAAAAAAACTAGATTAGTTTTATTTTTCATTCCTTTAACTTTAAGTTTACTGAAATTACAAAATAATAAATAGTTAGTGTAAAATTTCGAACATAATTGAATAATGGCATTTTTTAGTTACCATTCTTAATGTCAGTTTTTTTTGTCTAAATCCTATACTGTTTCGGCAGGTACAATTTATAAGATGAATTTAGCAAAAACATTATCTTTCCGAAATCCTTAAGAGGAACGGCTGCGCGGCCTATTTCATACAAAACTTAATTTAGTCACCTAAACCTAATGATCTTTTTTTTTCATCAAAAAGTATAGTAAATATCTAGTACGGATTAGAAGTAATTTGTTTATTTTTGTTTTACATTATGATATATAGGCCATTAAAGGAAATGATTTTTGGCGATTTTAGAGGCACCCTTAACAATTATTTGGGGGCTAACGGTGATTAAAAAAAAAGTTTTACCCCATTTTCTTTGAAAATATAATGAAATACAAAATGCAATTTTTTTTTAAATAATAAAATAAGTATTATGGTGAACTTTAAATGAAATTAAAATGACTAATTTACGTCGGAACACAAATTTTCCGTACATAATTTAAAATATCGTCCCGAAAAAACATTTTTTTTTTAAATTTTTGGTTTTTATAATTTTATTTACATAATCATAGCAAATATGACATTTTTTTAAAATACAATAAACCCGCAAATAATTTTCTAAGTTTCCTCTAAATTATGAAAATTGATTCTTTTTCATGGCATGTACTTGATAATTTAAAACAACAACAAAAAATACTTCTCATCCGAACCAGATATTTATTGAACCTTTAATTAAAAAAATATATCATACAGTTTGGATGGGTATTTTGGCCTCAAATCCAAAATTAATACGAAACGGGCAGCACAGCCGTTCCTCTTAAGGTTATACTGAGAAACTAAGACTGATTCTAATAATAATTATGATAGAAAACATTTCTTCCACTTGTTTGTACATTTATTACAGATTGAAGATCTTTTTCATTTTCAAACTTAACAACAATTTAAAAACCTATACACCTGGAATATATTACTCGAGCAGGTAAAATTATTTTTTCGAATGTTATACAAGTACACGCGATGCGTTTGCATATGTTTAGAAAATCCGCGCTTTTCAAACTTAAACAAATTCAATCCCCGCTCAATCATTTTAAACTGACTCGATGAAAAATAAACCGTTCGAAAAGGTAAGTTAGTGTGTTTGGCCATCATAGGACAGGCATGTCCCAGTTCTATGGTAGTAAGAGATTAAAAAATAAAACACAATTTGTAATGTCCGAAGGCACAGAAACCAATTTTATAAACAGTTTCTGTTTCTCATTTCCCGCCGCTTTGTGCAACGATGAATTCCACCATGGATATACAGTTTCAAAGATATGAACACTTAATTGAAACTGTTCATTTCATTTCCGCTTCGCTGTTTTCAAATCGCCTCCAGAAATAATGACCGTTGAGTATTCATTCAACTCAGGCTTACCAACTGCGAAAAGTTCAACGAAGACCTAGAAATTTTAATAGGTTTTTTATTAAAACAAAAACAAAAAACAATTAAAAAAAATAATGCTTACCTCCATCCTACGCACTTCATCAGCATTATACTCGATATGACCACCAATATGTGATGCCATGATTGGTTTCCCAAGACGAATATCGTGATCACCAGTCCTGCGAGGGTGGCTGCCCATTTTCTAGCTTCCAACCCCACAATTGTCCTATGATAGAACGCATATCCAGTCATGCACACCACTATAAAACTGCTCCAATCTAGTTCATTTTGATAATCACATAATTTAGGCATTTTTAAAAAGTAATAAAAAAACCATTTATAAAAAAAATTATTTATGAAGTTTATAATTTTTTTTTTGTTTTATTTATTGGAAGAATCACAAACAACAGCGAAGAACGGTAAAAGAAAACATACTGGCCGCAGTTTAATCATTGAGAAACGCCTATTTTAATAATGCATTGCAACGAATCACCGGGTGTGTGCAAATGAGAAATAAAATAATGAAGCAATTAACGAACTAACAATTGGCTTCTTATATAATATAGGTCAAGCTTTGACCGTGGCCCTAACAACACTGGTCTCTAAAAGTTGCGTGGAACAGATAGTCTGCCGCGTAATAAGTATCTTACAAAAATAAGCAACGTAATCTCTTCTCTGAGCGCTCACTTGCTGTGCTATTAATTCCTCAAAGCTTTCTGCCTTTGGTCAAGTTTGCATTATTGTTTTACATCTCAGAAAGGACTGTTTCCATAACACGTGCGGACAATCCCATAAAAATTACAATAAAAAGCAGTGGCGGCTCGCCGGAAATTGAATGGGATCATGGATTTAAAAAAAAATCCCTAAAATGCGAACGAATACTTTTGATGATTAACTTGATTTGCTATGAATAGAAAAAAATATTTGTTTGTGTTTCTTACTCAAAAAACGGTAGTTAATATGTGGTCCTTAAGCCGATGGGAAAATAACGATTTTCTTTTTAATAGAAAGGCAAACATTCACGGGTTACGAATAACCTGACAATATTTGAAAATCTACTACTACCATCACAGTAAGCAGAAAATGTTGCCTGTGTCGTTATGGAGGACTTTGCCAGCCGAGGAATTGAAATCACGACTCCTGGGTGGGAACCGGAGGCGATGCCAACTCAGCAACTGACTGGTCGTTTGTTTAATTTTTTATTTATTTGTAAGAAACAAACAGCTTTTAATACAGATTTATATAAAAGGAAGTTTTACAAAAGATAAGCCAACAAAGTTTCTTATGCTAAAAGTGGTTAATTAATGTTATTTTATTATAAAAAAACAAAATAATAAAGAAGGGGGGAGAGGAAGAGGACGATAGGATCGGGACGGGAGATGCTCTCGATATTTGTATGGGACATTAGTGTAACACCAAAAGCACGTGCGTGTAAGACCCAAATTTGGACACAATAAATGTGTGCTCCGCCGTTTGCAATATTCTCCCTTGGAAAAGGTGTCAATTTGAGTCAACTGTATTTTTTTAATTATAATACCATAGATAAATTTGAAGTACGAATGTTGACTCAGTCATAATTTTATAACACTACTTCAGAGTAGTAGTGTTATTAAATTACATAATTAATAAAAAAATGCGTAGGGTTGGTGCCTGATTGGCGATCGCCCCTGTTATAAAAACCTCGTCGGATAAAACTTATTTATCTGAAAGACGACAACAGGTTTCCAAAACCAGGTTTTTTGTTAACGCAAACACATGCGTATTTGAAAATTTCGTTAAGTGTATTTATTATTGTATTTTCGGTTACGAATAGCGTTGAATGTTAATTTCAATAAATCTTATTCGAATACATTGAATGTTTTTCCTGTATCCAATTTATTTAATTTTGTATACTTCGTTGCTCGAAAAAACATCAACTAAAGGTGGGAAGCGAAACCCAATTAGATTAATATTTTCTTGACTCAATTCGAAATTGTGAATTTTAATAAATCTTCAACAATCAAATGTACACGATGATGGAAAATCAGAGGTACATATTTTTTGCCTTATAATGCACGCATTCTAATTATGCCTTCAATCTACCTTAATATAAAGCGATTTCCTGTCAAAATTATGTTGACTAAAGCGTTAGACATTAGACATAAATAACACGTGTAATTTACAATTCGTTATATTCAAATTTGCCACCGTTAAATGCAAATATTTAAAAAATATGTAAAATACCTACATATAAGTAGATATATATGTGGACAACCAAAAAGTTGGTCAATGACAAATTTGAATCGTGTGGAAACATATTATTATTTAAAAAAAAAGGTAAATACTATTCCTAAGAAATTGGCAATAATAATGAAGATTTAACGAAACTTTTATCCTGTTAGTGGAAGAAGCCTTGGACTGTGGTACTTAAAACGAATGGTACTACCATTCAATCCATTAAATTAAATAATGGCGAATATTATGTACCCAGTGACATTATCAATAACATGAACAAAAGGTGTTTTTTTATGAATCTCGGTATTCTCGTGATCTAATGTAAATTAATTTGCAATTTTTCGACTTACGGCATAGCTTATGTAGACAGTAGGTTTAGTTCATTCTTTCTTTATTTCATATTTTGTTAGTTTTAAGGCACGCTGTCCAATACACATAATTTCGTATAAATGTGATTGAAGAAATGTGTGTGAAGGAGGTGGATGTAATTTATTCCATAAAATTAAATTAATTTAGATAGATAATAATAATAATTGGTAATTCATATAGCAACGTTTAATGAAAAATCACCTCAAGGGCACTTAGTATATTATTAGTAACACATTATTACAGCACAAACTTTCATTACTCGTACACTTCTTATCTTCTTATCTTCAGTATACAAATTATAAATTTAAGTTACACTTTGCAAATAATATCGAATCCTTAAAATTTCATAACTTCATCACGCTTGAAACGCGACATGGCATATGCTTCATAATTTAATACAAAAATAAATAAAATACTTCTCATATGTACTAGATATTTACTGAACCCTTAATTAAAAAAAATATATCATTTAGTTTGGATGGGTATTTTGGCTTCAAATCCAAAATTAAGTCTTGTGTGAAACTGGCCGCCCAGCCGTTCCTCTTAACATACGTATATCAATCTTTGGAACATATACATCAAATGAGATATTGTGTTTATTCTGCCAGTATTTCAATGAAAGCAAAAAGCGCCATTGATCAGCCGGAAGACACGCCAAATGCGTTTCCAACAGTTGAACGTTTCATTTTATTTTATTTATTCGAGACACAAACAGGAAATTGCTTGCACTACAAAAAATCATAATAGTCAATATAAATGTCTCCATACTAACGTGTCAGAAGCATTCTTTTTAAATTAGACGCAAAATACGTGATAAGCCACCGCACTCCTAGCGTTCTAGGCAGTTCCAAAGAATATGTCTTTCATCAGTCAAAAGGAAAATAAAATCGATTTTTGTGGTAGAAATAATATTTCGGGGATTTGCATTAATGATCAACTGTCGTTTGATGTTTGCTCGCACTTTTCTAGGTCATGCGTCGGACGCAGACCCTCCACACAGCATCCTCAAAGGTCAAAGGGGACATACAACCTAAGGGAAACGTCAGGGCCTAGCGTGAAATAAATTAAACATTTAAAATAGAACATGGATATATTTAGGTTTCTTAGCACTGAACAGCATTGAGCAATTGTTTTTTGTGACTTTTAACGAGAAAGAAAATACATCTGAAAATGTGCTTCAATACAAAAGTAGCAAGTTATTTCCGACCACCCCACAAATATAAGCTAATGATGGTTTGCCATATGATTGCATAGTTTAACAGTTCGATGGATCCGCACGCGATCTTCTCTAGCAATACTGACTGCACCGTTCCTGCCTGCCACCAGTGTGTCGTGTCTACTGCCTTCGCGTCTCCGGCTTTCTCTACACTCTGGTTGCATCGTTCCGAAGAACTGTAGTAAACTGCGTTTCCTCATTTTTCAATTCCATCTCTTCCAGCTTGCAATAATTGCTGCATTTGGCGTGGACGTATTGAATGTATTGGAAATGGTGCGTGCTTGTAATCGAAGGTGATCATTGGATTTATAATTCTGTAATTAGGGCTGCGACGCTTATAAGATATCGTAAATAAGGACGCAATTACGCGAATAACCCAAAGGTGCAACCAAATTTCTTCAATTTCAATCTCTAATACAGACGTAAGGTAATTCTGCGTTTGCGTCTTTCAACAAAAGGTTCTCTTAATTATAAAAAAATATTAGTTTAAAAATAAAAAGTTATATCGTTTTAAGTACCTATTAGGAGCAGAGGCGTGCACAGAATTGTAATCAGGGTAGGCAGTAAGAAAAACAGCGAATTAATTGATAAATTATTTTGAAAGAAAGCCTACATAATATTGATATTTTGTTAGTAAAGTTGTTCTAATCAATAGATGTACCAACAGATGGCACTAGTTGTCACATTTTTCTAGCATTTCTGAAAAGCAGTGCTTTTTAGACACGAGTCATCCCTTGATGCGCATTAGGCACACATCATACATGTACGTTTGAATATATATAATATGACGTGAAATTTATTATTATAAATGCCTCAGTGATTAAATTGTTAAATTATTCTACCGACAAACTGCTATGGCAGTTTAGCGGTTTTTATTTGTAATGAAGAATAAAAAAAAGTTGGTAATTTTTTTTATTTTTTAAACATTATTTTTCAAAATTAGTTCCTGTCTTTGACACATTATACTAATTCGGTTAGTGTAGCACATGCGGCGCAGCGTTTCGTGGCTGGTACTTGGCGCGTATTTTTAAAAGTGAAAATTGATTACTATTTATACAAAAAAAAAATTATGCGAGTAACCTAGGGTAGGCAGTGCCTATGTAGACGTCACGCCTCAGATTAGGAGAGCACATAGTTGTACCATTCCTATGGATCCGATGGTAGATACCCCATAGAAATCAATACTTGAGTCTTGAGACTCTCAAATGGAGTGTAAATAGATAACTACTTTTATTTGCAGGAAAGGCTCATTAAGTCAGTCATTAGTCATTAGTCATTAGTAATTAGTAATTAGTAATTAGTCATTAGTCATTAGTCATTAGTCATTAGTCATTAGTCATTAGTCATTAGTCATTAGTCATTAGTCATTAGTCATTAGTCATTGGTCATTAGTCATTAGTAATTAGTCATTAGTCATTAGCCATTAGTCATTAGTCATTAGTCATTAGTCATTAGTCATTAGTCATTAGTCATTAGTCATTAGTCATTAGTCATTAGGCATTAGTCATTAGTCATTAGTCATTAGTCATTAGTCATTAGTCATTAGTCATTAGTCATTAGTCATTAGTCATTAGTCATTAGTCATTAGTCATTAGTCATTAGTCATTAATCATTAGTCATTAGTCATTAGTCATTAGTCATTAGTCATTAGTCATTAGTCATTAGTCATTAGTCATTAGTCATTAGTCATTAGTCATTAGTCATTAGTCATTAGATTGGTACAGCCCTGCTCGTAATAATAATAATAATTCACATTACGTCAATATGTAAATTAATTGATATCGTGCAACCGAAGGTTGATTGACCTTAAGATCGATCGTTGAACTTAAATTTATTATGCTCAAGAAATAAACCATAGACAAATATTTTATTTGAATTTTGGGGAGATGGTGCTTTCCCCTTATTGGTGCAACATTTCGAATAGTCTTTCAAGATCTGTACTTTGAGCATACGAAAGTGCAATGCTGTTGAAACGATGGCTTAAGATGGAGGAAGTGAAGTACGACTCAAAAATCCATTAAATGGTAAACTTTTTTGAAAATTTTAAAACATTTTCATGAAAAAAAGGTGTAGGTGGTAGTTCTCAAGCGGACTTTAATGGTGCTGAAATCTCTTCTTTTTTTTATAAATTTCATCAATTAATCCAATCCATCATCAAATTGTTCACTTTTTTAACAGTGGGTGCAAAGTGGCATGCAGACCATAAAGGCTGAAAAGTTGTGCCCACCCTAAGAAAAAAATTAACTATAAAAATATAATAGAAAAATTAAATAAAACGAATGCGACAAATTTTTGATGAAAATGTAAGTTTTTCCGTGTACCATATACTCATCTATTCAGTCGGCCGTAACAATCAGAAAAACCTTATAATATGCTCAATGCTCAATTCATACCCGATTATGTAAATAATTTTATGAAATTGAACAAAGCACAAACATTTCTTCAGTAGAAAAGCGTAGGAAAGACTTTGTTCTAATTTTCATTAACAAAATAATTGTTGACTCACCTTCTTTCACCCAGTTCTCCTTGCCGTAGAAACAATCAATTGCTTTTCCTCAATCAACAATCTACTAATTATGGGTACTATTCTCCACTGTCCAGAATGACTTGTTAACTCAAGCCAGGGCCTCGAAATTTTTGGTACCGGTCTAAGTGATTTATGACAAGCTTTACGAAATTAGAACTCGAAAATTATAATTTAGAATGTCTAAAATCATGGACTCTACCAAAATCTTGGCCAGACTTTGATTTGAATGTTTTCTTATATGTCATTACTTGATTCATATATTTTTTACAGTAACTACACATAGGAAATAGGAAGGAAATCATTTCCCTCATATCATCTTTGGGGATGCTGTGTGGAGGGTCTTTTAGAAGATAGGAAGGAGTGAACTTGGGTCTTGAAGGGACCCATCAATATCCTACAATTAGGATGGAGAAAATACAGAGGCCGGTAGATCATTCCGAGCTGTTGAATACAAGAACAAATCGTAGAAGCGACCCGTTCTCATGTGACAAATTTTAACCGTGTGCAAATGTTGGGCGCGCGTTTGGCGTGTTTCCCGACCATGCACCGGTGCTGAAGGGATCAATAACGCTAGTTCCTCAGAACATCTTCCATTAAAATACCGGTAGAACAAGGACAGCATTCCCACCTGAATTCTGTGCTCCAAAGATTGCAATCCGTCTGTTAAGATAGGCGAATCTATCAAACGGATCGCCCGTTTCTGCACAGAGTCAAGGATTTTTTTCAGATATTTTGGGACTCCCGACCAGAGGTGGCTGCCAAATTTTACAGTGGGGCGCACTAAAATTATGAATGTTCAGTTTTTTTTGTTGTAGATCTTGTCTATTTCACTTCGTGTTATGAATTCTGCGTAATTGAACAATGGTCGGTAAATAAAATTTAATAAAACCCGAACCATACAAAGCCTAGCTTTGATCATAGAGCAAAGCACGCCACTGGTAGGTGTAATCTAATAAATAGTAATTTTGCGCCTGCGTTAACGAGTGAAATTTCCGCTTTAATGATAAAATACCTATTGCTAAAAGAATCAACAACAAGGAAATATATTTCATAGAAAGGCAGTGCAAGAAAGAACATCGGTAAAACCAAGAAAAAATATTATCTCTGTGATAGTTAAAGATTGGTATTAACCCAAATATTTGATTCATGACAACGAAATAAAATACATATTGAGTTAATTATTTTTTATATCCGCTTTTCCTTTCAAATACGAGTAATGCCGGTCTAGCAGTCTCATGTGGAGCCTTTATAAATTACATAAGGAACAGGTTCTTCCTACAATGCTTTGGAATTTGTTGTAATGTATCAAAAATAATACCTTCTTTACATAATACGTAAAGGTCAACCTCGTGATTGAAGATTATGCGCAGATTGGTGCGTTCATTTTAATTAATACATTAAATTATACGTAATAATTTATCAATGAAGAATACGAAACGTATTTCGGAGAAATACAAAAAAAAAATTGTTTGTGATTCTGCGTTTCAATGTATAATATTTTTCATGGTCCAAAGCACGTGGATTTTAAGGTTAAATAAGTTCTCAGAGATATTTAAAATTAATAAATATTCTTCACAGGTTTCTAAATAACATTTTTTTGGTAAAACTAAGGTCTTTGCAAGTGGTCTTTGCAAGCGAATTTAAAATTTAATTGTTTCTTTTATATATTATTAACTGATGTGTACCAAACACTTATTTTTTTTAAATGTATCTAAATAATAAAGTTCTTTAGTGGGTACCTACTTGTGTTTTCCATTTTGAAAATATTCTAAACAAACAAACCTAATTTTTTTGAATATGTAATCTGTGGCTAACCAGAGTGGTATATCTATGGGTATATACAACATGGCGGGTTTAATGTTTTTCGTACTAATTTTAAAACGTTATAGCAACAGTTTTGCATATTGGATTTCATTCAAACTACTAAACCTTTCCTTCACTAATAAGAACAAACTGTGGTATTTTCAGCCAAACCGGTCGAGTACATTTCGAGAATTTCGAGACACACAGAAAAACATTATTGTTTGTGTGTAGAGATTTATTACGTTATGAATTTGATGTGTTTTAAAATTTTAATATCTTCCTCACAGAAATTTCCCGTGCTGGGGACTGCAACACCTAAATATAAGTCACGATCCTCTGTTAACTTTAAATCATTTAAAAAAGAAAACAAATAAATTTGTTGCAAGTGCTATCGTAAAGGAGTGGGGTACTTGACAAAACAGTTCTGATCCAAACCTTGTTTCCTATGTTTCTATGACATAGATGATTTAATTAAATACTAGTAGAATACACCTTGGACTTTCGTTTAACCGGGCATTTTTTTGGTGTGTCTTTTTATAATTCTGTAAAAAAATTAAGTATCAGACATTAAAAAAAATGTTTAAAGAGCAAACTTTCCTACTTACAAACCCCTTCTTCGATATTTTCGTATTGTCCATTGTGGTAAATTAAGTTTTTTAGAATATGACCGTAAAACATTTTAATAATTATGTCTGAGCTTTACAGAATAAAATAAAACACGCATTTTGGTGATGGTTTTTTTTTGCGTAAATCGAAACATACGGCCGATGTTAAGTTGGAATCTCACCCTTGTCGCCACCTGCATAAGGAGCGCGTGATTTCGTTGGAATTTTAGCCGATGGGTTTGCTTAAGTTATTATGAAATGCAATATTTTAGGCACCTAGTTAAATTTTCGGTTTATAATAGATCTAACGAAGACCACCAAAACGGTCAGGATTCCATAGACAGCCAGGCGCATAAATATATCAGTTCTGGAAGAGATTGGCATCCACAATAGACTATAAACTATCTTCAGATTCTCTGGACATGTTGTTCGCCAGACTGAGAACTCCAATCTGGAGAAGCTCGTGGTCATTGGAAAAGTGGAAGGCAGGAGAAGCAGAGGAAGGTCACCGATGCGTTGAAGAGACCAAAATTCGACGGCTTCCGAAACGTCGGTGTCCGCAGCTACAGAACGCGGCGCAGAATCGCCAGGAGTTGAAGATCTTTGTCCACCGGGGGATTGGAGTGGGGGTCCCGTTCCTCAGCAATCCGAAGGTTGCGGGTTCAAATCCCGGCCTGCACAAGTAAATTTTATTTAAATGATTTGTGCAGTTTCACAATTAATTCATTTAAAAATAATATATAGTGTATTTGCCTACGTTCCAGAGTGTCAGTATCGCCCTGGTGAAAGACCACCATTCAGAATTGAAAAGTTGCTTGAGTGTTTGGTGAACAGATCTGAATAGACAGGTATTTTCCCCACCTTCCTTTCCCCCTTCTCCCTCCCCTCCCCAATACCTTCAACCTCACAACATTCCCCAATTGGGGATGCAATAGTCTCACTGACTCCAGACGGTTGGGAGCAGTTGGGACTCTTGTGCGGTATTCACATAAACAAGCAAAAAATGAGGAAGCCACTCGAGAAGAAGAATAGGTATTCGCCTATTGACTTCGGATAAATGGAACATTTTTAATGTTTTCACATTAAAAATCTACACCGGCGACGCCATCTACTGCAAAGTTAACCATGTCAAACTGTAGTTACCCTGCCCACTGCGACCCGCGAACCTATTGAAAATCGATAATTTGGTCCTCCGGCTAAAAAAGGTTGTGCATCACTGTGGTAGAAGAACGGCGATAGAAGGTTAATTTCTGTATAAATTAAATTCCCGACCCAAAACCATGCATGACCTATGCCGAAAGACTAGTACGCGTAAAAACATGATTATTAAAGGGAACAAGGGACACTAAAGTTGGTTCGGCCAATGGACGTATTATAGAGCACGTATTACATGAAATGTGTTATTCCTTTTTATAAAATCTCTCGTAACTTCTACAAATATTAATATGAATTTTCATACATGTCTGAATTTCATTAATTTGTGCTTAACATTTTACATAATTGACTTTTGTTTTTAAATATTTCGTAAATATCTATAGACTGAATTGAATAATTAGGTGTGACATGGCACTCACCTTTAACCCGAGAATGGAAGCGAGAAGTAAACTTCATTCTGTTCAACTTCAAATTATTTTTTCAATGATGCTCCGACCGATATGCTTTCCTTGAGTCCTTTTCTTAGCAATGCGTTTATCTTCACAGTAGCAGGCTGCGCCTTTTTCTCGTAGGTAATATTATGTCTCATTGTATGCTGGGAACTATTGAGTGAAATTTGCTGATCGCTTCTCAGACACGATAAAGAGTGAATAATGCATATTTTTGATCAATTTAAGCAATTAATATGTTTATCACGAGTGATCGCGATATTTATTAATTTGAACAATAAATATTAATCAAAGATAGGAGAAAAACGCTTAATTTGAATGGGAGTAAAATATACTTCTTGCTTCCATTAATGGGCTAAGGATGAAGGCTTCAGTTCTAGGGTTAAATGGTAAACTTCAGTTGGAATTTTAGTTGTAGCTCGTAACATTAATAGGTAGGTGTCTCCCGGATAATTAATACAAATAAAGAATGCAGAGCTTAAGAAAGCGCAGTGAACAAGATCAAGAAAGGGATGCTCGGTGTTTTTTTTAATTAACTCCACACGGGAGAATGCCGTGTGGAGGGTTTCTTAGAGGAAAAGTAGGATTAAACCTGGGATTTGAAGTAAGGAGGAATCACGGAGGCCGGCAAATCATTCAGAGCCGAGCTGTGTATACGAGATGTGTTCAAAAGAAAATGTGAATTTTGAATTTTCGCGGGCTGTGTACATTCGACTATCGTTTTTTTTTGTTTTGTTGGTACACATATGTTTATCATATATTAGCATTATCAGCCATATTGGATCAGTGGTTTGTTTTTGACAACTGGAAACGTGACTAACCTTTCCAGTTGTCAAAAACAAACCACTGATCCAAAATGGCTGATAATGCTAACATATGATAAACATATGTTTTCCAACATAACAAAAAAAAAATCGATAATCGAATGTACACAGCCCGCGAAAATTCGAAATTCACCTTTTCTTTTGAACACACCTCGTACAAGAATAGGTGCCAAAAGCGATCCGTTAAACTGTGACAAATGTCTACCGTGTAACAAATGTTGGGTTGAAATGTTGTTATCACATTATTATGTGTTTAATAGAGTGATTAGTGATTTTACATAAAAAAAAAACATTAAAAATCCCTTACAGTGGTCACAGTACTGTCTTTCGTATCAAGTCATAAAAATTCCTACCGTGAAATATGTTTGAGCCATTATTATGATTGGAGAGTTAATTCCGTTATATCAGTCATTCAATCTTCCGGACTCAAGTCATGAATAATAATGTAATCCAATTTTTTTTTTAAATCGTGGAGTAAGTACAGTATTTTCTTAGTGGATTTTTTAGGCTTAGACGTTTGCAATAGCACCGTGTACCGAGTGGTATACGAGTATACTCTCACTATCAGTATGGCTCTGATGAAAAACCACCAATCAGAATCAAAACATTTCTTGAAATAGCCGTGTTTAGTGTCTTAATATATTAAAAAATGCGACATCTTAATAATATTTTTTACACGTTTTCCTTTATTGTTCCAAATCGATGATTTTTAGATTCACCATTTTGTAGGGATTTGTGAATACATTAGTTGCCGTTTTCTCCGGATATGGGCCAAATAAACTGAACCTTCGGATATGTGACAAAATTGATGCACTTAAGAAGAATGTACTGGCTAAAATATTTCTTCAAGCTGTGTCTTATGTCACAAAGAATATAGGTAATAGGTTTAAAATTTGTGTCTAGAAATGTTTTGTTATAAGTGAAAAAGGCGGTTCTTATTTATTTTGTGAGGAATTTTTTAAGAAATAAAAAAAAATGATCAAATAATCTTAGCTAATAACAGTATTACACGCGTTCATAATTTCCTGATGAAACATAATATTATTTGGTAGTTTGTGTTTATGTTTTTTAATTATAATTCTTATCAAGGGATCTAGGAAAGGTTCAGTTTATCCAAAGAATAATTTTTGTATTTTAATTAAAACAAAATAACTTTGTATACATCACTTTATTAATATACAATATTACTACATGTTTCGTGAGCGATGCTCACATCTTCAGGTATCAATGTATACATAATGACATCACAAAGTGAAAACCTTCTAGAAGAAGAATTCTTCTTCGAAAAAATAATAATTTTTGGTTTCCATAATACCCGATTCGTAGTGCAGATTATGCAGTGATTTCACTGATGATCCGTAACAATTATACGAAAAACATCAATTTACCGGTATTTTTCGAGACCTGTGGGTCCAAAATAACTGATACATCAGATTTCTTATAAAAATGATAGACTGAACACGCTTCAATAAAAAAAATCATCCATTGTTCTTACGAAAAACGGGTAAAACATATTAGTTAATATATGTTAATATTAAAATTAACATGATATATTTTCAGGTTTTCTTGAATAGTTTTTGGGATTAACGCCATGTTAAATTTAAGATGTTCACTTACATTAAACACGTCATTTTTAAGATGTTCATTAAATTAAATGTTAGAGTAAAATTTGAACTTAAATTTAAAATTTAATATTTAAATGTTCATTTAAATTTAAGGTGTTAATGATAAGGTGTTAAGGTTAATATGTTAAATAGGAATAATTTCAGATAACAGGTTAAGATTAACATGTTTAAGTTAACATGTTTAGGTTGAAATGTTCAGGTTAACATGTTTAGGTTAACATGTTTAAGTTAACATATTTAGGATAACATGTTGAGGTTACCATGTTTAGGTTAACATGTTTAGGTTAACTTGTTTAGGTTAACATGTTTAGGTTAACATGTTTAGGTTAACATATTTAGGTTAACATGTTTAGAAAAACGTCGACCGAAGTTTTGAATGTAATCCATAAAATCAAAAATTATTTTTTGGACCGTCATTTTTGGCGGATGTTTTTACGGAAAGGCATTGTGAACATCATTTTTATTTTAAAAAGGAAATAAATATTTACCTTTATTCACCTTGAATGAACTCCATACAGTAAAACATTATTTTCACGACCGTCAGTTTTAGCGGATTTTTTCACGGGAATGGAATGAGACTAATATTTTTATTTAAAACCGGTACCATAGGGCCGGAGATATGAGCAATCCAATCTCGACCCCAAGGCTTGAATGAACCCCATAAAATCAAACATTATTTTAACAAACTTACCCTTTAAGATTAACATGTTATGGTTAAAATGTTAGGGTTAACATTTTAAGGATTATCTTTTAAGGTTAACATGTTGAGGTTAACTTGTTTAGTTTATCTTGTTAAGGTTAACTCGTTAAGTTTAACATATTAAGGTTAAAATGTTAATGTTACATGTCAAGGTTAACGTGTAAAGATTAATATGTTAAAGCTATCATGTTAAGGTTAATATTCAATTGTTATATATATCGATAAGGTTAACATGTTAAGGTTATTCTGACAGGGTCTCCTGATTTGTGGTCGTATGATGGACCATTCAATAAGAAATCACCGATTTGAATCAATTATAAGTAATACACCAATTTATCGGTGTTTGCGAGTCTTGAGGTTGGAAATAAATGCCCTTTTCTCAGCCCCTATCGAATCAAATCAACTGAAATATTTGATTTGTCATCGTGAATCTTTTTTTAAAATCATCGATTTGTAACAATAACGACAAATTTGTAAAAATTACTAGTGAGAAAAGAGGCATTTCGGAATGTTTTCTCTGACTTTTGGAACCAAATCAACTTATTCTTCGGATTTGTCATAATAATGATGGACCGAACACCATTCAATCAAGAAATCATCCAGTTGTAATAATAACAATAACGAAAAATGTCTAAAAAATCATTTTTTATCCCGCTTCCCTCAGTCTAACAACATTCTTCAAAGTGGAGATGCCGTAGTCCCAGTCAAGATTTTTGTTCACTATCACTTGTAGTTAGCATATAAAGCGTGCCGCGGTACGAAGGTTCGAATTCTGACAACCTATTCTATCTTCACGAACCGTTCTATGACCGTCGATAATACAGCGAATGTTTTAATGAATGTATTGCCAACGTTCATAAAAAGAAAAGAGAAAATACGGAATAAAGCATCCCATTGTGAAGCAGGGACATAATTTAGGGCCTGTCGGACTCTTGTGGGTCAATTGAGGTGAGATGAAATGAAACTCTTCAATTACTTTCACATGTCAACCTGCACCGTTGTTTTGCCGGGCGGCTGACGCGACGGTGACAAACAGCCAATGCCGACTCCTCAGACATGGGTAAACGTTGAGCTGAACTTAATGTTGGATTTGTGTTTAGAAAAAAATATATTAACGGCGTTATCATTATTGACCGTTTGTTTCCAATCGATATTTAATCTAAATCATAGAGGGCTCAGTGACAAGCAATGCATTATAAAAATTCAAGACACGTTATATTCATACTAATCGAATAAATAATGTTGCACGTTCTTGTTTTCATACTAATCAAATAAATAATGTTGCACGTTCTTGTTTTCATACTAATGGAATAAATAATGTTGCACGTTCTTGTTTTCATACTAATGGAATAAACAATGTTGCACGTTCTTGTTTTCATACTAATGGAATAAATAATGTTGCACGTTCTTGTTTTCATACTAATGGAATAAATAATGTTGCACGTTCTTGTTTTCATACTAATGGAATAAATAATGTTGCACGTTCTTGTTTTCATACTAATGGAATAAATAATGTTGCACGTTCTTGTTTTCATACTAATGGAATAAATAATGTTGCACGTTCTTGTTTTCATACTAATGGAATAAATAATGTTGCACGTTCTTGTTTTCATACTAATGAATAAATAATGTTGCACGTTCTTGTTTTCATACTAATGGAATAAATAATGTTGCACGTTCTTGTTTTCATACTAATGGAATAAATAATGTTGCACGTTCTTGTTTTCATACTAATGGAATAAATAATGTTGCACGTTCTTGTTTTCATACTAATGGAATAAATAATGTTGCACGTTCTTGTTTTCATACTAATGGAATAAATAATGTTGCACGTTCTTGTTTTCATACTAATGGAATAAATAATGTTGCACGTTCTTGTTTTCATACTAATGGAATAAATAATGTTGCACGTTCTTGTTTTCATACTAATCGAATAAATAATGTTGCACGTTCTTGTTTTCATACTAATCGAATAAATAATGTTACACGTTCTTGTTTTCAGTTTTAAAGCTAACAACGCTTGTTAAAGGGATAATAATATATGTTTCAAAGTAATATACATATATTTTTTAAATATGTATTTAAACACAGATTTTTTGACGAACAAATGTGTGTGTGATACTAAATGCGGTAAGTCTCAAGTGTGTCCACTGGACTCAGTAACATATCTTCACTTATTAATTCATCTAAGGTGACAAGCGAAAAATTGGAACTTGTAGGTACGAGGCGATACTTATTCATAATAAGTATCGCCTCGATTTTGACCAAATTAGGAAACGCTCAACACGTCACACAAAGTGCACAAGTTTTTAAATAACTGACTTGTGGATTCGAGGGAGCGATTTGAGACCATTAAATTGGCCGCTCTTTTGTGTGGAATAACGTTAACAAATGCGTCCGTATTATGTGTAGTAGTCCGTAGGTCTCGTATCTCACCCACGCATATTGAAATGAGTAATTTGCAATCTTGTAGGTACAATTTATGTGCGGGGCCACATCGTTGTGTTTTGTGGAAAAGCGACAACGAATGCGTCCGTATTATGTGTAGTAGTACGTATGTCTCGTATCTCACCCACGCACATTGAAATGAGTAATTTGCAATCTTGTAGGTACAATTCATGTGCGTGGCCACATCGTTGTGTTGTGTACAAATTTACAAACAAAACAAATTGTATAAATGTGACTGAAAATCGAGACAAATACAATAACAAAAATCCAACCGTCTCCAAGTTTCATCATCACCATGTTCACAGAATTTAAAACCAATTGTTCACTGTTACAAATTTATATCAATCGTCGTAAAACAACTTCCTTTTATTGTTCCGAGGGTTAAAAAATATTATTATTTAAGGTAGGTAAAACATTAAATCAAACACTTTAACAAAAAAATTATTATAAAACTGCAGTTTACTAATTTTAATATTAAAAATTGATTCGATTATTAGTTATGCGCAAAACAAAGTTGTATTGTACCACGAGAATAAAATTGTTTGCGCGAAATTGCGAACATCAACCGGACTGTTTAAAAAATTTCAAAAAATGTTTTCAGTGTCTATAAAATTTTGGATTCAGCTGTTCGAATATTGATTTATATTATTATGACGTTTAGTACAGTTCATCAATGTTTATTTTACAAATTGAACCCAAAATCTCGTGCTGGGTATATCCAAAAATTATTGTATAAGGATATCATTTTTATTTTGAATATCTTTCATTGAATTTTATAAAATGATTCAAGGGACTTTAACCGCGAAAGTTTTATCTCGAACTGATATTACGAACCTAAATCAGTACTGCAAACACGTGCAGATGTGTAATAGTATTTACACCAACAATTTGTGAAATGTTTGCTGAATTCCATGCAATGGTTACTTAATCCATTAACATTTTAGCAATTCAGCGCTACTTCTGTTGGCATAACTGGATTATAAATAATTGAAGTAAGAAAAGCGTTACCGTGAAACCTTTAATTATAATTCCAATTTTTTAAACATGGTTTTTCTAAAATATGTTCGTTTTAGCCCGGCTTGTTTTTTATTTATATGTATTGTGCTTTTTCTTGGAGAGTCAACTGTTTCTTTAAGTCACATTTAGAAGATGAGAGGATGACGGAAAGTTCGTGGCAAATAAAACTAGCTAATCAATTATAAATTGTTTTAGTGTTTAATTTTTACTTATTTTTTTTTTAATTAATGCAAATCAAATTAAATAATGTTATTATTAAGGTTTACAAGTATTTTAGTTTTTATTATTGTGACATTTGTTGATTAAAAAAATTGACAGTTTTAAAATAACCTTGAATGCCGAAACAGCTGTCACACTAATAAAAACTAAAATACTTGCAGAATTAAAAATCACATTATTAGAAAAAAACCTAGCTAGGGCTATTTCAAGAAAATTTCAGAATACTGGTATTTTAGCAAGCCGACACAGAGTGTATGTATTTTGAAAATTTTTTAGTTAATTACCGTATCCAGTGCAATAAAAATATTCAAATAATATTAACATATACAATTATTATCGTCGTTATATAACCCACTTTACGACACATCGAATTAGAAAATAAATACTTTGCCAAGTAATTTCAAAATATTGCATTTTTCAAAGAAACCTAAATTTTATTAAGAAGTAGAAGGTAATTTTTTAGACGGATTTTAATTTGATAATTTTGGTACTGATTTTAGAAAGATCATAAAAAAATGATTTTGTGCGTGTTCAGAAAACCAAACACTTTTACGAAAGGGCGATATGAAATGATTACTATGCACTACACGATGTACATATACAGATACTTTCAGTATTTTAACAGTAACAGTAATTAGATTTAATAGCATATTTGCTCAATATGTGATTTGTTATCGATCTGGTTTTATTGCACTAAAGCCTACGTATTGACCTATTAATGCCAACAAATTAATATATCAATACCTTAGTTCAATAGGGAACTATCTTAAAATACCGCATTTTGAGAAAACTGAATTTGAAGATTTTTCATAAAGACATCGCTCCGATGTAAAGTTATTTTGTCCACCTATAACATAACAATAGATGCAACATGTAAGTAATTTATCAACCTATCATATCATAGGTGTAAATGGCTACTTTTATTTAGTTCCAAACGGAAACATTTGACATGTTTCTCCATTGAACTAAGAATGTGTTACATAATTAGGACGAATTATACTTATTTTTTTACTGAAATATCAGAAGGGAGAATTTCTTTACCATTTTTCATCATTAACTCAAAATCCATAAATTTTGAGTTATTTCCCTATTGAACTAAGGTGTCGATATGTTGACATGTTGTGCATATTATTGTTTGCAATAATAGGGGGTTGGTGGAATTGTTCAAGCAATTTATAACGTTTTTTTTTATATTACGCCGTATAATTTCCGTTGGAAACGTGATAAAGGCCCGTTATTTTTATTTTATTTCAATTTAAATTTCTTCCAGGTTAATAAAATTATTGAATGACATCTGCTTTGTCTTTCAAATGAAAACAATTAAATTAATAATCAACAATTCTTTGTACCTCTCATAAAAATAAGGGAGCAAATTTTTTCTCGATTTTCTTAGCTAAAATATTTAGTTCGTAACGTAGTTTCCTTCATAAGCTACGGTGCTTTGAAATGTAAATTTAATTCCCATAAAATAAGGTATGACGTGAAATCGCTTTGAAATAAGAAACAAATATTGTTGAAACTAAGGTGAATCCCGATTATATAGCTATATATGATACAATTCTAGAAAAAGTTACTGCAGTAATTATCATGGGAGTCATTCTCCAGAATGAAGGGTCGAGATTTTTTTTTAACCCTTTAGCATTTTACAATTGACCTAAAGTACTGATTTTTTGCAAAAACCCTAGTAGACACCTATACTATATTATCATTAAGATAGTTAAAGTTTGTTAAAATTAACAACTTCTGTATGTATATGGGTTTTTTTGTTTGTACTGTGTTTTTACTTACAACGTAATCGTGGTAAGTAAAAAAGCAGTACAATATTTTACTATGTTTATAATTTTAACAAGATATTTATCTCTATACATCTTTATTGCATTTATAAAATGGGCTTTAGAACATTAGAAACACGAAAAAAGGAACGAAAAAACTGTCCTTAAACGTCAAACATCTAGGTTATAATATGGTAATTCCGCCATAGAGTGAAAGACTGTTCGGCGGGAGAATGTTTTTAGATGGTAGATACAAATACAGCTTCAGTCACAGTCATTTCAACGTAGGAACTGCGTTTTTACTTACAGAAACTGAAATACTGCGTTTTTACTTACAAACAGCGATGGAATTGCGATAACACCAGAAACAGTATCACATTTTTAATAAGAAAAACGAGTAATATTAAAATTTGTCTCATGTAAAACAGCAGAAATTCGATTCTTAATAACCCGTATTCAACTCATCGTTGCTAATTTTGGTCATTACTGTGTTTTTACATACCTATTGAATGGAAGTATTCTTATTTCCGGGATATTTACTGTAACTTGTATCATGCCCAAAATAGTATGTAAAATCTCGTTGAATATTTGTGTCGAAAAACGGGCGATGACCTAAAATCGGAATATAATACCTGTAATAAGTAATATCAAAATGTAAGTTTTGGTATCACTGGATGAATAATTATCTAAACATGTTTTCTTCTTTTGATATCCTTGATCAGTTCTGCTCCGGTACTCTGGGTATCTAGTAAACACAGTAATTCACATGTCAAGGTCTGTTAACTTCATCCACTAACACGGACATGGGTTCAGTGCAATACTCACGCTGGTAAAGTTACTCTGTAATTAATATAGTTTCTGGGTTGTTTAATATGTGTAGAAATGGGAACAATGAAAGGGACGTACCACAAAACATTAAGAAAATTTATTTAAAATTGTTTAACCAATATTAAATTACTGACCTATGCTGCCATCTATCGATTTTCTAGGGACTTCAGTTTTCATTCGACTTTATTTTTCACATGGTAGAGAGTAGTCTGACTTCTATAGAATAGAGTCCGCTAATTCTTTATGGACAATTTACTTGGACTGATATTTCAAAGGTTGAAATTCCCGCATGACGCCGGCCGTATGTTTCGATTTAGGCAAAAACCAAAATGAATCTTTTATTTTATTTTGTAAAGCTCAGGCATAAATGTTAAAATGTTTTTTGGTTATATTATAAAAATCTTAATTTGCCACAATGAACAATATGACAACATTGAAAAAAGGTTCGTAAGCAGGAGATTTTGCACTTTAAACATTTTTTTAGGTCTTATACTTATTTCCAATTATTTTTTTTACAGTAACTCCACACAAGAGGCTCCGAGGGAAATAATTTCCCTATATCATCTTTGGGGATGCTGTGTGGAGGGTCTTTTAGAGGATAGGAAGGAATGAACTCGAGTGTTGAAAAAACACATGTTGTAGGAAGGAGGAAACACAGAGGCCGGCAGATCATTCCATAGCTGTTGAACACAAGTACGAGTCGTAAAAGCGACCCGTTCTCGTGTGACATATGTCAACCGCGATTCAAATGCTAGTTCTTTAGAGCGTCTTCCATTAAAATACTGGTAGAACTAGGGCAGCTTTCCCACCTGACGTCTGTGCTCCAAAGGTTGCAATCCGTTTGTTAAAATAGGCGAATCTATCAAACGGACCTCCCATTTCTGCACAGAGTCAAGGGTTTTTTTTTCCGACACTTTGGGGCTCCCGACCAGAGGTGGCTGCAAAATTCTACAGTGGGGCGCACTTGCGATTTGTACAGGGCCAGCAGTTGTATACTATTAAAGTTGTATGTGCAGGCTCTGTACAATACGCCCAGCTTCTGAAAGGCTAACTTTAATCTGGCTTCGATACATATTTATACCTGAGCTGGTCACTTAAGGTTACACCGAGCATATCAATGGAGGGCTTTTTGGGAAGATTGCTTCCATTAAAGGAGACTAGATTGTCATTTCGATCCCTTTTAGACGTAATCAGACATGATTGGGTCTTTGAAACATTAAATTCGATGAATTTATTCTTACCCCAAGAGAAGACCCTCTCGAGGTAACCGTCCATTCTCAGCTTAAAAGCCCTTCGAGCCGTTGGAGTTTGTGCGCCCTTTGGAGGCTTGTAAAACAAAAAGCTTTCATGGACTGTACTGTCATCCACGTAACAATGGATTGGTGTACATGTCAAGAGGTCATTGACGTGCAACAAAAACAATGTCGGCGGCAGAACCAATCCTTGTGGGACGCCAGCATTTATCGAATTCGAGGAAGAGATGAAACCGTCAGCAACCGTAAGAATCTATCTTTCCCTCAAAAAGTCGGCAATCCACGTACACAAGGATACGCCAAGTCCGTAAAAAGGCAGTTTGTTGACAAGTCCTCGGTGCCAAACCCGGTTAAATGCCCTATAAATGTCCAGTGACACCGTTTGAATCGCACAGTAACATTCCAGGCACCACCTGCAAACATGCGTCGCATACGTGAGAAGATCACCGCATGAGCGGTTCCGCCGGGATCCGTACTGACGGTCGTTAATAATTTTGTTCTTCTCAAAAAAAGCCTGACAAAACCTAATCTAACCGAAACCAATATTTTAATTTTTTTTATTAACGTTGAATTAGGGTTACGTATTTTTAATGACTTTATATCACTTTTTAAAATCGTGGCGATTCATACGCGTGGTGAATTATCCCGTCACAGTATAATATACTCGCAATGAGAATAATTCTTTGTCAGTTTTATCATGAAAAGTTACGGTATGCTTTACCTTAGTACCTGCCTTTAATTTCTATTACCTCTAATTTATGATATTTTAACTATAAAATATCTATAAAGTTATTCTAATAAAGTCTACTATAAAGATTTTACCGCTTTTAGAATTCGGAACATTGTAACAGCAAAATACATTTATAGCGGAACGAAATACCTACTAATTCAAATAGACAATATAAAAATGCCGATAAAACAATGCAGTAGTTATTTAATTTTTTTAATTCTTCTTAAAATTAGACTTTATTTCGGTATTTCGTGTACAGTATTTTATAGCCAATGCGAGAAGGTATAGAGAGCCGACCAGTATGAATGGGGAGTACCGCAAGGCTGTCAGGCAGGCCCACACTTGTTGGTTCTTTGCAAGTAACACCAACAAACCCAGCAGTCCTCCTAAATACTTCCATACCACCCAGTTACAAAATGCCACCATATCAGCTTTCTGAAAATTAAAAAAAAAAACACATAATTATTAACATTGAATAAAGCATTCGATCTCTTAATGTGCCAGAAAATTCCTATATTTCCGGTCCTGTACAATCCGTGTACAAGGTAAACATTTCAAATGTTGTTATTAAGTTGAATAATAATTAATAGTTTATTTATTACTATTTACTATTGTTTTTCAATCCCGTTTAATTACAATTAAGTAATTTGTCAACAGAATTTTCAATGTCAATTGAATGATTACAGATTATCACATTAATTACTAATATACATATTATTATTATTGACTCCTCTAAAGAAATAGATATATTTTTGTTGGCAATTTACATTCACTATTGCTTGGTAACATGTTCACTATTTTGGGCTCTTCATACTTCAATTTTAGAATTAATAGTACATATGTCTACATGTGCATGTGTAAAATATTCTGTATAAGTGCTGAAGGCGAAAAAAAAACATCGGCCACGCATAAAACGCATGGTACATCCAATACATCTGGCAGACCTTGCCTACTAATTAATAGCCAATAATCGTAACCATTCAACCACGGAGACCATATTGTGCGGTATTCATATTAGGAATATTTTTTTTAGATTTTTAAAGGAGATGGCAAACCTAACCTAATCAGAAAACAGATCAGCGATTCCTTATTAAAATCTGGAAGTTAATCAAATTTAATAATGTTATTATTAAGTTCTGCAAGTATTTTTAGTTGTTATTATCGTGACAGCTGTTTCGGCGTTTAAGGCCTTTTTCACACTAAAAATACTTGCAGAACTTAATAATAACATTATGAAATTTGATTTACATTAAATTTAAAAAAATTAAATGGGGTTCCACGAATTAAACACAAAAACAATTAATATCTCTGGAAGTAAAGACAAAGTAAATATTAAAGCCAATAACCATTCCTTATAATGAATATGATTGAAAAAATAATTTCTGTTGAAACCCAATGATAGTATTAAAAACAGTTTAATAAACATATACACCTAATAAAGGGTGATAAGTGATTACCCATCCAGTCATCTTCTCGTGCTGTTTCCTAAAGACAGTCTCCGCGGGCATGTAGAGGGGCATCAGGCCCAAGCCTATGAAATAGCCCGAATCGATTCCATGCCAGAGAGCACTTAGCATTAGAGTTATGAACGTTCTGTAAAAAAGAATAGTCATTGAGGTTATTAAAATTATCATGAAAACTGTAGTTAAACTTCTGTAAATCCTTGGCCAAGAGTTATGTACGAAATGTTTAATTTTTTATTAACAGAGTTCCTAATGGACGCTATTTAAGCAGTCATAAAACATTTTATCTTGAGTACTTTTTATTTTTCTATTGCCCATTTCACTCCAATGTCTCAAGGATTGTTCAATAATATAGAATGTGATGGCATAGACGTCTATATAAACAGCCTCGCATATTTAAAAAAAAACAAGTTATCCATATTCTATTGCGTCATGGAAAATAGTGGCTAATTAGAAATACTTTAACGTGCTTTATTTTTTCTTCTCTTTCTTTAGCTTTTATTATGTCTCTTTCTGTATATTTTATAATGCTTCTTTTCTATTTTCCTCATTTCTTTTTATTATTTAGCATCTCTACCAAGTGATAACTAAACTAAAATATTTAAAACTAGTTCATTAATATTGACGCACTTCCCAATGCTAATTTTATAAATGTGATCGTGTTAATACTTAATAATTTTCCAAAACATTAAATAAATAAATGCGTTTAATGCAACGATCAAAATTCCATATCGCTAAAGAACACGCTAGAGAAATCCTCTATTTTAATACTACCCACCTCAATGATTTGTTCCACGAGCTGGGTAGAACCTTAAAAACATACATCCCCATGAAGTATTGCCCGGTCTTATTCCATGATTTGATCGTCACTGGGATCCAAGGAGAAAATTGAGCTACCATTATGTCCACACTATTGAGGGTTTTAAAGTCATATCTGGCCACTACTGCTTTGCTTAAAGACCTGAAAAATGTGTGTTTTTTTTAAATTTGAACATCTGATAGATAACAATATTTTTTTTATATCTTTCATATTATCTAAGGTCATATTACATTTTCCTAAGTTCTGGATAATTCTTAGTGGGTCCATGGCCACTCTTGTTCAATCCCTCTTCTGGATAAGCCCCGAGTCCAACAGACGAGGCTATGGCTTCTGCCATACTTCCAACAGAATACATCCAAAAGTGGACATTCTCAAAAGTTATGAAAATGTACATCGTTTTGTACTGCATAGTACTATTACTGAACTCTTCAGTAATCGTATACTGGAAGAACACTATTATGCATTAACAATGACTATTTGAAATCATTTAAGATGGTAGAAGGGTGCAACAAAAGTTATGTAAATGAGGTATTTTTAATCCTCTGGAATGCCACAGGGATCAGTTTTAGGACTTAACTTAATTAAAACATATACGCTAAGTGGTCATTTGGATTTTTTGTTAATTCTGAAAGATAATATAATCCATATTTGTAAAAAGCATTAACTTTGTGGCTCGCCATAATTTACAATAAAAAACACATAAATTTGTTGTAGACCACTTTTATTTTTATCAAAACTCTACCGGTTTCGGAAGCACCCTTCCTTCATCAGGAGAATATTAAAACTAACTTATGATATAAAATATTGACAAGACATATAAATTTTAGGTGTTGGAGTGGGGGGTAAGCAAATTGTAGGATTTCCGGGAAGAACAGAGCGATTTATTGGGAAAATATTCAGAATGGGACTAAAAGATAAGTTAATTTGGTTATTTAAAATACTAGCATTATTATTAAGGGATTTTCTAATTTCGAGGGCTTCTAAGTTATACAATTTTTTGCTTTTATTGTTACGGTGAAGAATTGTAACCCCTGTGTCCTTGTTAAAAGTGTGATCCTTGGAAATTAGATGATTGGCAAATTCTGAGAAGTTATTATTATTTAAGCATCTTAAATGTTCTGTGACTCGCGTTAATTTCACACAATCCCTTAATAATAATGCTAGTATTTTAAATAACCAAATTAACTTATCTTTTAGTCCCATTCTGAATATTTTCCAATAAATCGCTCTGTTCTTCCCGGAAATCCTACAATTACCCCTACCCATTTGCTTACCCCCCACTCCAACACCTAAAATTTATACGTCTTGTCAATATTTTATATCATAAGTTAGTTTTAATATTCTCCTGATGAAGGAAGGGTGCTTCCGAAACCGGTAGAGTTTTGATAAAATAAAAGTGGTCTACAACAAATTTATGTGTTTTTTTATTGTAGATAATATAATCATTTGTATTCAGTATGATGTGGGTACCAACTTAATTAGGAAGTCCTCATTTTACCTGTAATGGCCAAGTACTCTCAATAGCAAGGTGTATAGCACCATATCCTAAACCTAAAGCCATCTGTTTGTAGGTGAAACTCGATCCTGCAACTCGTGCGAATGGAAGATGAAGGTGGTCATCGTATGTTCGGTACCGTATGTATGGACCTAATTAAAAAAAAAAACAATTATAATCTACACTTACGTAGATAGATCATATAACCTACTTACATTTTGCACATGGAATTTTATGTGGGTACTTCGAATCTACCTTTCGCTACCTGTATAGATGGGTAAGAATTACGTAATTGCTAAAAGATATGATGATGCACATTATTTTTACAGAAATAACGGTTTATTCAATATATTGGTTATGTTTCTAAAAACCGTCCAACTATATATATATATAAATCAAAGTAAGTTTGTTTGTTTGCTTGTTCTCGATTTACTTGACCGGTTTCGCTGAAAATAGCACAATTTGTTTTTATTAGTGCCGGTAAGGTTTAGAAAGTAGATTGAATGAAATCCAATATGTAAAACTGTTGCTATAACGTTTTTAAAATAGTATGAAAAACATTGAACAAACACTGTTTTATTTAGGTTAGCCCATAGATATAACACGCTGGTTAGCCACAGACTGCATACTCAAAAGAAGTCAACAATCCGAAAAGTTTTCTATTGCTTAATAAACACACAAAGGGGTATAAAAACAAGTATACAATAATGGCGTTTAAAAGACCATTGAAAGCCAACACAGAGTAGTGTCAATGACAAAGATACACGAAGCACGAAGAAAGAAGAAAAGGGAATGAGGAGAGATGCATTGCTACTAAGAAAATACATAAAAATATTATTTATTACCTAAATGCATTCCTAAGAAAGAAAATGCATAATGCATTATTTCCGAAAACGTTGGATCCACATCGCTGATACCTTCAATGTCTTTTTTAATGTTCCTTTCCTCAACGCTATTCTTATTTTCGCCCGAATAGTGGATTTCGAATGCCACCCCGACTACTTTCAGAAACACCAGCATGTGTATACCGTTGATATATCTGTAATTAGTTGTGTTGTCCATAGCAGACAGGACGAGGATCCGATACACGGTCAGGTAGGAAAGCATGAATATCAGAGCAGCCAGGTGACATCTCCTTAAAATAAAGTAATTACAACGTGCAATATTAATTAACACTTTTTTAATCTGATTCATTGTTATTATACCCGCAATGTTTAAATCAAGGAGAAAAACTTTTAAAGCGAGTTAAAAAAAAACTTAAAAAAGATGATTTGCTTGTCTTCAAATATAACTCGATAAATCGTGAGCATCTTTACAATGTGAGATATAAACCAAATTTCACGGTATTGGAAAAATCATCACTTGAATGCATAGCACATTCATTTGGGGCACAAACAACAGTTCTTAAATCTGAAAAAGTTCCCCTATAACAAAATGTTAAGTGCCCTATAAGATGTACAAACTTGTCAATGCAGTAGGGGGTGTCACTGCTCTAGATATTATGAGAAGAAAAGTGTTTATTAGTTCATCGTTCGGTCGTGAACAAAGATAAGTTTATACATTGGCGGTATAGTTTTTTTTTTTTTTTACGACATAAACAAATACTTTGTTCATAGGTAATATTATAAACACATTAGTACATCAATGTTACAAACCTTTTCCCAACATTAATAATGATCACTGCACAAATGAAAATACTGCAAATAAAATGCCACGATTCTTTTAAGCCCATGATGAGAAAAACAGTTGACAATCCCATACATGAACCAAGCCATCTTTTCTGATCGACGCTTTCAATTTTTTTAATGGCCATACCAAAACACGCCAAGAAGTAAAGCAATATCACGAACACAACATCGTTGCAGTTAATTTTAAAGTGATAAATTGATTGAATGATTGACATTATGGATTCTACCGACATGCTTATTTATTGCTTATTTTTAAGTTATTCACAATAAACCACGAATAATTTAATACACTGTCGCTTTTTCAGTCTTTTGAAATTGTCTATCACATTCATCACGACTAAAAATAACGAATCACATTATTTAATTTTGGTATTTGTTTATTTATAAATTGAACTATCTGCGGAGAAACTTTTAAAAGCAACAATGAAGAGGAGAAGAATATAAAAACTACTTCGTATCTGCGACTTGGCAATTGTTTCAATATCATAGCTAATGTTATTTATTTTAGGCGACTGATGAACTTCAAACCAGAGGTAACCAATCTATGGTGATGAAACCAAATTACAAGTCTTTTAAAGTAGAATTCTATGAAAGTCTTTGAACCTACGCTAGAAAATAAATCAAATGGGAAAAAGATGAACCATGAATCTTATAGAGAATCAGTCCATTATATTATGATTATGTAGGTCTCAAAGACTGCGATGGGCTGGAAATGTGGAAAAAATGTCAGGTGATAGGAAGCAGAATCAAGTGGAAGTGACAAAGAAGCAGACCGAGGCATATGGATGGACTTTGTGGAAGAGGATTAGAGCAGAACGGGAAGGCCTTAAGAATAGAGGTGAATGGCGGGGGACCGACGACTTTTGATGAAAAAATTATGGAGGAGGCCAAATAATCACACCCTGTGATCGTGATACCATTTCGACGGCTGGAGGCAAAGGTCGTGTGACACCCGCTTTGGCACCAACCTAGTTCACTGCTGTCCTCGTTTGTTTCGCGTGATTTTGACTGCGGTAAGCAAAATTAGAAAACATTTATAAAAAGTGTCAAACTAAATACTCTGACACTTAAATAAACATATTCTTTCACAAGTTCAATAATTTCACATGTACACAATGCAGGAATACCACAGTGTAAACAATCTTAAGTATGTGTATTTATTTCACGTGTAATATATACTCGTATGTACCTTTGCTTTGGGAATCTTATATCCAACAATTTAGTTTTTTTTTTTTTGCATTTGTAATTAATCCAAAGTCATGAGACCACTTTAAAATATCAATGTAGTATTTTTGTAAAATGTTTGCAAATCACTGCTAGAAAACACCAAAGTAGTATTATCCGCATACCCAAAATGATTTACATAAAAGATGTATGATGATTGTAATTTATTGTTGTATTATATTATATTGTTGAAATAAACTCCTGCTGACAAGCTACTTGCAGTGGCTTAGCGGGTATAAGTTCCCACTGTATATAATTAATATTATACAATAAAAAAAAAAAAAAAAAAAATATATATAAGAATGTACTTAATAAATTATATAAAAATAAAATACAAAATTGCACCTAATATTGAACCTTGGGGAACGCCTGCAATAATGTTCCCTTTTTACTTAAAGTGTTTAATAGTCTCCAATTTCATGAATCAATCGCTTAAGTAAATTTCAAAGAGTTTTAAAGAAGTTTTCCTCTAATTCCTATGATTTTTAGTATTTTAAGTCATTTACACTGATCAATAGTATCAATAGCCTCTGAATAATCTTTAAATAAGACTAATTTAAGTCTATTTCAATTTAACTCATTATTTATTAAGCTGGCAAAATTTTGAAGCAGCAATTCAGTGCTTTTTTTTAGAAACCGTATTGATTGGTATCAGTAATGGAAAAATCTTCGAAATATTTAACTAATTTTAATTGGATGTTTTACAAGAATTTTGTCGAGTGATGGTAAAATGGTAATTGGTCTGTAGTTACCCGATACAGTGTGATAATACTACATTTTAATTCGTCAGGAATTTTTGCTTGAAATAAGATTCTATTTACAAAATGGGTTATAATGGGACCTAATGTTAAAACATGTTTTTTAATATCACTCATTCTGATATTATCAATTCCCGGAGAAGAGCTTTTCATTTGCCTAACAATGCTTTCTATACCAGCCCCTGTATGTACGAGTATTTCGGTAATTATCAAGAGATGGGCCCTTTTAAAAAAGTTTTTGTACCCCAGCAACATTGCATCACTTAGAGCTGTTTAAGGCAAACTGGAAAATTTGAATAACTAAACTTACAGCATTGATGCGTCTTTAATTCTACTGGTTCATTATAATGATGTAACACTAATGGTAATGGTTTCAACCGACATTTCTATCTCAGACCAGAGGACCTGTTTTTGATCGCATGGAAAATACTTTAAAACGTGCTTTAAAGTTATTCACTATTATGTGAAATTGATCAAGAGAAGATAATATATCAGATAATAATATTTTTTTTAAATTTGATGGTTTACGGAAAAAGTGTAAACCTTGATCCAGGTATGGACAACCTTTTGAGTGAAAATTATCATGACATTATTTAATCGTTTTTTGTAATTAGCGCCGCAGGTGAGTTTTTGGGAATTGTCTAATTAAATATATGTATTTCATGCGAACCAAAACATCGGTAAGATGAAAGGAAGGGGGCTTGGCACATTGCGATTTTTGCGTAGTATTTTCGTTAGTTTATTAGGTTCGTGCGAATGTTTTTTTAACGTGAAACCTGGCTGAATAACCTCACCATCCAGCTTTGAAACGAACCTTAAAAAAACCTTTTTTTATTATCACAGTTGATATTCAAAGTGTTTTCGAAAGATCAAAAGACAATATTATTATTTTTTTTAAATAATCTCCTGATGTCGAAAATTTTTTTTTTTGCCAAATTGAACCACTTACTCGTACTGATATTTTCATATACTGAGATTTTAATATAATATTTTCCCGAATAAATAAACTTTACTTCTTTTTTTATTTTTTATGTAACACCTCACAAGAGCGCCCCTGCGTGTACAGAGCACATACAAGGGAACTATATAGGGGTTGGGCAACGTTGTAAGGAGGGTTAAGGAGGGGATGTTAATGCGGGCCTGGAAGAGGACCGGATTAAATGTAGAAGGAAAGACAGATGCCGGTAGCTAGTTCCACGTACGAGCGATACACAAAAACGAGTCGGTGAAACGACCCGTCTTCATGAAGCCAACAACATCAACTGTGAACGGATGTTCTGCTCGTGTCCGTTGAGTATCACGTACGTGCACCGGCCCGGAGGAGATCAAGGCTGCAAGTTCCTTTGAGCAGGCTCCATTGAAATATGTGTAGAACAGACTCAATATACCTACATTTCGTATATGTATGAGCGATGACAGTCGGTCTGTTAACAACGGATTGTCAATCAGATGAACCGCCCTCAAGTAATATTAAATTGAATAGAAAGGCACAATTAAATTTTGCCTCTCGCAGCCAATATACGGCCCGTGGACCGTCAGTTACTTACGTTTCAGAGCGAGTATTTTCGAGTTTGTAGCTTACCTTTATTATTATTTATAATGTTTTTGGATCAATGTGTTTGACCACAATATGACAAGTGTACAACAAAAATGATGTTGTGGTTCGACCTTTTTTTGTCCTTTAAAGAATAATAACACATTGAGAAAAGCAAACTCAATGATTTATTTGCATTAATAATTTATTTGAAAAAAAATTAATGATTCATTCATTTATATCACAATCATCTGTTAAGCTGAAAAGAAAGCGTCAAGTGCATACCTAAAAGGCTGGATAAAATTATTCTTTCTTGGCCGAGGTTTGCTAGAAATTACTCTGCATTAGACGATATTAAAAAAAAACTATATGTTTTTGTTTTCATGCTGGAGTTTTCTTTATTTTTTTAAATTTTTTTAGAAACACACAGTACCTTGGAACGTAAATACTGACCCCGCTTAAAAAGGCATCACTGATATTTACACTTTGTCTACGGAAGAGATTTGAGAAAATATCTATGGGAGACATCGGACGGAAGGAAGCGGCAGAAGAAGACAAGATGGCCGGGAGGTGACTTGACACGGCGGACAGTGCCGGGAGTTTTTGGGAGGAGTTAGGTTAAGTGACTGTTTCGTTTGACGCCGGAGAGTGTCTAATTAATTACCCGAAGTGGGTATATTTTTTTGCTTAATGATGGCCAAATGGTAGGTGATAAAACCTAACCGCGCGTGCCCTGTGCTTCGGAGAGGAATTCCTGCGGAGTAATGTGTGGACACGAGGAGTAGCTGCTGCATCGAGGACCACACATGATATGGTAGCATTCATACATCCTATTGCCTGAACCTCACGGAAGAAGCTGTGGCGGATGGAGCTTCCGTCGAGTCATCATGGACTTCGCATCATGGACCGTGGGAATCGGTAAACATCCGGGCTGGAGCGGCCTTTCCTGAAGCCGGAGGAGAAGATTATGACCACAAGAGCCATCATTTATCCTTTTAATCCGTTATTTTTTAACTTAGTCTTACTCTCCACTCTTTTCTTCCTCTACCATGATAATTGGGGTTGTATAGTCAATAAAGACTATGTTTTCCTACCTTAGGATTTTATTTACTATATCACAACCTTCCCGCACTTCATCCATCAGACCCACCCACGAATGCTGAGATAGAGTCGAGCAATAGCATGAGATAAAGGGCTACATTTTGGCGCCTCAACGTTTCATTCTACGTTGCATTTTGACGAGCAACGTTTTTTGTGAATAATATTTAATATATTATGGACTCGGACTCGGGAATTGATGGATGAAGTTCGTGTTGTGTGATGTATTGATTGATACAGAAATATTATTAATTATATTATAATATTGTTTATGTATATGTGTGAATACATGATGTCAGCGATCACGTCATAAGAAGGTTGGTAAATATTAATTGTCGTAATTTTTTTTTGTATATTGGTGACATTGTTATTCTTGAAAGAATCGGTCATTATTTTTGCGACACAGGCTTTTCCTGGCGTCGGAAACTAAAACTAATGCAAATAAATTTAAATAAGTGAAGTTAAAATGATTCATGATTTTGACAATAGATGGTGTTGCGTGTATACGGTTGTTTGCGTCTCGGATAATTTATAAACACTTGTAAGTAATTTAATTGTCTTAACAATGGAGTTTAATAACATAAACAAATATTCGAAGGAGCAGTTTATGTATCCGCTATTTAAAGAAAAAATAGATCGTTACGCGTCTCTCAAAGATGAAGATGATAGTGTGGTAACATGTGGGACTACCAACCCTTCATGTCGCTTCACTTGTTTCTTTAAAGGTGTTATTGTGGTCACATGTACTGGAGTTTGGTACCTTCAATACAGGTGCTCAAAATAAAGACTAATTATAATTTATTGATGATATTTTTGTGACATTTATCCTCGTTAGACTAGAATAGAAACATATTATTTGTTTTTCTGATCTTTTAGATCAGTGGCGCCCTAACAAAATAAACAAAAAAAAACGGGGATTGATTTTTTTGTTGATTTATAATGATTTTTGATTATTTTTTTGCATAGGTACATACCAATAGCGTACCTCGAGAATTACACTTAAGAGTTTTCATGATATATACATATATATCGGATATAATTGTTGTCGCTACGGTATATCGGTTAATTACCTCAAATAATTCCGTATACTCTAAATGAAAGTTGAATTGGTTACCGTTCTGATGGTGTGTTATCTGACAATATGTATATATTTATAGTATGCATTCTTTGTATTTAATTTGTTTAGCCGTAGGTTAAAATTATGCTTTTGGAGTGCACCGGAGTAAAAGTTAAATTAGAATTTTTGGAGATTACTACGACACACTCGAAAAGGATAGTTAATACATTCTGTCTGGGAGATTTTGAGCTACTTTCTTTCACACAGATAATTAAATAGTTTTCTTTGTAAATTAGAGTTAAATCATCTTGAAAGCGAAGGCATAATTTCAAAAGTTAAATATAGTAGTTGGTCTTCACCAATAGTATGTGTTCCAAAACAAAATGGGAAATTGCGTTTATGTGCAGATTTAAAATCAACAGTCAATCCACAATTGAGAATTAATCAATATCCTATTCAGGTAGCATATAATATCATAAAATTACATTTACATATCATTTGTTTTTAATGTCATTGCCTAATATAATTAATTATCAAGTATTTTGTAAATTAGACTTAACAAATGCATATTTACAGTTGTTTGTGTCAGATACTTGTAAAGAATTGCTAACAATTAATACATGTAATGGTTTATATGTATACAATCGTCTACTTTTTGGGTTGTCGTCAGCTCCGGCTACATTTCAAATGATCATTGATTCGGTCTTGGGTGGCATAAAAAACTGCTTACATTGATGATATTTGTGTGGGAGGTGAAAATGAAACGGAGTGTTCCAATAATTTGGAAAAAGTGTTGTCAAAATTAAATGAGTATAACATAAAAATTAATGTGTCAAAAAGTGATTTTTTTTGTATGTTATTTTGAATTTTTAGATTTTACTTTGTTTGGGCAAGGCAAAAGTCCGTCTTTATCGAAAGTTGAAAAAATTAAGTCTACTGGGAGTCCGGAAAATGTTACCCAACTAAAGTCTTATTTGTCAATATTGAATATTTATAGAAATTTTATTCCTATGTGTCCTACTGTGCTAGAACCACTTGATAATTTATTAAGAAAAAATGTAAAATGGTGTTAGATAAATGCGAACAAGCATTTGTAAATAGTAAGTCTCTTTTGTCAGATAAAACAATGTTAGTTTTATTTGATCCGTCAAAACCATTGCGTCTTACAGTCGATTCCAGTGCATACGGTGTCGGGTGTGTTTTAAGTCATGTCGTAAAGAACGAAGAATTTCCTATAGCTTTTGAGTCGGCAACGTTGAATTCAGCTCAACGAAATTATTACCATTATTTTTATAAACAATAATTATTAGCCTGAAACACTCATCCAAATTGAAAAAACCTTCCGAGCAAAGATAAATGTCGCCGGCAGGACTCGAACCCACACCCTTCTAATATCCGGTCAGATGCTCTAACATTGAGCTACGTCGGCTTATCGCAAACCCGCCAAGTTAATCAATATATACTAGTGTTTCAGTCAATAATTACGGTTTTTTTTTATTATATTTCACCTGTAAACAACCAACTTTATTAGTATGAGGAAGGCTTGTAACGGCTAAATCCCTCACTAGGTGGCGTCGAGACAAATTATGTCTTCATTATATTAGTGAAAAATGTTTTGACTTGTCAAATATTTATTAATTGATAAACTAAAGTTTTTAAGACAAGATTTTTGTGCATAGCGCAAAGGGTAACAATTATTTTTATAAACAATAATTATTAGCCTGAAACACTCATCCAATAATTGTTACCCTTTGCGCTATGCACAAAAATCTTGTCTTAAAAACTTTAGTTTATCAATTAATGAAATTATAACCAATTGCACAAGGAAGCTCTTGCGATCATCTTTGGAATTAAAAAGTTTCACAAATATTTAATTGGTCGTCATTTCAATATATATACTGATCATGCTCCATTGTTGTCTTTATTTGCAGAAAACAAGAAAGTCCCTGTTTTGGTAGCATCACGTCTTAGATGGTCCATAATATTCTCTTTGTACAATTATAAAAAAAATGAGTAATATATAAAAATGGAATAAAAATTCCTCAAGCAGATGTAATGTCGCGTTTACCAAGTGAACAACAAATCAATATAGAGGAATTTAATTTTATATTCATGTCAACTCCTTTAATTCCCTTTTCAGAGGTTGAAAGTCATGCTGAAAAATATGAAATATTATGTAAAGTCATTAAGTATATTTCAATCGGTTGGATTGAAAAATTGTCAAGTCCAGAAATGAAAAAATATTTCAACTTCAGAAATTTACTGTCGGTCAAAGGAAAATGTCTTTATTTGGTGACAGAATTGTAATACCAGGATTTTTTAAAGTCTAACGTCTTAACTTTATTAAATTATGATCATCATGGTATAGTCAGATCCAAAATTCTGGCTCGTTCTTATGTTTGGTGGTTAGGTATGAATCAAGATGTTGAAGAGATTATTTCTAACTAACTAACTAACTAACCAAGGTAGGCAGAGTACATTCTTTTCTATTATTCCGACTTCTGACATGGCCCGACTCAAGTATTTGATTCACTTGATCGTGCCATGTCTTCCTCGGGCGTCCCCGGCTTCTTCTTCCATTCACATTCGCGTCATATATTCTCCTTACACTCCTTTCTTCGTTCATTCGCTCTACGTGCCCAAACCATCTAAGCGTCCTTTTCTTAATCTTACTCATTACGCTTACATTAGCCTTGCATTCTTTACGAATTTCAATATTTTTCACACGATCATACATGGTTTTACCACACATTCATCTCAGAGATCTCATTTCTACGGCATTCAGTTTACTTTCATCCTTCTCTGCCAATTCCATGCCTCACTGCCATACATCAGGGTTGGTATCAGCACTCCATTGTGGACTGCTAGCTTCGCTTCTTTGGACAACTTTTTGTTAGCGCCAACCGCGTTCAGTCCTCCATTAATGGAGTTTCCTGCATTCACCCTTCTTTCAATATCCCTATCAGTCTTTCCATCTCTCATAAACATACTTCCCAAATATACAAACTCATCGACCTGCTCCAAGTATTCATCATTCACAACTATATTGCACACTGTTTTCGTACTCTCTCTTTCAAACACCATGACTTTAGACTTACTTACATTCATCATTAGTTTATTCTTCATGCACACTTCATTTATTCTAGCTACGAGGGACTGTAAATATTCTATACTGTTAGATATAATAGATTATTTATAAATGTGAAATGTGTCAGTCTGTACAAAATGCTAACAAAAATGTACGTCACAATTGGCCTATAGCTGAAAGTCCATGGGAAAGAGTCCATTTGGATTTTTTTGATAGGTTCCAAATACCTATTAGTTTGCGATTCATATTCAAAGTGGGTAGTTCTATATGAAAAACACTAAATATTCAGATTTGTTATCAAAACTAAGTAAAGTTTTTTCTAGATTTGCATTTCCGAAAACTATTGTTTGTGATAATTTTCCTCCATTTTCATGTAAAGAATTTTCTATTTTTTGTAAAGATAAATCAATTAAATTGTTATTTTCTCCACTATACAGTCCTGAGTCAAATGGATTAGCAGAACGATTTGTCCAAACATTCAAAAAGATATTGATTAAATTTATGTTTTCAAACAATTCAAAAATTTTATCACCAGCTCAACGTCTAATAGATTGTCTCTACAGTTATCGTTCCACTCCTTCATCTGTAACGGGTGTCTCCAATGGCTAAAATATTGTCACATGAGCCACGTACACCACTATATATTATGTCAAAGGAAAATCATGTAAACAAAAGTAATAATTCACAAAATGTCAAACTGTCCAGTAAAAATGCAATTAAAAGAGTATAAGGAAAATGTTCTATTTAAGACATCTGAAAGGTCCTTTGAAATGGTTTCAGGGAATTGTCAAGTTAAAATTAAGTCCATGGGTTTATCTAATTCAATTAATCGAATCATATCATATTCCAAACTCACCAAGAAACTAAAGCAAATTGGGATATACGGAATAGTGCTATCGTGGTTCTAAAGTTACCTAAAAGAGAGATTTCAATATGTCAAAATTTATAATTCCTTAAGCGAACCCAAAACCGCATCTTTCCGTATACCACAAGGTACTGTCATCAATCCAATCTTTTTTATTGCATATTTAAATAAAATGTTCAACCTCCTCATAGTTGGAGACATCATATCTTATGCAGATCATAATGTGGTGATCACAAAAGGAAAATCATGGAAGGAAACAATGAGAATAGCAAATGTAAATATTAATATACTCAAAACACGGTTCGACCAAAGATGTCTGTCACTAAATACTGACAAAACATACTTCTTCCCATTATCTTTAAAAAAAATCGTCGAAAACAATATTTGTATCAAAATCCATTCATCACAGTGTGCAAATAAAAAAGAGTGCGACGTTGCCAAATGTTTACCAATCACAAAAATAGCATAAAGTATCCGGGTGTTTTATTAGACAGTCAACTAAAATGGAAAGAACAAGTACAAAATACGGTAAACAGAGTAAGAAAACTTATTTACATATTTATTAGATTGAGAAACATCCTATCATCTAATATGATAAAAACAGTATATTTTCCTTGCGCAATCCATTTTACAATATGGTATAATTGGTTGGGGGAACCTTTAACACTAACCTGTTGAAAAAATACAGAGATTGATTTTGAAAGTCATCCCATAAAAACCATCGATGTTTCCAACCCACACAGCTGTTTAAGTCTTTTAGAGTCCTCAGTTCAAACAAAATCTTCAAAAATAACACATTGTTACAAATCCATAAAGACCATTTCAATTCAATAATTTAAACAAAAATAAGTAACCGACCAAGATCAAGTGGCAACTAAAAAATCCCTGAATTTAAAACTATTGCTTCTCAACTTCATTCCGCCCATCAAGGTATACATTTGTTTAATGCCTTCCGTATAAAGTCAAAACAGAAAAAAAATCTTTAAATCACAAATCAAACAATTATTAGACTACTCCAACAGTTTTACAAGTTACAAGTATTAATTTTTTCTTGAATTTTACAAAACTCTTAATTGTAAATAATGTACGTAAATTAGAAAAAAACATGTCCTCTTGAAATGTTAGATCAGCCCTTTCGAAATATGACTAAAATTAAAATGCATTACGTTTATATATTGTATGCGCCTTATTGTTGAATTTCTATTATCATGTACTTTTATTCTTCTATTTTGTAGATAATGTATTTGTAGTAACTATCGTGTACAACAACACAAACTTTATCTGTATTACATCCTTAATGTACTGTATTTCTATACTTAGTTACCATGACTGTCGCTGCATGGCGCTGCTCCGTAACTCAAACACGAGAAATCTTTCTCTATTGAGTTGGGTAGTTTTTGTACTTTCTTTGCATTTATGCATTTATACTTGTTTGTAGTTAGGTATTAAGATATATCCGTACTATTCAATTTTTTATATATATATTTACATTAATTAAAAAATAAAAATAAGTTCTTTTTTTTTTAACAATAATGATTTTATCGAATGCATTTTGCTTTTCAATAGGGATTAGGAATAAGGGGGGATGATCACTCGCCGTTTTGGGTAAATCTTCTTTATTGATTGTGGATGTACGTATTCTGCTGGTTCTTCTTTGATTTTGAATACGCGGTATAACATCTCCAGATCCATCAAAATCCGACTCTGAGGATCAAATGTTGTAAAATTGACATTTTATTTCCGAATGTTGTAAGGATTTATTAAAGGTTTTCAATAATGACTCGTGACCTTATTAGTATATAGTAGAAATTATTAACTATATAATATAGAAATAAAAACTACCTGATGAGTTTAAATTTATAACCAAAATATTTCTCTCAGACGAACACTTTTTTAGTTATTTAAGTTTTACTAGAGGGGACTTTTTAATTGCTGACGGTTTTAAATAGGAACAGTTTGAAAAATGGCAAGTCAGGGTTTTGGTAAGCAAGTCTCTCTTTGTGTTCGAAAGAGCGCATTATATATGTAATATAACATATTAACTATGAATGGCTGGCATATATTGTCATATAATAAAAATTAATTAGTTTTCTACAGTATAAAAAAATGGTTATAAGCTTAGCATAAAGAGTTTTAACACTTACTGCAAATTATAATATACATAACTTATATTTTGTATTGTAACACCTCTTCACTCAGTGTGGCTCAGGGACGCCAACAGTTCAGGGACCCATGAATTAAATCAAGGGTTTTAACATCGTCTCCCTTAAAAACTATTTATTTACCAAACATATAAATTTTCTTTTCAACCCCGTTTTTTTTATTAAAAAAGTATTCATTACATTTCCATGAATTGTTTTCCCAAGAGTTTACAAACTCACTGTGGGAACACTTGCAGAACCAGAGGTACAGATTTTTGAAACAATATTTTACAATATATAATCAACATTCACAGTACATTAACAACATTTATAACAAATAATTACCATTTGTAGTAAAGACATATCACTGGTACATTATAATATAAGTGGACAGAGATACTTATTATAAAGTCACACTCCTCTTTTCAAACCCATTCATATAACAACGAGTATTTAATGAATAGTTCATTTGGACATAAGGAAGAGCGACTTTGCCAAACAAATAGAATAATACTAGTGAGATGTAAGGAACATAGTTCATAGCGGCTGCATGGAGGAAAACGGTTTTAGGTTCAAGAACCAGGAAAGATATCCACAGGTGGCTGAAGATGTGTGCCTGGATGACCCACATTGCTACCAGGAACCCTGCCGAATACTGGAATAATAAACCCTTTTATTAGATAGAAAATAATGATATTATTACTGTGGATCGGGGTTCGAAAATTTCACGATATTTATATACATACGCGTATATACCATGAACGTATATTTATTCTCTAAAGAAAAATAAAAGACATTAAAATTACAGTTTGGATGGGGATGAAAGCATCGCTCTAGAGCTGTTATTGCTGTATTTGCAGTATAATAATTGCTCACAGAGTGAAACGAACGTTTTTTTTTTCTAATATCCAATAGCTATCATCAACGGTCATAGATTTCCACCTCATATCATAGAATATAAAGAGATATGCTGTATTCCATTTTTACTCTCGGTTCAAGTGTCGCCTGTTTCAAAACCAATACTACTGTATGCTCACGCTCACGCGAACGTGCCCGCTCCCTTTCCATACCTACACTACTTAATGGAAGATGCTCCGAGGAACTAGCGTCATTGATCCCCTCGGCACCGGTGCATAGTCGGGAAACACGCCGAACGCGCGCCCAACATTTGCACCCGGTTGACATTTGTCACATGAAAACGGGTCGCTTCTACGATTCGTTCTTGTGTTCAACAGCTCGGCTGTGGAATGATCTGCCGACTTCTGTGTTTCCTTCTCCCTATCCTCTAAAAAACCCTTCACACAGCATCCCCAAAGATGATATAAGCCTTGAGGGAAATTATTTCCCTCGGGGTCTCCTGTGTGGAGTTACTGTAAAAAAAACACACACCAGTCGCGTCAATTTGGTCGGCACTAATAATGAAACAAAATTCTGTGCAAACGAGTACACATTCCGATGGCATACGAATGCACCCATACATTCATGCGAAATGTAATAGAGCTTGCGCGATCACCAATCGGTATTGATAAATAATTATCATTTTTTATAATATTCAAGAATAAGTTTTATTTAAAAAATAAATTCTGAACTCTGAGCGTATATAAGGTGTCCTTCCTTATTCGTAACAACTCGTATCGATGTAACTAAATGTTGTCCATGTAGTTTTTTGATTTTCTCCAATAATTCACAAAAACATACGTAATGTTTTTTTTTTTTAAATCCGTAAAAGGAGATTTTTATAATAATCTTTACAATAATAATAATAATAAGTAATTTGAACATCACTTCGAAATCTACCCATGTTGGGGATTATATTTTGTAGTTTCACACGATTTTTTATTTAGAAATTTCCTACAAATTAACAAAAAAATAAATATATAAATAGATATATTATATACGAGAGGTAAGTAAATGTTACAAATGCTATTAAAACAAAGTCAACTAATTGTGATACTGTAGCTACATTTAATTGGATTTTATCTATTTATCTATACTTAACAAATAGTTAAATTATAAAGTCGTTCAGGACTGTGATCTTGGTAGAGCGAAAAACTACGTTTTATTAAAAAAATATAATTACAATAAAAAATATTATTTTTAGACCTTATGATATACCCAAGGTTGTTTCAAACTTAAAATCACGATTTAAAAAAAATATATAACCTAGCTAACTGGTCATGAATAGAACAAATCAAAATTGTAAGAAGACAGAAAATGCAGACTTAAAGACATCAATATCTAAATAGGCGGTACCAAATAAAAGTTGACGCAACCGAAAATGGAAGCAGGGGAACTAATAACTGAGTTGTCAGTAAATCTACAATATGTTCGGAAAGAAACATTAAAAAAAAATCTCCGGGACTTTTGCCTAACCCTCCACCATTGCTATTCTCAAAAAAACGTAAAACTAAAATACGGAAGACTAAATTCGAAACTTGCCTTTCCCATATACGCACCACAAAAGAGCGAATCAAGGAATCTCTGGTGACACTCAGGTTCAAAGCAAATTCTACACCATACCTATAAGTATATTTGTAGTCTTGCAATGGTTGGATGGCCATGACATGGCGTATTTATTGATGTGACGACAACACGTTTAACGTTGGCAGCCATTGTGTGACAACGCTAGCGTACGTCAATAACATTTAAAAAAAATCATTAATAATATATTTCGTAATCTAATTTAAACTGGTGAAATGATATTACCTTTGTTTGAAATTTACTCTGCCGGTCGTATTTTACAAAGTTGCACCGAACAAGACGAAATTTTGAATAAAATGAGGAAAAACATCACGTTTCGACCACGAAAAGTGAACTAAGAATCGAGTTTTTTGCAAATTCAAAATGACGCCTGTCGTCGGCCTTCAGTCGGGCGCTCCTCAAGGCATATCTCTTTATATTCCATGATCTGAGATTTCCACCATACCAATGGAAAAGCATTTTGAAAATGAGATCCAATGAAATAACAACGCGACTTGGCGGTGACCGCTGATCAAAGTAAAGTTTAAAGTTATACATGAAAGTATCCTGTAAAAACAAAGACTAAAACTTAATTCTAAAAAACCGTTAATATATTTCGGGAATAAATATATCCTTTGAATCCTGATGTCGTTGTGTATGATATTAGTGTCATTCACTTTCTATAGAAACGGATTTCCGACAAAAATAAATCTTCCAACATACACTACACCATATTAGCAAAAATAATGTTTAAGCAAATACTAAACATCAAAGAAGATTAATATGTTTGAATTTTTAACTGCATATATTTTAAATGACTAAATAATATCCCTGAAAAAAAAAAATGTGACATTGAAATATGATTACTTCCAGGCTGCAGCCTGTAGAGTGCAGGGTGAAGTCTGCTCCAGTGATAGCCAACGATTGATTATTTATGAAACCATTTAAAAACAGGTTCCGGAAACTCCTGAAGGCAGGACTGTGTCTGTATACGAATCAGCTGGAATATTATAAATGAAAGTACGACATACCCATCCAGTTGTGTACTGGTACATCTTGTGGTATGGCCTCTCCGCCAGTATGTAAACACCGCACAATACCATGCTGGTATAGTAACCCATATCTATGCCATGCCAAAACGAGCTAAACAACATCGTGGCCAGAACACTGAAAAACAACAATGATCATTACAAAATAAAAATAAATAAAAAATTTCAAACGATTAAATTAATACACGATTTGGAATGGTTGATACAGTTTTCGATGCTCCCGTGAACAATAAAGCTACGCCAAAATACGCCTGTCTTGAAATTAACAGATTAATTAGATATTTTGAATATTATTAAAAGTTATAGTATATATTTCTTTGTATTTTTGATGGGATGTCATCCAATTTCTGTAAAAATGGGTTTCCAACAAAAACCTTACCCACGTTTTGTATTTACAATTGTTACACAAACCATTCAAAGACAAAATATAGGAGACAAATTCTAGGTTGTAGGTTTTCAAAATGCACACTGGAAATTAGAATAATATGTTTTTCATAAACTTAATTTTAAAATTACTAAAACAATTAGAAGCTTCAAAGTGAATGAATCATTGAACATTCAAGATCCAGACCCTTTATTGTGACTTGAATATTTGTCGGTCTTACTTTTCTTTAAAAAAAAGCCAAACAATTCCAGGTTACGAATAACCTGACAACATTTGATTTACTCCTACTATGTACCAATGATATGTACAATTGAGATCGCAATGTCTGGGTCTGAGAAGAAAAATTGTATAGAATTCGTCATACAAAAAAGATTCATGTTTATATTATTTCAATTCTATTATCAATAATTCTAAGTTGGCTAAAAGTATTTTTTCGAAGGCATTTAAAAACAGATTTCCGGATTCATTTATAACAAATGTTTTTCCGGAAAAAAATTTGATGATAATGTCTTTTGGAAAGTACATATTTGGATTACATTTTATCAACAGTTCTACTCACCGATAATTGAATGAAACATCCTTGAATAGTTCGTTGTGAATATACCTCCCCATGAAGTATTGGATGTTCTTATTCCAAAACTTCCAGAAGTCTGAATGCCAGGGGGTCCAGTAGATATTGTACAGAGTCTGATTGTTGATCGTCTCGAAATCGTATTCCAGCTTATCTGCTTCTTTCTGAGTACTACAAAATAAAAAAGATACGTTCAATGGGAATTTCATTTTGAATTACAACTAAAAAATATATTTTACCGCACACTTCCTTCGATATTTGAGGAGCTCAGTATCAAAGTGGGACATAAGCCACTTTTTCTGAAATGCATATTTTGATTGATTATGGTGGCATGTCCGATTTTCTATCTGAATAACTGAGAAAATCTATCAAAAACAGTCATTTAATACAAGAAATCGCATGTTAAAGTTTACACTTTGTTTCAAAGTGGACACTTGCAACTCATGTTTGCAACAAATTCGGACATACAATACAAAAGCATCACAAAAAGTGTCATGGCCGCTGTTATTTTGACACATTTTGGCAGTTAGTCGCCAACCGCCGAATGTGAAAGTAAGTTGACAGTTTTAGGAAGAAATTTGAGGTGTTATTAAAGTTTAAAAGCATTATATTGATTAAAATTTGATAAAATGGAGATAACTAATGCTCGCAAGCGCGTAACCAACCCCGAAAATTGGAAACGAGCAAAGGAAAAGACGTTAAAGTAAGTCAGTTTACCCGTAATACTATTTCAAATCTGTGCTCATTTCAATGAGGTTTTCTTGTATAAATACGACGATTGGAACTTTGAATCCTACGTTTATGAGACTAATACACCTATTTTTATGAATATATTTAATATTAGGATTGTTTCCTAGTGAAATAATGGCATTATTGTTTGATTTTAAAACCAACCGAATTTGTTCAAATGTCATGTGCGGAGTGCGGGTGGTTCAATCGATATAATATTATGTGCAAGAAATCAGGAAATATTTTCTGGAAGAATCTTATGTGCAAGATATTATATGCAATAAAATTCTTTTCTGCATGCATATTATGTGTAAGATATCACGAAATATTTAAAAAAAAATGCCTTTCATCATATATTTAAATGTAATGAAATATAAAAATGATATTACATTAAATTTATTTTTAACTAATTTTAAAACTAATTGGAGGATTTATTTTTAACAAATTTATTTTTTTAAGCGATAATTATTAAATGCATTTATTTGATTTTTTATCATTGAATCAAATAACTAATATTTTTATGTTTTTACTTAACTTAGGTATTCGTCAAAAGGCTTTCCCAGATATCCAACGTGTGATCATCGCCGTGATTTGCAGTGTAGGCTATTAACGATGAATGATTTAAAGAAGTTCCATGACGCGTTCTACTCCGTCCCAGCGAAAGACAAACAAGATGCCTTTATATTGAAGTTTTGCAGAGTACGCTCACCCAAAAGACACCGCAAGGAATTTCAGCCACCAATTAAACAAAAATTAAACACATTTCAATACAGCATCTTAAATTCCGCCGGAAATAACCTGCCTACCTGCAGAAACACATTTTTGTCTGCACTGAACATTACCAAGCACAGAGTGATTGGAGTGTTTAAAAGATTCAAAAAAAATAATTGTTTGGTACCTTTGGAAACAAGGGGTGGCTCGAGAAAGTATAAATTATTTGAAAAAAAACTAGAGTCGGTAAAAAATTTCATTAAGGGGCTCAAAGGAACTGAGTCTCACTACACACGCGCTAGAAGTACAACAATTTATTTGGATTCAAGTCTTAGTATTTCTAAAATATGGAAAATGTACAATAATCAAGTACTTGATGATTTGAAAGTGAAAGAATCTTATTTTAGGAATGTCTTCAATACAAACTTTAATATAAGTTTTTCAAGTCCCAGTACAGATGAATGCAGTACATGCATCGAATTAAAAGAAAAACTGAAAATTGAAAAGGATTTCACTAAAAGGGATGATCTTGTTTTCAAATTAACACTACATAAAAAACAAGCTGATTGTTTCTTTCAATACTTGAAAGATAAACCAGACGATTGTTTTCTTATGTCGTTCGACTGCCAGAAAAACCTAGTTTTACCAAAAGTCAGTGACCAGTCGGCTTATTATTCCAGACATTTGTATTGCTACAATCTAGCTGTCGTGACTGGCACATCGAAAGACCATTTATCTCAGATAATGTCTCCATATACACCTGGAATGAAAACCAAGCAAGGAAATCATCAAATGAAGTGGCTTCAATAATCTTCAATGAGCTGACAACAAAATCATTGGTGGGCTTCAACAATGTTAGGTTGGTGGCCGATGGATGTGCAGGCCAAAATAAAAATTTAACCATGTTAACGATGTGTGCGAAATGGCTGCACAGTGACGCTCCAGCATCAATTACCAAGGTGGAAATAATTTTTCCCGTTACGGGACATTCTTTCCTCCCGGCAGATCGGGTATTCGGTCTAATCGAAAAAGATTTGAAAAAGAAGACGACCATAATCAGTGTAGAAGAATACCATGACATTTTCAAAACACGTGGCTCTTTGAAAACAATTGGCAGTGACTGGAAGCCATTCAATTGGAAGGATGAAGCAAAACATCACGTAAAGGCAACTGGACAATTGCATTTCAAAATATCGCAGTGTAAGAGATTTACACTGCGCAAAACAAATAAAAACCAGATTTTGGTAAAAGGTGAATTAGCTTATAATAATAACATCGCAGGAGAAAAATCAATTCTTAAAAAAAAGAACAATTTTGAAGAAATTAATGCAGCACCCGTAGCTTTAGGAATAAAAGTGAACGAGAACAAAATTATTGACGTAGACAATCTGCTCTGTAAACATTTTGGTGCAGAGTGGAAGTGTATGGAAACCCTGCAGTGGTACAAAAACATAATAGACAATAATTTGACAAATAATCAACCATCAGAAGAAGATTATCCATGTGAATGTTTTGAAAATAATATTGACGTGGAGTTGCAAAATAATATTGACGTGGAATTGCAAAATAATATTGAAGTGGAATTGCAAATTTAATGTTGTCTTCTTATTGTTATTAAGTTTTATTTGTGAAACTCCATTTAAATTTTTATTTCTTTTCAATTGTATTATTATTTATTTTATAAAAACATCCCGTGGCAGCTGTTCAAACTGTATAAAAAATATACTTCCTAAAAATGAACTTGAACCGCCTTTTATTTCATATTGTGAACCTTGGACCTTTGTAAGACTTTGTTTCGAAAATAGACACTTACAGGTTCATGTGTTTCAAAAACGGACAATTGCTTGTTTTAGTATCAAAAGCGGACATAAGCATTTTCAAAATTAAATATAAATTAGTTAGAGTATTAAATTGTAGAATGTTATTGATGGCTTGTGATTCTTTACGTTCAAGGATTATGCAGGTAGAAAAAAATATCAGATATTTCATGCCTACATATTCGAAACAAGAAACTCACTCTACTGCAAAATAATCCAAATGGCTTATGTCCCACTTTGATACTAGGCTCCTCATTTCATATGTTATGTATTACAGGGAAGCATGAAGCATGTCTGGGAAATGGAGAGGACACCCTGTTTCAAAACGCTGTAGAAGTACAAGACAGAAAGAAGAAGCTATGTTATGTACCATATTACAGGGAAGCATGAAGCATGTCTGGGAAATGGAGAGGATACCCTGTTTCAAAACGCTATAGAGGTACAAGACAGAAAGAAGAAACTATGTTATGTATTACAGGGAAGCATGAAGTATGTCTGGGAAATGGAGAGGACACCCTGTTTCAAAACGCTGTAGAGGTACAAGACAGAAAGAAGAACCTATGTTATGTATTACAGGGAAGCATGAAGCATGTCTGGGAAATGGAGAGGACACCCTGTTTCAAAACGCTGTAGAAGTACAAGACAGAAAGAAGAAGCTATGTTATGTACCATATTACAGGAAAGCATGAAGCATGTCTGGGAAATGGAGAGGACACCCTGTTTCAAAACGCTGTAGAGGTACAAGACAGAAAGAAGAAGCTATGTTATGTACCATATTACAGGGAAGCATGAAGCATGTCTGGGAAATGGAGAGGACACCCTGTTTCAAAACGCTGTAGAGGTACAAGACAGAAAGAAGAAGCTATGTTATGTATTACAGGGAAGCATGAAACATGTCTGGGAAATGGAGAGGACACCCTGTTTCAAAACGCTGTAGAGGTACAAGACAGAAAGAAGAAGCTATGTTATGTATTACAGGAAGCATGAAGCATGTCTGGGAAATGGAGAGGACACCCTGTTTCAAAACGCTGTAGAGGTACAAGACAGAAAGAAGAAGCTATGTTATGTATTACAGGGAAGCATGAAGCATGTCTGGGAAATGGAGAGGACACCCTGTTTCAAAACGCTGTAGAGGTACAAGACAGAAAGAAGAACAATGTTATGTATTACAGGGAAGCATGAAACATGTCTGGGAAATGGAGAGGACACCCTGTTTCAAAACGCTGTAAAGGTACAAGACAGAAAGAAGAAGCTATGTTATGTACCATATTACAGGGAAGCATGAAGCATGTCTGGGAAATGGAGAGGAGGTACCCTGTTTCAAAACGCTATAGAGGTACAAGACAGAAAGAAGAAGCTATGTTATGTATTACAGGGAAGCATGACGCATGTCTGGGAAATGGAGAGGACACCCTGTTTCAAAACGCTGTAGAGGTACAAGACAAAAAGAAGAACCTATGTTATGTATTACAGGGAAGCATGAAGCATGTCTGGGAAATGGAGAGGACACCCTGTTTCAAAACGCTGTAGAGGTACAAGACAGAAAGAAGAAGCTATGTTATGTACCATATTACAGGGAAGCATGAAGCATGTCTAGGAAATGGAGAGGACACCCTGTTTCAAAACGCTGTAGAGGTACAAGACAGAAAGAAGAAGCTATGTTATGTATTACAGGGAAGCATGAAACATGTCTGGGAAATTGAGAGGACACCCTGTTTCAAAACGCTGTAAAGGTACAAGACAGAAAGAAGAAGCTATGTTATGTACCATATTACAAGGAAGCATGAAGCATGTCTGGGAAATGGAGAGGACACCCTGTTTCAAAACGCTGTAGAGGTACAAGACAGAAAGAAGAAGCAATGTTATGTATTACAGGGAAGCATGAAACATGTCTGGGAAATGGAGAGGACACCCTGTTTCAAAACGCTGTAGAGGTACAAGACAAAAAGAAGAACCTATGTTATGTATTACAGGGAAGCATGAAACATGTCTGGGAAATTGAGAGGACACCCTGTTTCAAAACGCTGTAAAGGTACAAGACAGAAAGAAGAAGCTATGTTATGTATTACAGGGAAGCATGAAGCATGTCTGGGAAATGGAGAGGACACCCTGTTTCAAAACGCTATAGAGGTACAAGACAGAAAGAAGAACCTATGTTATGTATTACAGGGAAGCATGAAGCATGTCTGGGAAATGGAGAGGACACCCTGTTTCAAAACGCTGTAGAGGTACAAGACAGAAAGAAGAAGCTATGTTATGTACCATATTACAGGGAAGCATGAAGCATGTCTAGGAAATGGAGAGGACACCCTGTTTCAAAACGCTGTAGAGGTACAAGACAGAAAGAAGAAGCTATGTTATGTATTACAGGGAAGCATGAAACATGTCTGGGAAATTGAGAGGACACCCTGTTTCAAAACGCTGTAGAGGTACAAGACAGAAAGAAGAAGCTATGATTTAAGAAGAGGAAGAAACACCGATACATCCACGGTGCTTTTTTTACGATAATTAACTCCACACTGGAGGTCCTGAGTGAAATAATTTCCCTCAATACCTATATCATCTTTGAGGATGTTGTGTGGAGGGTCTTTTAGAAGATAGGAAGGAGTGAATTTGGGTCTTAAAGAGACCCATGTTGTAGGAGGGATGAAACACAGAGGCCGAGCCGTTGAACACGAATTCCACAACCGAGCTGTCGAACAAAAGAACGAGTCGTAGAAGCGACCCGTTCCCATTTGATAAATGATATACAAATGTTGGGCGCGCATTTGACGTGTTTCCCGACTGTGCACCAGTTTCGAAAGGATCAATGATGCCAGTTCCTTAAAGTATCTTCCATTAAAATACCGGTGGGACAAATGCAGCATTCTCACCTGACGTCTGTGCTCCAAAGATTGCAATCCGTTTGTTAACATAGGCGAATCTATCAAATTGACCGCCCGTTTCTGCACAGAGTCAAGAGTTTTTTTCAGAAATTTTGGGGCTCCCCACCAGAGGTGGCTGCCAAATTATACAGTGGGGCGCACTTGCAATTTGTACGGGGTCATCAGTTGTGTACTATTAAAGTATCTGCTGGCTCTGTAGAATACGCCCAGCTTCTGAGAAGATAACTTTACTCAGGGTCTGATGGAGCCCCCATACCTGAGCTGGTCACTTAGGATTACACCTATCATATCAATGAAGCAATCTTCCCAACAAATGGGAAGATTGCTTCCATTAAAGGAGACTAGATTGTCATTACGTTTTTCCTTTACCTTTTATTCAATTCATTTGAATGTGGCTTTTTGATTTTAATCAAAAAATGTTTTTTTTTTTTTTTGAATTTGCATTCAAACATCTGGCTTTAAAAAGGTCAATATAATCATTATTTCTTATCACAAGCAAGAATTTAAATGATTTACCTGTAGTTACTGATGTAATCAATTATCTTCATCTGTTGACGCTAATGTTCATCAGTAGCGTTGGGCGTTGACGGCATCTAGCTGTTGTTTCCAACGGCAAGATATATATTGATACAGTACTAATTGCTTACATTTTTAGAGTTATTACTGAGTCTTACATGTTTTTGAGATGGATGTAGTCCTTGGTGGGTCCATTGCACGACTCACTCCGCAGGGAGACGGGGTAGGCACCTATCCCCACGACGCTGGCGATTAGTTGCGTCATGAGCAGGCCGCGCGACAGGTTCACCTTAAACCTTATGAGGTGGAAAAAGTTGAAGAAGTTCTTGAAGAGGAAGTGGCTGCTGGCGAACTCCGCCGTCGCAAGGTACTGCATACAAAATAGAAGACATTTGATTTCCTTTACAATCAATGAGTTTGATCAGAAAAAATAAATGGGAATATATATATATATATTTTTTTTATTATTTATAACTTATTGAAGTTTGTAAACCTCATTGTAATATTAATCATTGAAGAAGATAATATTAACACATCCCAAATGAAAAAAGAATCCGAAAAAAACAACAGAAATAAAAAAAATTCAGTCAGACTTAGCTAAGTTGGTTAAGCGGTTGCCCCGGATAGGCAGAGGTCCTGGGTTCGAGTCCCAGATGCGACTGGAATCTTTTTATTTTCTGTTGTTTTTTCGGATTCGTGTTTCATTTGGGATGTGTTAATATTATCTTCTTCGGTGATTAAAAAAAAAGGAATATGTTCAATCAGAGGAGGTGGGGTTTGGTAAACAGGGTAAATTACCTCAATTTGGTAAAAAAATGAAATTTCGGAAATTCTCACTACTTTATCATTTTGAAAGCAATGCAATGCAATTCTATTTTCCCGATTGTTATCTCCGTCACCGACGGCATAGACTGTTTTATCTCCCAACTTGCCAATGGTCATGTCGGTGGGGAGGGGAATCTTGCTGTTAAATAGAATCACTTCGGATATCGACATAGAGTACATGTCAAATAGCATCGATGAAGCTGCGTTTAAACAGAAAGCTCTATTGCTACTTGTATAATGTCAGTATGTGTTGTATGCAATTTATAGAAATTGTATATTACTAACCCCTTTCTTTTAATTTTCCTTACTAACGATAATTATTTAGGATGCTGTACATCCTGTATTATCTTTAAAGATGCCTTAAAATGTTAATTTTGTATAATTTTAGAAGGAATGAAGTTAATTGAATTGAATTGAAAACTGTGTTCTCGGTTAGAAACTTTTGATCGCCCAAAATTATATTACTGCCAGTAGAACACCCCTTCAGCCCTTAGTTTTATTTTTTTAGTCTGTTTTTTTCCGAGTATTTAGATAAATAAACAAACAAAAAAAATTAACATCCCTATAAAAATGCTTCTAAGTGTAAAATCTCCTTCTTACGATTTAACTTTTTTTTATTTTATTTGTATAATGCAGCAACTTAATATTTGTAAGAATAATCGGAAAATATTTTAAAATTTATGTGTAAACTTCACAAAATAAAAAAAAATGCTTTTTCTGCGATTTCTTTCTGCATAAATCGAAAAGGCGGTCGGCGTCAAGAAGCAATTTCACGCTTGTCGTCACCAGTGTAGGAATGCGCGTATTCTTTAAAAGTTGGCTCCATCAGATTGCGTTTAAGCTAGGTTTATAAAAGTTTTTAATCAATTTAGTTAATCCTTTTCTTATATTGTACGGATCACAGATAAACTGTCAACGGGTGTTCCGCTCGTGTCCATCGAGTTTCGCGTACGTGCACCGGCGCGGAGAGATCAAGGCTGCTAGCTCCGGAGCGGGCGCTGAAAGGTAAAGGCAGTTTGCAGCGCAGTTCATTTACTTTTCTGCTTCGGCAGGCTCCATTGAAACACTGGGAAAATCCGTGGGAATTTTTTTTTAGGTTGGTTTTTTCCGGGTTTGGCGGAATTTAAAAAGTATCTATTAATAAACTACATGTTGTGAAAAAAAATTATTCATCAGTTTTTACTTACTTTTAAAACAGAGATAAAATCGTCTAATAAAAAATATACATTGGGGTGATAGCCAAAAAAGTTCTCTGACCCCTGGAATATAAGAATTCCAAAGAAAAACGAAGAATTCTATGATAAATGGATTGATTCGACTTGAAAAAGGTAACTACGATAAGATGCTCTTCATAGCAAAAATATGGATTTGATCCAAAAATTCTGACGCAGAAAAAAGTAAGACAATGATGAGTGCCAAGATTTTCCTTACAATTTTACACTGAAAAACTGATAAATAAGTTTCATCATTTTGCGTAAAGCACCTTGTCTCCCAACCGTAGGTAACAACAACTGGTCTTGTTATCTTTTTATAAATAAACAGTTTTCTTCTATCGCCAAGTATTTTCTATCCCAGTAATTCCTTACGGGTGCGCTAACATCTGCATCCAGCAAGTAAACTCAGTTCAGCTCATTTAACCAGTAGCAAACTACAGATCACCAAATTAATTTGGACAGACGATCAAAAGAGGAACTTTTGAATAGCCATGATATCCACAGTAGCACTTAGATCAGTAAACACAGTATATTTACCTCGATTGGGTAAAAATAACCCATGAGTTGGTAGGCTATTACGTGTAGGATCGAGTGGAAGAATAGGTTTTTGACGAGGGTTGTAGAATCACTGCTGTTGCAGAAGGGTAGATTGAGGTAGTCGTTCCAAGTTCTGTATCGGAGATGTGGACCTGAAATCAACAGATTTATTAACATCACCAAGGACATATTAAAAATAAATAACAGTCATAGATAATATAAACAAAGGGAGATATGGCATGGAAGCGTGCCGACTGTCGCCGAGCTACGATCGGACCATCAAACCGGCGGAGACAATAATGCGTTTGGTGTGTAGGTAGAAATGAAGGCGGGGCACAGTGGTGTTCAATATTTAATAACTTTTTTGATTTGAACTTTCGTTTTCGAGTAAATCGAGTCAGATGTTGGAATTCTTTAAATAAAATTTGAAGAAAATCTGACACTTTCAGCGGTTTATTGTCTTTCAAAATGGGCCGAATCGTAACCGGCTCTAAATGTTGTCGAAAAAAAGTCATAAACTAAAAAAAAAGCATTACTCGAATTAAAATCGAAAAAAACAGTTTTTTTGCGGTCTCTATGTAATGTAGATCATCATCAGTTGTCCGCTTGTACCACTAGTTTCCAGACTCCATGTATAACAATAAAATTAAGGAGATTGATTATTTTCTATGTAATATATCACTATATTACCATTTAAATTTTTCAAATGTTTTAATACACTATAAATGTTTGTTTTGTTCATTAGTCAGAAGTCCACCGAATTATGCTTCCATAATATTGAATCCTCAATTTAACAAATACATGGATTTAGTAGAAAGTATTAAAAATATATTTTTCAAACATTCACGTTAAAAAAAGCTTTCACCCATTAATCGATCTCTAATATCAAACTATATTGACCCATGAACGTGATGCCGCGTTAAAATATACACGTTACTAATTTTTTGTATTCCATAAGCAGAAAATTTTATACAGAACCATACTTACTTGGCAGGTCAGTTGAGGTAAACACTTGAGATGTTTATAAGCGAAATTTAGATACGGTTTTGCACGCAGAGGACATAATATTGGAAAACACATGTTTATTTATAAATAAAATATTTTTCAAAAAGCACTGAAATTAAAACATTGTAAAGAGCAAAAAATAATACATTATTTGAATTGAATTGAATTGATCTATTATAATATTACAAAATAACACAAAACTGTGCTATATTAGTTTATTATAATAAAGAAGAAAAAAAAGCAAAGGATCCTTAATAAATTTTCATGGGAGTTTGACAATAATAACAATCGAGATTTTTTTCCTAGTTTATGAAAAAGCCCTTACAAATCCTTTCTCACGTTAGTGATAAACTTTATAACGTTTATTTTTATGGAAACGGAAGTTTTTAAAATTAAAGCAGAATTATTTATCAAAAAGTTAGATTTTGACTGGTGTTCTCCCACATCTCGCTATGCAGTGGGGTCTATTACCACGTGAACAGCATTTGTGAAACGCGAAGCCGAAACCACCTAAAACTCAAGGCCCGGAAACTGAATCTGGAACAACTAGCTACATTATAATTAAATGCATACAAACATTTAGAAGGATCTCATAGAAGTAAAGACGCTGATTTGATTAGGTGTCCCGGTCTTGAGATTTAGGTGTTTTTTATGTACGTACCAATCCATAATAAATGTTTTTTTAAATATAACAAATGCACCCATGGGTTATTGGAATATAATGAAGTAGATACCTGCCTATGTCTATTATACCAAAGTACCTATAACAGACATTATTATACCAAGGTACTTATAACAGACATTTTTTTTAAAATTCTAAATATAAAATCTAATAAGAATTCAAGCCATTTTTAAAAGTGCAACTGATGTGTTGTGTAAAATTTTAATGAGAAATAACACATTTTCAAAGGGGCAGTGGACATTTTGTATAATATTACCGATTTATTATATTTTTAATTTCTGAATCCATTTTGCAGTGTTTTATAATAATAACTAAATTACACAAACCAAATTTATAAAATTATTTTTATAGGGCCGTTTTCTGAAAATAAAACTTAAGGGGTGCGTGGTTGGGTTACATTAGGTTCATGTAAGTGTGTGTGTAACTTCAAGCGATTACGAGTACTCATATTCCATTTGTTTAAATTATGGTTAGGTTAGGGTGGGTTGGGTTGAGCTAGGTTCGGTTTGGTTTTATTATGTTAGATTTAGTTAGGTTAGGTAAGGATAGTGTAATGAAGAATAGGTTAGGTTAAGCTAGGTACGGTTAGGTGAGGTTAACTAAACTGTGGATGTAACTTAATTTAGTAATAATAATTGGAGTAATTTAATTTTAAAATAATAATATCATGATGAGAGCTGGTGGTGGCAAGTTAGAAAGAACGCCGATTGATGAATTAATACTTTAACTGCTTTTATTACTGTTTTTACGATATTTTTTCCACGATATTAGCACCACGTAAAGTGGGCACTGCAAAATTAGTTAAAAACATTATCACGCACGGTGTACAGTTAATACGCTCTTCTGTGCCGTGATACCACTTACCGTTCGTGCACTGCACGATAGATGAGAATATACCTTTCTGTTCTAACGAGGCGTACCAGGCACAACTCTTAACATGATGTAAGTTACTTTAAAACTAGATTTAATTTTTCTTTAAACATTTTTTCACAGTAAATTACTATTTTTGATAAAAAATAATTATTAGCCTGAAAGAATCATCCAAATTGAAAAAACCTTCCGAGAAAAGATAAATGTCGCCGACAGGACTCGAACCTGCACCCTTCTGATTGCCGGTCAGATGCTCTACCGTTGAGCTACGTCGGCTTATCGCAAACCCGCCAAGTTAATCACTAGTGTTTCATTCAATAATTACTGTTTTTTATTATATTTCACCTGTAAACTAAACTAGACGTAGCCCAACGGTAGAGCATCTGACCGGCAATCAGAAGGGTGCAGGTTCGAGTCCTGCCAGCGACATTTATCTTTGCTCGGAAGGTTTTTTCAATTTGGATGAGTGTTTCAGGCTAATAATTATTGTTTATAAAAAATAATTGTTACCCTTTGCGCTATGCACAAAAATCTTGTCTTAAAAACTTTAGTTTATCAATTAATAAATATTTGACAAGTCAAAACATTTTTCACCAACAAAATGAAGACATAATTTGTCTCGACGCCACCTAGTGAGGGATTTAGCCGTTACAAGCCTTCCTCATACCAATAAAGTTGGTTGTTTACAGGTGAAATATAATAAAAACCGTAATTATTGAATGAAACACTAGTATATATTGATTAACTTGGCGGGTTTGCGATAAGCCGACGTAGCTCAATGGTAGATCATCTGACCGGATATTAGAAGGGTGTGGGTTCGTGTCCTGCCGGCGACATTTATCTTTGCTCGGAAGGTTTTTTCAATTTGGATGTGTGTTTCAGGCTAATAATTATTGTTTATAAAAATAATTGTTACCCTTTGCGCTATGCACAAAAATCTTGTCTTAAAAACTTTAGTTTATCAATTAATAAATAAATTATGTATATGGAATAATTACATCGTCTGTACTCAGCTACAAAAAAACCCAATTGTAGGTACTAGAAACTAGGAGTGATCCAAACAAACATAGATCACACGCTAGTCTTCTACCGCAGCCCCGTCTGGCGACGCTTAATGTCAAGATGCATTAGTCGACACGTGAAATCTTCATAGTATTTCGTATTGGAGAAAATATTTCAAAATTTCCACAGGGATATTTTAAGAGCAGTGTATGATTTACGTTTTTCATACTCCATTTCTTGTGTGAAGTCTCTGAATGTACCTCTATTGAAGAGTCAAGCACTTTTTAAAATTAGAATGAAGAATTTTAAAATATTGAAGAAGATTAACACATCCCAAAATGAAACGCGAATCCAAAAAAAAACATAGAAAAATAAAAAGGTATCAGTCGCATCTGGGGCTCGAACCCAGGACCTCTGTCTATCCGGGACAACCGCTTTACCGACTAAACTAATGAGACCAGCTCAATTTACGCCATCTACACCGATATCATACTTGTTCATGTACCAAGATATAATACCAATAATAACATACCAAGTTCAAGACTTGCTAATATTATCCTCGATTGTAAATCCCATATTATTGGCTGCTATCCTTATAGTGATTGATCAGAATAGAGTCTCGGATACATCTATCCAATTTTTATTTATATGAGACATCTATTGACTTATTTTATAAGTCTAGAAAGAAATATATATATATTTTATAACTTATTGAAGTTTATATACCTCATTGTAATATTTAATCATTGGGATGTGTTAAAATTATTTTCTTCAATGATTAAATACGAGTATTACAATGAGGTATATAAACTTATTGAAGTTTAAAAAAATAAAAATTAAAAATAGTTTTTCAGAAAAAAATACTCTAGTACAATGCCAGAAAAAAGATTTATTTATAAAGCCGTTTTAATATGGCTATTTGAAAACTGTAGATTTCAACCTCCACAGAAAGCCATCGTTCCACAGATTTTAATACCGATTTGTATAGCGCCGCTTTCACGAAAAAATCATCCCAAATCATATAAAGCGCTTAATTAATGCGATTGCTTCAGCCCTTTCACAAACCTTGGACCCGCTGGTTTATCTCACCCTAAAATCCCCTCTCGGCGGCTCTCATTTCTTCATAAATTCAGTCATGCTTATGTTATACTTTGCTGCAATTAAGATATTGATAAGAGTACATACTGACAATTATTCCAACGAAAGAAAGGTTGAAATGGAATAAATCCATGAAGCTTGGGTCTATGGGTTCTTCAGCATCATGTTTGGCCCTTTTTCCTTCCCCATCTGACTCCTTGGCTTTGCCTCTGTTGGTGAGATGGATGTCATAGGCAACTCCGGCTAGCTTCAGGACAGTCAGCATATGCTGTGAGTTGTCTGCCCGAGAGTGGATTTTTATTGGAAACTCGCTTAAGCGTACAATTAATTGGTATATGATGAGAAATGCCAATGTGACGGTATGGCAATTTCTGAAAAAAGAATAATTACATTAACGATTTTTTAATGACCGTCCGAGACCAGTTTTTCAGCCGAAACCGAAACTTATCTAAATAAGATAACGAAAAAAACTACATACCCTGAAATTAGGCGTGTCTGTTGTTAAAATTGAAAGAGTTAATTAAAGTTAGTGTTAAATATGATGCAACACTTATGATGTAAAAATAACAACAAAAAAAATAAATTTACAAATTATTCGAAATTTTCAAATGAAAAGTAATTTTTTTTTAAATTAAAAATTTGCACAATTAAACATAATACACCAATTTAAAAAAAATAAATTGAAAACCCTCACAGCGCCGTTGGTTCGTTGTGATGTAACAGTTATTAAATGTATGGCTATAGGTACTTTAACTTTAAAAGAAATTACAAAATATGGCTGTTTGTTTCGACTGAGCCTAAGTTTCGGCTTATTTTGACCGAAACCGAAACCGCGACCGAATCTGATTTATTGACTGAAACTCACCGAAACTGAAACCAATAACGAAACTTTGGTGTCATACCTTGCATCTTGAATTTAAATTGGAGTTCATACTGTTTTCAATATTTTATCAAAATATAATCGTTTTGTTTATTATGATATACCACATTAAGGTACATTTTCGTTATAGCCGTGGTCTTCTTATAAGCGTTCGCTTTATAGCCGAGTTTGACTGTATTAACTTCTGGTTATTTGTAAAAATAATAACTATCTATCACAACTTCTTAAAAATATTGTTTAAAATTAGACAATTATTGTCATATAGAGAGTAACATTCACCCCGTTTATGATGGAAAATATTTAAATTATCGCCCTAGTGAGAGAACAGCATTCAAAATCAAAGCATCACTTGAAAGCACTTTTGATAAAATGTTAAATTAATCGTCTGACAAATAGCTGGGTACTCTCCAAAATCTTATTTCCCCTCTCCCCCACACTCTTCAGCATTAGTAAGTGCCTATACAGACCTTCTCGACATAATCCAAACCTGTCGGTCCTCATCGAAGAAAAAAATAATTATTTCTGTTGATCGATATATGAACTACTAGATTTGGCGTGATCTACAAATAAGCATGATTATTTTAACCCACCTATTTAAGTAATTTGATAACACAACTCCGTATTGAATTCCGTTGCCTCGCTTCGAAAGACTAGTACGCTACACTCCAAAATAATATAAAACGCGAAGTTAATCCCAAATCGCACGATGTAATCTGGTGATGCTGATTTTCATTTGGTCCGCCAACAGGAAACCAGAAAGCCACGCGTCACAAGATTGAAGTTGAAATTTAAGATCCCAACTTTACGTAAGTCTTAGTCGCCCAGCGAATGCAAAGCCATTGTTGAGCGTGAACTTTGTGATAAAACTACTGCTGTAATATGAATGCATCATGCGTCATGAACCCACACATCTCTATAGAATACCGGCTTGAAGAAAGTGAACAATGGTTGGTTTTTGAAAACGCTCGCTTAAAACGATATGTGACGTATATATTTAGTATTCATGAAGCTGATTAAATTGCCATTAATAAAGTCGGCGATAGTTCCTATCTAAAACATATTCAGTTTCGCTGGACAAGCCCTACTGCGAACCGTATCTACGGAAAATTAAAAGAACGGCAAAAGGGTCCAAGGGGAAAAAAAATTGGGAACCTATGATGTAGACCAACAAAAGGTAACAAGCAATGCTTCTTACGATCTTTTTACTACGGGATAATAAACTTTCTTTTTGATAAATGTTTTCACGAACCAATATATTTTAGTTCGGGTGTCGTTTTGACGATCAACATTTCCTGTCTAGATATTGTTGGTTGATGTTCCTGTATAATATAAACTGCAACAAAATAGCAACTAACTTCAAGCTATATTTTTCACCTTTTTCCTCGTACAATATTTTTTTATCTCATCTTTTTAATTGAAGATATTAAAATTCTTATAATTTTTACCACCTCGGAACAGGCTCAGCCTTTTGAGATGGTTTATACCAAATCTTTATATATTAAAAAAATATATATACATATGTGTATATGTATATATATATATACAGATAATTATTTATGCATTTATTTTTCCTTGAATTTATGTAATAATGTGTTTTTTGTAATAATGTGTTTTTTGTAATAATTTGTTTTTTGTAATAATGTGTTTTTTGTAATAATGTGTTTTTTGTAATAATGTGTTTTTTGTAATAATTTGTTTTTTGTAATAATGTGTTTTTTTGTAATAATGTGTTTTTTGTAATAATGTGTTTTTTGTAATAATGTGTTTTTTGTAATAATGTGTTTTTTGTAATAATGTGTTTTTTGTAATAATGTGTTTTTTTGTATTAATGTGTTTTTTGTAATAATGTGTTTTTTGTAATAATGTGTTTTTTGTAATAATGTGTTTTTTGTAATAATGTGTGTTTTTTGTAATAATGTGTTTTTTTGTAATAATGTGTTTTTTGTAATAATGTGTTTTTTTGTAATAATGTGTTTTTAGTAATAATGTGTTTTTTGTAATAATGTGTTTTTTGGTTTGAAATAAAAAATAAATAAAAAAATTTTAAAAGTCTGTAAAATTTGTGTCATATTTCTGTAATGTATAACTAACTAATGCACCTACTGCAATTCAACCGTATTATTGTACAACATGTATCATGTTTGTGAAAGCCCTACGGACGTTCAATAAAGAGTTAAATACTATGTATATATATTTCAGTCTCTATAATAATAATATTAAACTCTTATTTACCATTTCAAATAACCGTGGGATTTTTTTCTCGGGGATAAAGCAAAATTTCACAAAAACCCCTAAATAACGATTCCCCCATAATAAATGATGCAATATATAGTCGTAAAATAAACGATGTTCTCACCTCTTCCCCACCGTCCTCATCAGGGCGATGCTTGCTATGATCATCAATATATGGTACCAAGACCGATAGCCCATGGAAAGCACTGTGATGATCAAACCTGCGATGGTAGAAGTCCATTTCCGGGCCTCTCGCCCCACAACTGTCCTCTGGTAATACGAAAATCCGCACATACTTAAAACCAGGAAACCTATCCAATCTAAAGAGTAGATACAATCACATATGAAATATAAAACAGAAGATAGATTCACATATAAAACTTTGAAATATTAACAATTTAAATAACAAAATAACTCCCTGAACTTAGATAATGATATAATGTACGCTTAATGCCTATCTAGCATATACATTACTGTTTGGTTATTTCTAGACATTTTGTTTGGAAGTTTTAATTTACCATGTACTTTTGCTATTTTTGGATTAATAAATTCGCTACCGGTTTCGACACAACCGTGCCATTGACGAGCGTTATTAATACTAATAGCTCCCTGTAAATCACCTTTACTAACCATGTTTCCTATTAACTTTGACTCCTCCCACCGCCCACCCCCCCTCCAAATCACCACTCCCTCTACCCTCACCTAATTTCTGCACTTGTCTAATTTAAGTTAGTTTTAAACAAAAATGCCCAAACAAAATGTCTAGGAATTTCTATATAGTGAATGCCGAAAAAATACAAGAAATGGTTATTGATTATTAATATTCTGTAAATGTTTTGTTGATTTACGTTTGTAGTTATTTAATAAGTTTTTAATATTCTTTACATATTTATCGCCTACTATGCATTGTTATTTTCATATATTTTTTTATTACGTATTTAATCACTCCTCCTACTGGAGCTAAACTTATGGAGAGTAGAACAATAAGAAGTTAAAAAATAATGTGTTATTGTATTTGAAATAAAGAAAATCGAGAGCCGGACATTTTTATTTAGTGACGACACGAGCTTAAAAAGCGAATTTGATTTTATTTAAAAAAAAACTATTAGGTTTTAATTTTTTTAGTAACATTTTCGTAATCTTAATAGAAACATCTATCCACGCGTTTTTTCCAAGCTATTATAAAATGCATGCAAGTGGCCCGTTTTAAACTACAACTCGTGAAGGAGAAATGCCGTAGTGTGGTGAAAAAAAATAATTTTTTTAAATAAAAACAGTATTCGAAAATCTGAAATTCCGAAACGAATAAATTGTTTAATATTTAGGATTAGATTATGCCAGAAATGTGTTTCTTGTTCAAACAAACTATTTGACCGGTCAATGGCTGACTTGGCATCGCGTCTGAGTTCCACCGAGGGGTCATGAATTCTATCCATCGTCTGGCTATGTCCCCCATCACGACACAAGCAGCATCTTCTGCTTATGTTAGTGGGAGTTTTTCACTTGAGTCGGGCCATGTCAGAAGTCGGAATAATAGAAGAGAATGTATGAGACGATGTATGAATGTGAATGAAGCAAAAAGTGTATGCCAAGATCGAGTTGTTTGGCGGTCCGTCCTCTCTGCCTACCCCTGCGGGTAAACGGCGTGATGGTTAGTCAGTTAGTTAGTTAGTTAGTTAGAGTTTTTCAAATATTCCGAGGTAATCATACAAAAATATTTCACAAAATAAAAACTCGGCGCACGCACTATAATGGTCTTCTATTGTATCCATGATTCTAATTTCTCTACTCTTCGTCTTCTATAGCAAGCTTACCACTGAAGCCCTGCCCAAAGAAAACAAAATATTTATAGTAAATGATCTGTTCCAACTGGCTACAAACTATCATAAAAACATATCGCTGAGAAAACTTTAACCATTAGCTGACGTTGCCGGGTCCCAATGACCCAGAAATAATAGTCATATCGCAATAAAATAAATGGTTTCAGGGCAGTTTCTTGAGGAACTGTTCAATTTTAGCATGACTATGAACTCACTTGATTATGTATAAGACTTCTGGTGAGCAGCTTTTGACATAATATCTCCGTAAAATGTTACTTAAGGTACCAACTGCTCTCACTCATCTAAAGCTTGTTGTTCTCTCTGTGTCGATATTCCATCAGATTGGTGGGCAACCTATGTTTATCTTACCCAACCAAGGATAACATCCAACGATATTGGAATACCAACGGTCACACGTTAGCCGTGCTACGTGTCCAGCACTGTCCAACGATTGTAATGTTAATGCCAGCTACCCTTACCTTGATCCTATTCCACTCATTATTATTACGGGTTTACTGCTTTGGTACAACAAAAAGTGGCCGAAACCAGTTAGCGTACCGGAAATCTGAGAACACTCTCCTACGGGCTGTCGTTCGGTGGTACAACGCGCCTCTAGACGACACTACCTCTACCTGCATTAAAGATAGAGAGTTTTCTTCAAGCCACCGTAATACAAGCGCTTAATGTACATACTTATTCCTACATTTACCACACATTTTTCTTATTATGTTATACTGTTTTATGTTTTAATATTTGTTATTTTTTTATTATTATTTCTTTCTTTTTGTATAATTCTTTTATGTGGCAAGCAGAGTTTGCACCCACCGCTCTGAATTAAAAAAAAAATATATATATATATATATATTATACGTATTTCTATCTCACGAGTAGATGCGAAGCATGACTCTATACTCGATTCAGCATAAGAACAACCCGCTATGGTTCGAAATTGGGTTCATACTGCGCATACACCACCCTCCCACCTTCGTCGCATCACCCCATGCTCGGATCACGGCTACGCTGAATGCTCCGTCAAGTCGTAGACTGTCTAGCAGTGTACCCGCGTTTCTGAGATATTAACCCATTCAGACCATGAGATAAAATTAATATTCCGCCAAATACATTATCAGCGATTTTTTAAAACTAAAGACGGGTAGATATTATTTACGTATTTAATTTATAGTTATTCAAGTTGCAACAATGCATTTTTATAAATCAATGATTTATAATGTAGATACTGTACTATTTAAAAATACAGATTGTTGGGGTTGATCAGTTTTTATTTACTTTTATAGGTGGTACACAAACCTCAATGCACGATGATAGTAAATATGTATAAAAAATAATATCTGAGGTCCCTGATATGTCGCAAACATGTGCCATTCACTCGATTTCTGAGCAGACTGGTGACCGTAAAAAAATATTTTTATATGGTATACAAGACCCAGTAAAGTCAAATCGACAAATAAAAAGAGACAGCGTCTGAGTATATTTTCCAAAATCAAAGAATACGATAAAAAAGTATTTAGATCGAAAGTTTATTCCATTTATTTTATTAAACATTATCCGATAATATTTGATGCATCTGATGACATATATATTGCAATCTGTATATTGAAATACTATCACCATCATTATGTAAATGCATAAATCGCGTTAATTTTTTATTTGTGGGTGAATAATTAATATACAATTTAATGAAATAATATTTATTAATTAATTTAAATGGTAAGCATGTATGGGTTAACGTCTGCACAAGTGACGGAGAAAGTGGTAGGATAAGGGGCGGAGACATGTGCGCCCACAGGTCGTTCTAACATTGGATCTAGAATAGTTATGTATATAACAACTTTCTTGGTGTTTGACGTTAGGACTACAAACGTGGGTATCTTCCTGTGAAATCACAGAATGTTTTTGACGGTGTCGAAATATCTTCTTGTTGAGGAAATGACTAAATTTGCAATCAATACAGCTTGGGTCTTGTTGACCGGTACGTCACTAGTGGGTTAAGTAGTTTAACATAAGTCAAGACGGACAGATATATAATGTTTTGGTATAAGAAGTATGTAGTAAAAAATAACACAAAAATACTGTTTACTTTCCTGTGAACTGTGTACTACTTACTACGTTGGTGCGTAATATTGAGAAATATTTATGTTTTAAGTTTGTTGCATATGTTTTTTTAGGTTTATATTTTCATTTTATGTAGACATACGAGTATATATATTTTGTAACCGTACCTGTAAATTTTGAATTCGAATAACAAGACAAATTACAAAAAAGTAGTTTCAGGAGTTTACATCGTATTTTTTTCTTTTGTATAATATATATTTTTTTTTTTGGAATAAAGTTATGAAGTTGTGAATTCTTGTTGTCATTGGGGTGCGATAATTGATTTGACAGCGAAAGTAACCATCTCCAAATAAATAAACATTCATTTGAATATTTTGTTTTATTCCAAACGTTTATTTTTTCAAATTGTACGTAAATAATAAAGTTCTTAAGTAGGTGTTCGTTTAAAAGTGAATAAAAAATCATATCATCAAAACACCTCGTTATGTTGGTACCACTGAATTTGGAACATCTGACGTCACATGCGCATTCTGTTTTTGGATTAGTATGAAAACTTTTATTTTTCGATTTTGTTTTGCATTTCAAGCATGCATTTTTTAAGTTTTGGCGAAACTTGAACTTAATTTGGGTGACTTTAAGCTCTATAATTATGCTCTATGTTGTTCGATATTAAAAAAAACTGTTAGTGATATAAATTGGTGTATTCA
>JAHDVE020000227.1:0-71854 GCA_022606495.2 Halesus radiatus | reverse complement strand
GAAAGACCACCATTCAGAATTGAAACGTTGCTTGAAATGGCCTTTAGCCGTGTTTGGTGACCAGATCTGAATAGCCAGGTATTTCCCCACCTTCCTCTTCCCCTTCTCACTCCCCTCCCTAATACCTTCAGCCTCACAACTTTCCCCAATTGGAGATGCCATAGTCTCACTGTCTCCAAACGGTTGGGATCAATTGGGACTCTTGTGCGGTATTCATATAAAAAAAATAGAAAAGATACTGTTTACGACTAATATATTGTCTTCCTGCTAATGAAAAGTATCAGAAAAAAAGTTTTGTTTATTAATGTATTAGGTTTTATATTAGTTTTATGTTTTTAAAATAAGCAATATAAATTAGGTAACATTATCTGAAACAATCTTCTAAATAAGTCCATTTTTATAAATGTAAGGTCTCGGAGCTCAGAATATAACTTTTGCAGATAACTGCATTTTACTTATGGTGGCAGTATAGTTCCAATGTCCCTGGGCAAATGTGACCCTTGAACGGTATGGGTACCTATAGTTAATATTGAAATGGCACATTTGAGTTTCCCAGTCTATACATGCTCTGTGCTTGCCTTTATCTACATCTATCAGGTCTCTTCAACCACGGCTCGTGAAACAGATTTTCCCTGCCGCTTGTTTGAACAGGGGACAGAAAAAAAACACATTGTAAATGTCAACGGCATTTAGCGCAGTCACGTGCCGTGACTTTTAATGGGGTTTTCGAGTTTATAAGTTCCAAATAATTATATATAAAAAAGCTGTCTGATTTTTTGAAATAGAGTATATACGACTTTTTTTTACTTTTAATGTTAATCAAATCTATTAATGTTACTATTGCAAGTAATTTTAGTTTTTTTTTATTATTGTAACAGCTTTTTCGGCGTTTAAGGCCATATTCGAACTGTGGTTAATCTACATTGTGACGACCTATTTATATGATTTTTTTTACTCTCACCCCAGTCTAATTTGGACGGGTTTTTAAAAATAATAATGATTTATTATCGGTCAAACCGATTGAGTTAGAAATCAGTTAAAATTCCGAATTCTGTGAAGTTTTCACATTTGTAATGTGTTTCCTCGTATTTAACTGATAATATTTACTTAATTGATTTATTTAAATGTGTTTTATTGTTTCGATAATGTGACCATACTGAAGAGCGGTGAATATTTAATTTTCCTTACTTTATTAAGTAATGTTATGTTAATATATATATGTGTAATTCTACGAATTAAATACAAACACAATTTATATGTACGACTGATTGACTAAAAACACGTTTCAGCTTTTAAAATTTCACCCAAAAACGAGTTGCGGCAAGTTGAAAACAGCAAATGGTAACAAATGTATTAATTTTTACATTTTTAACGAGTACAGTAAAATAAAAAAAAACTGTTTTTCTATTTTAGAAATTCCACGAAATTTCTCATTCCAGTAATATAATAATAATAATGATTTTTAAAAATGTCAAAAATTTATTTTATTTAGATAGTAGTCAACGAATAATAACAAGTGTATTTATTTTTACATTTTTAACGAGAACAGTAAAATAAAAATAAATAAAATAATAAAATAAAAAAAATGTTTCTCTCTTTTAGAAATTACATGAAATTTCTCATTCCAGTTATATAATGATAATAATGATCATTAAATAACTATGTCAAAAATTTATTTTATTTAGATAGTAGTCAACAAATCTAGTTTTGGAAAGGATTTTTTGGGAATGCTATATTCACTATTTCAAATATCTCATCAGTTTTAGTTTTCTTTAAAAAAATGCTCAACAATTTTTCATTATAAGGTGTTCATATTTCGATGCCGTGTTAGTCGATTATTGTTCGTGATAATCCCTATACACAGAAAAAAAACTTAAAGTATCCATTGTTAGGATGGGGTTGGAAAGGTTGGGTGTACAGTGTTAGGATGGTGGGTAACAGAAGGAAAAGAGGGTTGGTAAGAGAATGCAGTGCAAATTCACCCCAATACCACATTCAGGACTGGACCCTGACTCCAATGCGGCATAGCTCAGCTGGTAAAACATATCGTTTCTCATCTCAAAGTTAATGGTCGGCCGCAGCCTTAGAATCGGAGTGGGTATCTAACTACTTAATTGAAGAGAACGTGTGCTTTTAACTCAGGATTTATTTATAACAAAACATGGACAGGTAAGTTATATACAGGTTTCACCACAAAGGGTGGTACCTAATCTGTTTTTGGCAATCTCTCTCTGAAGGTTCTCCAACCGGACATGTTATTGGAAAAGGAACAAATATTCAGCGCTTAATACGAAGGGAAGTTTTAGTAGCGGCTTACATGAGTATCTGGCAATCAGGCAACGCCAGCGGCAGGCCGGAGTCCATACGATCAGCGTCGATGGTTCACAGGTAGATTATACATTCCCACACTGATTTTAACAATTATAGGGAAACAGAGGTAATTCCACGTCTGGATTAGGAAATCCAATGGCGTGCGTTTGGTGCCCAAGGCACCAGAGGCTTGAAAACTCCGTGTCTAGATTAGGAAATGATGCAATAGTAAGTGGCTACGTGCTCAAGGCACACATGCAGCTGATAGTTCTGTGTCTGGAATCGGAATGAAATGGCGGCTGCTCGCATAGCGAGCCCACGCCGTCCCATGCTGCCGGAAATTATGTCCGTGCGCTTGTCTCGTTAGATGAAAAACAACGGCGGAAACTTACCGGATCGGTTGATAATTGTCATGTGATTGCAAGACGTGCTGTTTTTGGTTGAAGTGTATCGTTTTGCAATCGAGTGGCTAGAAGTAAACCAGTAGCAAGAAGTATTATTCTTTCAACGACAAGAATCTCCTATTTCTTACGTAACACCACATATGATGTAACATTGATAGTTATTAGGATATTGTGGTAGTCGCCATTTTATTCATATTCCCTTGTAAATGGAGTTCCCAACCCCTCTTTTCCCTACCTCTACCCTACCCCTCTCCAAGCCCTTCAACCGTGCATATTTCTTGAAATGAAGATTTCATAGTTCCATTTGTTACATACAATAGTATGCTGTGCGGTATTATGTAAAAATATTTAAAGATAAAATGTGATTTTATGCACGTATCTCAAAATATTAATTAAACTTCCTTAGCACATTTGATAATATATTGTTTAATATAAATAAACAATTTAATTGCTTCACGCGTAATTTAAAACAACCGGCGAAATAACCTGCACGCTTCACTTCACAAAATGCATTCGAAACACTTAAACGTCAAATTTGCATTTTGTTGTCATTTAGGTTATTGCCGGACTAAAATATTCCAGTGTTGGCCTCATATTGCTTTGCTGGGCGTACTAAATTACTATTGTCCAGTGCGGGGCGTGCTTCTAGCGTCATTCGAAACTATCCCCCATGGGGCCGAAACAACAAAGAGACTGCAACCGTCTGAAATTATGGCCTCCGGACCAAAAAACCACGTTCAAAACACCAGTCGTAATTATTTAAACATGGCATTTTTGAAGGGTTTGTTGAGTCTCTGATGTGACTTTATTTAATTAACGTAATACACTTTTATAATTAATTTTTTTTTTTATAGGGAAGAAAGGAAGAAAAGTTTTATCGTGAATGGGGATTTCATCACCGGGATCCATCATTAACCGGGCAACCGCTATCACTACAATATTTGAACTTATCATGATCTGCCTATCCGAAAATGTTTTATTAAAATTTGTTTATTCCAAACTTAAGATTAAAAATATAAACATACGAGTATTATATCGTCTCGGTGGTAATTGATTATTAAATTTAGTTTTCGATTAGATCAGATTATTAAGTAAGCAGAAAGTGTAGAATAAATATTTTCGAATATAATAAATGTTGTTCAAGTATAATTATTACAAAAACAAGTGAGATATAACGCCAAAGGGAGGATAAAGGAGCAGAGGTGGTAAAATACCGAAGGGATTTTCTGGAGAATCAAATATAAATACTTTTGTTTGATATTAAGTCTTTGCTAAGGCAAACTTCTTTCAATATCAAATGAATATGGATATTGACGATAATCAGCCATTTCAGTAATTTCACAAAACCGTGTATATTTCTCATTTAATAATTGAAGAAAATAATATTAACATGACCTAAATGAAACATGAAACCGGAAAAAACAACGGAAAAAAAAAGATTTCAGTCGCGTCAGGGACTCGAACCCAGGACCTCTGCCTATCCGGGGCAACCGCTTTACCAACATAGCTAATGAGACAAGTTGAATTTATGTCATCCATTATCCATTATCCCATTATGTACATGACTTAGTAAGAGATGAGTTTTGGCACTGTTTAGAAGACTCAAACAGTTTACGTATAAGGAATGACGTTTGTGTCAAAAAGTAGTTTGCTTTCATCTCAACCTTTTTTCTCGTATAGAAATGTTACAGGTTCGTTTTTGAGGCTAGCAGGATATTATTATGATAACCTTAATGCGTCCTGCATAAAACGTTTAAACGCTAGAATCTTCTAAGGAAGGCTAATTTTTAAGACAAGTGTATGAAATGGAACATAAAAGATTTTGCAGTTTTATCACGTAAAAATGGGAAGTTGGTAAAACTTACGTCTTGCAATGAAGTTTTTAAGTATCTGAATAAGAGACTGGAAACTTTCAGCAACCTAATTTCTGGTAATATAGTATAGCGTTCTCATGATATCCGTTATATGGTAATTTTATAAGTCAGAAAGATATTTCCGGAACAAATTGTCTGATTCAGAATTCCTACAGCGAATGGAATGTTTTTTATTTTTTTTTAAATTGTACTTGATATAAAACGATGATCGACAAATACGTGAACATCCAATTAATAAACCAGGGAAATTTTAATGAAATATGAGGTACAGGAAAGCACCGCAACTTGTGGTTTCGAACAAACTCACGTTACCAGAATATTCGTATCTTATCATGTTTTGGCAAAGCGTTGGAATCACTGGTCTCTAAACATCTATTGATCATTTTGAAAACCATTCTCAGTTCTCAGAACCATATATTTATTCCAAAAAATTCATTCATATCTAACTTTCTTGAATACGTAGATAAAACACCACTCACTTGAGTCCCGGGTTCAGGTTAATTCAGTATTTACTGATTTCTCTAAAACCTTTTTGACAGTGTTGACCACCGTATCCTTTGTACTAAACTTAAATTAGTAGGAATATATGGAGATACTAAGGTTGCTAGAATTGTACATCTCTTGCCGGAATCAATTGATAGATTCAAATTACTGCATATCTACTCCTGTTACTTCGGGCGTTCCTCAAGGGTGTTGTATATTGTTTTTTAGAGTTATTATTTATGTAATCTTGTTGTAATTTTTATATTTATGTCTATTGAGAATAACAAAATTTCAAAATATATTATAACTGTATATATTTCCAACGAGGGAGGAGATGTTTGGAGAGGGCACCAGAAAAAGATAGGAAGTAGTTCAATTTTTCTGATATTTAGTGAATTAACAACATAAATTATTATTAAAACGTAGATATAAAATATATGGGAGCTATTATATGGAGTACTTTACAAAAAACACCATTTTTTATTATAACAGTGTTAAAAGATTCATGTTTATGTAAGATTTTTTTAGACATATTCTCTGCGTTTGTCGTAATAGAAATCAATACAATTTTTAATTGGACAAAAAAGGGAATTCGAGTAACAGGAAGAAACTGAATTTAAATCCGCGGGTTTCGGATCCAACTTTTACAACTGATTACCTCACTTTATTAAAATGAAGTATTCAACCAAGAATCTTGTTAACATAAAATAATATTATTTTTAATTAAAACCAACTAGATCCGAAATTCGAAAAGTAGTTTTATTAATAATCCAATCAAAAATTTTGAAAAATAACGTGTATTTTTTAAGAGTAAGTAAATTAAACACAAACATTGTTTTAATCTACAGTCGGTATTATGTGTCGACGTAGACTTTTTCAAGTATTATTTGCATCGTTATCTTATCTAAAGAAACCTAAAATCAATCTTAAGAATTTAAGAATAAGCCAAGAAGTTTAAGTAGATTATAAGAGACCATCGGTGAAATAAATTATGATAAAATGTATACAAATATTTTGGCATGACTTGTGTAATGAGCATTTACGATAATTATATTATAACCCGACAAAAACATTCGAATTTAAACAACTAATTTGTAATTTTTTATTAACTTAAATGACGAAACGGATTCGGGTAGGTGTAGTTCGTTAGATTAGAACGCAAGGTCTCGGATATACCGCAGGGTCTTGGGTTCGTGTGCCAGATACTACCGTTATCTTTTTTCATTACTGTAGATTTTTTGTTTAATTTTGAGAGTCGTTAATATTATCTTCAATCATTGATGATTTATTTATAAACTTAAATAAATTATTCAAATTTGAATTTTAAAAAAAATCAAGACCAGCAACAGGACACAACTAGAAGCTTCCCAGAAATAGAAGAAGATGAAGAGTTTCCGATGTCTCACCTCCACTTCAGCCTACCCATCGCGATAGAAACCAGTTAACCTTAATACTAGTTAAGACAACTTGTGCTTAAAAATCATCAATAAGCAGTTATTTACAATTATTTAAATTTGAATTTTAAAAAATCATGGCCACCAATCGGGCGCAACTAGAAGCTTGGCAAAATAGAAGAAGTCGAAGAATTTCTGATGTTTCTAATCTTATATCTAATGGGTTAATTTCTAATGGGTTACGTACACGTTTAAATCTAATATCTAATGGTAACCCATTAGATATTAGATTTAAACTTGTACGAAAGTTTCTGATCAACGCATCACAGAGAAATTAGGTCAATAATTGAGATGAAGGGATTTTTAATATTTTTTTATACTCGTATGAATACCGCACAAGAGACTCAACTGCTCCCAACCGTCTGTAGCCAGTGAGACTATGGCATTCCCAATTGGGGAATGTTGTGAGGCTGTAGACATTGAGGAGGGGAAGGAGATGGGGAAGAGTAAGGTGAAGATCTTCAGATCTGGTCACCAAACACGGCTCAAATCCATTTCAAGCAAAGTTTCAATTTTGAATGGTTGTCTTTCACCAGATCGATACTGAGAGTATCTTCCACTCTGGAACGTGCGCAAATATATGTTACTATATATTATTTTTTTAATGAATTAATTGTGAAACAGAACAAATTAATTAAATACAATTTACTTGCGCATGCCGGGATTTGAACCCGCGACCTTCGGATTCGTAGTCGAAAGCCTTACCCCTCTACCATGGAGGCCGTCAAAGGGATTGGTTGAGATTTACGATGCCATGTACATAAAAGACCTTGAAATGAAAAGCAAATGAATCCTAAGTAATCAGGCTAGCATAAATAAAATAATAAAATCGTTGTATCTGAAAGTTCTGTCGGCTAAATATAATGTTTTCGACTCGTTATTGTTTTGAAGGATCTTAGAACTTAGTATAACATGAACACAAAGGGAATTTCTTTTGTTCAAATATCCTGATGATTATCTCTTATCTGCGTCCCACGCCACATCTTTGTTATTTGGTCCATTCATCTGCTCGCCCGCCCATTTGTAATAAACACGTAGGTAAGTTTTTCATTTAGACAGGCTAACCTCGCAGAACTTGGCAAGTCTACTCATATTTGGCTAAATGCTGTTGGTGAATAAGTAACACGATGTTAATGTGTAATAATAGCACTAATGGTAATAAAATCACTGAGCCAACTGATAATCCCAAGAATTGTGTTCTGCACCGATGTAAAAAAAGTTGATGTCATCAATTTACATGAAACCTCTAAATTTCTAAACTCCAGAATGAAATTGATTATCTGTTCAAAAAAGTCGTTTTAAAAATCTCTTTGATCAATTTCAACAACAAGCAATATATATAACAATTTAAATAAAATCTTTCGATTTCTAGGTAAACTCCAGATAGGTCAATGAAACATATTTTCTAGAAATATTCGATCAGGCCTTTCGAAATATGAATGTACTATGTTTATGTCTTGCATGCGCTTTATTGTTTCATTTCTAGTATCATGTACTTTTAGTCTTCTATTTTGTAGTAACTAACGATAGACACAACACAAACTTTATCTATATTACATTCTTGATGTACTTTTATTTCTATACTTACCATTACTGTCGCTACATGGTGCTGCTCCCCAACTCAAACAAGAGAAATCTGTCTCTCTTGAGTATGCTACTTTTTGTAAAATAAATTTATACTTTTTTGTAATTAGCTATTAAGATATATCTGTACTATTAAATATTTTATATTTATTTATATTATAAAAAAATACATTTATAAAAAAAAATGATTACCTTAGCAAAAATGACTTCAAAAAACATGTCTGATCAAATTTCACTGAGAAACGATATAAAAATTTACATAAAACTTTTCGACTTGCAAACTCCAGAAAGGCGAATGAAATTGATTACTTGTTCAAGAAAGACTTTCAAATTGTGATATATGGTTGATCAATTACACCAAGTAAGGAAAAAACAGTGTAGTTTTGTTTTTATTATTCTAATATATAAACATGTATTTTTAATAAGTACAGGAATGAATATATAAAACAAGTATTGCTGTACCTCACCAAAAGACTTACTCTTGTGATTGATGTGAGACATTTCACTTAAACAGCTGCTTCGGTTATAATTTTTTCGTTACATGGTGTTATTTAAGAAAATTAATCAGTACACTACTTTTATATAATAGAAAATCTGATGAGAAGTTGTACGAAAATTGTTATATTAAATCAGAAAGTCAATTAGCTGCGTTTGAATACAAGTAGTTACTAATTTTTTAATGTCATTTATATATTTTTTAAATTTCTATGGGCAGATTATTAAAATGTTTAATTCCGCAAAAAAAATCATCTTTTGCAATTGCTCAGTACAAAATCTTGGAATTTTGATGTTGTATTAAGATCTTACTGGTAAATTAGTTTAAAATTTTGACTGATATTTCCTTTGCAGATTTGGATAATCGAGGTTTTTTCTACTTTTTGTAGTTTGAATGTTGTAAAGAACGTGACAGTTGATTAATGTGGAATTTATGTTTAAGATAACTTTGATAAACTATTTTGACCGAGTTAAGGATCGTATGATCCCCCGCCACCAATAATTCCGCATTGTAGCAATAAGTGGGAAAATGCGTAAGATATTTCTGCCTGATAAATATATATAAATTTATAATTCACATGTATCAGTATATATTTTTTTCCATTTCATGTGATGATGAACGACCACTACGATATTTGGTTTCAGTTACTTGAGAATTAGTTGAGAACTTTTGGCTTCATGTAATTTTATTACATTTAATGTCCCGTTTGACTAGTTTAGTTTTGAGATTGTTGATAGTGAATGGGGATGTAGTGCGTTTTGTCGGCATTTAGGCATTTAAAGAAAGAAGATTTTGATCAAATCAGAGTTTGAGTATGCGTTATGTCATTCGTCGGTTCTTAGATAATTAGGCCAACGCAAATTTTAAATGTCTTGTGCTCTCATCAATGTAATCTTCAACCTGCAGGATGTAGTCCGGAACAGGTCTGCGGAACTGTACTCGTACCAGTCACATAAAGTGCGGCTTCTTCCTCTGTTTTGTCTCCCAGCAATCTTCCTCCTCGTGAGATTGTATTTTTGTTCCTTATTATATTGTGCCTAAGATATTGGAGATAATAATTTACCTCATTTTTACTTCTTTTTGAAAGATTTCCAGAAGAGTTACTCTTAGCTTCGCCGCGGTGAAAGACCATCATTCAGAATCGCAGCGTTACTTTAAATGGCAACATGTATTGGCATTTAGTCAGATCAGATCTGAAGATCCATATAACCAACCTTCCTCCCCCATCTTCTTTTCCTCCCCACTCCCTTTAGCCTCATAACAAACCTTGATTCGAAATGCCATAGTCCCACTGGATATTCACATTTGGGAGTAGTTGAATTTTGTGCGATGTGCACATAAAAACAAAGCATTATTTAGTTTATTTTAGTAAAGTGCACAATTCAGTTGCCTAAACTTCTCTAGTGAACTGTTTTATTTTATATGGATGCTATCAAACAAAATACGTCATTACATCTTCACATCAAAAGTCAAGTGCTGCATTCCGTCACTCTTAATAAAGACTTGTCTTTTCATGTATGCACGAAGCATATTTTTAAAACATACTTGCCAAGTTTTTTTTTAAATTTTAATCAATGTACAAAATAACCCCCGATTTTTCTTTAAACATCGTCTTTGTTATTCTGTTTCAAAGCCTCTGTGATTTTTTCCGTTAGCGAAGACAACAAGCTTTTATTTTTGCAGTAGGTTCTTAGTATGAAATCGAAACACAAAATAAATATGGTTTTGCGTAGTAAACCTACTAATTTTATGTAGCACAGGTAATATTTTCACCCAAAGTAATTTTTATGTATCTACAGTTCCCTGAATTTTCAAGCCCTTAGAATAACATGTATTTCACAGCCAAGCATTTTTATAATGATAAATAAACCACGTAAAGGCATAAACATGGATATAATGATGAATACACGTGCTGTATTGCGGAAAATGTGCACAGGAATAAGGAAAACCGTTATAAAATTATACACAAATAATCTCCAAGGTATTCGTAACAAACGTTACCGTATAATGAATCACGCTTACGTATACAGTTAGTTAGAAAAAGGGTAGTATAAATTAACGTTTCCTCCAAAAAGTATTTATTAAAAATTCATATTAAATTTATTTTATTTTTCAGTTAACATTCTGTTGTCGGAAGCGGTAAAAGGTCTCAAACGGTTAATTTTCATACTTAATATATAAATAATTTGCAAAGCGTTGCTTTTCTATAATTTTTAGGTAATTACAACTTTTATCAGCTCTCCCCACTATTTTTAACACGATCTATGAAGCATTGAAATGAGGCGCTGAGAACCGTAGAGGCTTATCAGCCTTTTGAGTAGTTTTGAGAAAAGTGCTTTTGAAGTTTTCGAAAATTTTGTTAATCCTCTCATTTCATCAATCCATTTTAATTTCGCTGATGCCAACCAAACTTAAGCGACAAAAAAATGTAATTTTATAGAATAATGAACTTTTCTTGATTATTGATTTATTTAAGTAACAACATAATGTGCACTGAAAACAAACATTTTTACTGACGTTAATGTTTCAACAATATCTCAAATATTAATATTTTTTGTTCCCATTGTCGTTAAAAATGGTAAAAAACTACATTTTTTTACAATTATTAATACGATAATAAGTCAATACAAAAGTAGTTTAAGTTAATTAAATAATTACCTTTTTAAACTCTAAGGTTTATTTAGAAAGTTTAATTAGAACTATAAATTAAAACAACAAAATGTATCCTCAAATTTGAGAAAAATAAGGAAACTAACCGGATTTTTTCGATTCATCGTTTGATGTCGGCTGTAGGGTTTCTTCGTAAATATTGCAGAGGTCCATGATCCTTATTGTTATTGTTGAGTAGTGAAACTCATGTTTTGTTAACAAAAACGTTAAATATTTAGACACAAAAAAGCGCGCGATTTCACCAACTGTTAGTTCTGTTAATTAGGCCTTTGAGTTCCTGTGGCACATACTTTATTACAGATTCTGTCTATTACATAAAATTAACATGATGTTTTCTGAACTTGTCGCGGCACTATTGACTGAAATTTCAAACAAAGACAAAATTTGAGTCAAATGGCACTTACGCCTGTCTGGTTCTCAGCGCCTCAAATATCATATTGTGACAATTAAAATGTAAGAAAGACAAGACCCCATATTATTATTTGTAGTATTTAAACAAAGAAAAATTGTGTTTAATTTTCGGAATAATGTTTTGAATCATTGAAGACAATATTATTCTCAAAATGAAACATGAAACCGATTCATTGGTTAAATATGATTAAAAAATAAATTATTTTGTCTAATTTTTTCATCAATATTCCTTAAATCACATTACTGTGTGGAACACAGATTACTTTTAGCATAATAGTAAAAAATATATATACGAGTATGTCGATTAATGGCCGTTTATTTTTAGGAACAGCAAGATTTTTGGTATTAAATTTATGTATTTGTTTAAAACAAACATACATCCAAATTAATTTGTCTGTTACAGGTCTTAAAACCAATTGCCTAACATTTTATTTATTTATTTATGAAACAACAACTACAATGAGTATTGTATTTTATAGTGTCTTTTCTTTAAAAGTTCGAGTAAACGAATATTCATCACCGATGTTCATAGTTCGCGTTAAGTGCCCAGTCAGCTGGTTTAAAGTGTGCTATAAATCAAGTGCGCAATGCAAGACTGTAACTCTCCAATGCAGTAGCCAGTGGAAAGACATAGTGAATTGATATGCATCTGCCTGGTCAAATGCGCTTTGAGACGTAACTATGTAAATATCTCAGGGGAGTACAACTAATGTAATTAAAATTGCATAAAAATTCTAATAAAAAAAATGAAAAGATGGATCTGTAGAAGAAATGTAACTCGCGATTTGTACAGGGTCAGCAGTTGTGTACTATTAAAGTATCTGCGGGCTGTGTACAGTACGCCCAGATTCTGATAGGCTATCTTTACTCTGACTTTGATGGAGCCTCCATACTTGGTTACACCAAGCATATCAATGGCTTGTTAGGAAGATTGCTTCTATTAAAGGAGACTAAATTGTCATTTTGATTCCTTTCAGACGTAATCAGACGTGATTGGGTCTTTGAAACATTAAATTCGACAAGATACGAAAACATAATATATTTTTTTTAAAAATATGGTTTAAAAAACGTTCTAACTAAATTGTTTTATTATTATTAGAACAAATGATTTATATCAGGAAAATATATCAACAAAATTAACAATAATATCAACAATACAAATAATAATCTCAATAAAACTCCAAGACGCCCTACTGTTAAACTTGCGGGGTTAGGAATAACAAAATAATTTAAAACCATGCTTTAGATTACTAATCTAGTGGTCACTGGATGAAATATAATTCTTTAACTCCGTTTTCCATCTAAGGAGCTTTCAAATAAACAAATTGATAGCTGTCCCCAAATGAGGCCAAAGATCATGAGAGGGACTGACGTTACGAACTTAAAAAAATAAGGTGGCCTAATAATTTAAGAAAGAAAAATCTGTTCATAACAAAATAATGTAAACCACGTGTTAGACTACCAATCTAGTGGTCACTAGATGAAATATAGTTATTAAATATTTCTATTTTTGAAACTGATAATTCATGGTGGAATCCATTATAATAGTATAATGAAACACATATAAAACTTATTTCCAATTTTATTTTATTTTTACCATTAGGTAAAATGTAATTATTTAACTTAAGCGTGTATTGTCTAAAATACTCCCATCTATCGAGGGTAGTTTCATAAATCTAAACTTTATAGCTTTTATCAAATGAGGCTAAAGCTCGTGAGAGGGACTGACGTAACAAAACTGAAAAATGTAAGCCATGTGTTAGATTTCACGTCATTAGGTAAAATGTAATTCTTTAACTTAAACGTGTATTGAATAAAATATTCCCATCTATCGAGGGTAGTTCCATAAATCTAAACTTTATAGCTTTTATCAAATGAGGCTAAAGCTCGTAAGAGGGACTGATGTAACAAAACTGAAAAATGTAAGCCATGTGTTAGATTACACGTCATTAGGTAAAATGTAATTCTTTAACTTAAACGTATATTGAATAAAATATTCCATCTATAGAGGGTAGTTTCATAAATCTAAACTTTATAGCTTTTCCCAAATGAAGCCAAAACTCGTGAGAGGGACTGACGTTACGAAATGATAAAGTTACGTTGACCTAAACATTTCAGACAGAAAAAGCCGTTCACAACAAAAATTCATGACACCAAAAATTACAATTCGAGAGCTTCTGTTTCAGACATACAGCTTTTCTGTTTTATAGGTAAAATGGAAGCTTCGGGCATTTTTAAGGACTCGAGAAAACGCAATTTATAATACTATTTAAAACGTTAGTATTTTAAGTGGCTCGCTTTCACCAAACCACCATAAAGATTTTTACGAGTAAAAAATATTTTTTTGTGTGTGTGAGTTTTTTTTTAAAAATACTTTTATCTCAACATTTCATAATTAATTTAATTGATTTTTTATTTCCATCGCAATGCCCGTGGCGTTATGTAAGTACTTTATAGTTGTCCCTTAACTTACTGCTAATGTGATATGCAAGCGGGAATATCAGCTCGCGTGAAATCCTCATGGAACAATACTACTTAAATTAATGTGCGAAGTTGTGAGCAGATAAGTACATCCAGTATTCAGTCATTATAACAACACTAATATTTGCAACTGTGAGTTCATTGTCCCATGAATTATTATGTGTGGGTGAATGGGTTACTAGAATTGAAACATATGTTGATAATGGTAATTTGAGGTTTATGTTAATGTAGTTATTTACCTTGATTTTTTTCAAAGATTTACTGCAGAACATTTGAAATAGAGTTCATGAGGTTTATGAAAAAAAGTTATTTTTCTCCGGTGATTTTCTAAGACATGTTAAGAGAGTGTGTCATATTCTTAAAATGATGTAATTAAAAATTTTTAAAAATTATAATTTATAACTCAGTTGACAAGGATATACTTATGTACAAATGTGAAAATGGATATTAGAAGGGCAATTATTTATATTGCTTATTTGCTTTCTCATATAATTAGCTTCTGCAATATAAATCAGTGGATCGTCTGCAGTTGGTAATGCTTACATAATATTACTGTATGTCGTTGTCTGTGGTTTTTTGTTGTCTTTTCTATTTTTAATTCAGTTTCGTATCTTTTTTCTATCACTTGTATAATGTAAATATCTCTTGTCTCAAAATGAGTTTTACAACACATGGAATTGCTAAGTAGCAAAACAAAAAAAATATATTTAAAGAAAGAGAGAGCTGCTTTCATTATAAATATTTTTTGTTTGCAGTATAAATCTCGATAAATTATAAAACTACAGCACGTAACTAAAATGGATGCATGTAACCTTTTGTTTCTGACAGCAGTCTAGACTGGGTCTACCCCAAGCTAGTGTAATGGTTAATTAAAGAATAATGTTTACAGATCAATGCCATTTAGCAAACAGACTTCAGAACAATATTATAACATTAACACAAGAGAATCGTTGTATTATGTTACAAATTCCTTACATTATGATTAACCGACGGCTTTAAAGTGTTTTCGTGATGTGTTTATCGTGTTTAAGTGAAATAAACATCCTTCCATAAGTAGGAAGTATTAAGCATTAAGGCTATATTTCACCGGAAGTAGGTTCTGCTCGCTTAGTTGGCCAGCACCTTAGCAATGACTTATTTTGACGCCTTGAGCCCAGCTATGAAATAATATATAGAGGTTCCGTAATTGATTTCGTTTCACGGAGCTCTAATGGATTTCACGGGGTCTAAAATTTCATGAAATTGAGCACTAAATTCAAGGGGTTGTATGAATTGTAATAAAAGTCACTGGTTGAAAATCTTTTGCAATACTCAATGATAACTAATATTCAATAAATTTGAAATAATATTAGTAATGGGTACAAAAATTGTATTTAATGATGCTTTTTATGAATCATATTTATGATTATCATATTATCTAATAAGAAGGACATTTGTACTGGACGGTAAGTAAATCTCTCAAATTTATTTTCTTATTAATATTAATAATAAAAATTATTTCTTTTTTAATTTCTAATATAAATTAATTACTTACCCACTTTAATCCATTTTTGTTTGTGTTAATAATTTGTCTATTCTTAACTTATTGAGTTCTTATTTTTATCATTCGTCTACACTTGAAATAATTTTTGAGCATTTATATATTCCTGACGACGAAAGCATCGCTTTCAAAACATGTAGATATCAATGTATATTTACGAAGTATTGAATACTTAGTATATTTTTTTAAAAATTCTTTAACAACAATTTTAAAATAATACTATTTCATAAATACGTGAACACCTCAGTACAGATTCTCCTAGTGAAGCGTTCACGAAATGCGAAATGCTATATCAATATCAATATTTTACAGTTCATATACATCACCCTATATAATATTTGCTTGTATTATAAAAAAATAACTCTAAATAAATTGAAATTAATAAATAAATAAATATGGTAAGCTGTAAACACCAACGTTTCGGGTGGTTATAGGATTAAATAAATCCAGTCTATCGTTGATATTTTTTTTGTTTTCTTTTACTTTCCTCTTTACGCGCGGGCTATTGGGTGATATTCAAACAGACGAAAGAAAGTAGTATTTTTTTCAATTTTTATAAAGTGTTTTCCATGAAAGATATTAGGTTATCTTTTAAGGGACTTTTTATTTGAAAAATTAAGTTTAGTAGATGCCCATAATGAAATTTTCTTAATTCATTAGTAGTAGCTTAGATACGTTATTCCAGAATTCCAAATGCATTTTCAAACTTGATCTTTCTGTAGGATGAAAAACGAGAAGATAGCGGCTTTATTATCTTTCAGGCAAGGGATAAATGTTTTGATTTCTACCCATCAAAAAGTTACAACTTAAGTAACCCGTATTGCTTTATTCCGAAATCTGGAGAGGTTAGCGTAATGCCGAACTTTTTTTATATATTAATACGTATAACAGGTATGATACCAAAAACAAACAGATGTCCTTAAGACACATTCCATATAGAGTAATTATACGTACAAACATATAAATAAGAATAAAAGTAAAAAAAAAAAATAATAAAATTTAAAAAAAACGTCAAATACAAAAAAAGAAAAGAATGAAATTCCTATAGCAAATGAAATAAAAAATATGTTGAAGTGATAGTGTTTGTTGCATCATGTTCGTCAGGCAAGCGTATTATGGAATCTTTAAAAATGTATACCAAAATGAATCTGCAGAAAAAAAACGTGATGCTCGCGCCCCTGCAATCAAGTCCCAACTAAAAAAATTGCAGAAAACTATTTGGAGGAAGGAGGTAAAAACTCCATCCTCGGCATTGCTAGACTGCGGGTCCCGGAGTAAGCGCCTAATTGGAAATTTGATTAATGATCCGGCGTTTGGACCCTGATTGATTACCCGGCCAGCCCGTCAGAGTAAACAGCGCTCTTGCGAACCTAGTGACATCTATGAACCGTCAAACGCGACTGGAATCTTAAATTTATTTCCGACGGTCGAACCGTCCCTTTGTCTCACACGAGTTCACCGGGCTCGGGGCTTGGAGGGGCTTGGCGGGTCGATGAATTGATAATAGAACGCTTTAATTGCACTCGTTAAGGCAGCCATTGTTTGCTTTTGATATTCTATTAATTTTGGTCTCGAAGATAGTTGATTAATGACGAATTGTGACAGTTTTGCGGGGTATTCAAGGTATATTTTGGATATATCAAGAACTAGTTTACCAGCCTTCAACCTACTTTCATTCATAAAAACCGGTTTACGAATAACCATACAATATTTGAAAAACTCTGACTACCATCATAATAAGCGGAAACTTTGCTTATATTATGATGGGCGACTTGAAGAGTTGACTTAGCTCACAGAAAAATTGAACTCAAGATGACATTTGGGTGGTAATCCGCATTTGACCTAATTTTTTTAAAGTTGAGTTAATATTTGTAAATTTCGTAGATTACGATAGCGATGAGATCGCAAGCCAAAAATATTTACCATGGTAAAAAACTGTACATATTAATATCAACGGATCTTAAGACCTCCGGGGTTAAGATCCTTGATACAAAAAAAGTTAAGTTCAAATCGGTTATTTCATATATATATCATAATGAATATTAAAAAGTTTTAGATGAACAATATTTGCGGCACATTCCAGATCGGTATATTTTCTCAGTGTCGCCTTGGTAAAAAAACGTATTAATTGTTATTGTGTTTAATTCGTAGAGCTCCACTTAATTATTCTTTTTGATCGTAATGTTAATCAAATTTAATAATGTTATTACTAAATTAGTAATAAATTAAGTACTCTTTAGTATTCTCAAGAAACCAAAACTATATAATTCTTAAAAAATAATCAAGGATTTGCCAAACACTTCTAAATTCATTGTTATAACCGGGGAAATAGCAATAAGAAACTCTGGTGAAAAATATAATGGTTTTAAAAATATGTATTCATATAGATCAGCAAACGCCGTTCCTGAATATTTATAATATACTCGTATATAAAGCGAATGAAAATTACCTCATCAAAACACCTTGTTACGTTGATACCATTACATTTGGAAATTCTGACGTCACGGGCGCATTCTGTTTTAAGATCAGTATGGACATTTTTATTTTTCACTTTTGTTTTGTATTTTTTAGTTTTGGCGTAATTTTAATTTAATTTGGGTGTCTTTAAGCTGTATAATTGTTGTTCAATGTAAATAGCTATTCTTAGTCAAGATATTCAATTAAGGTATTTATGAAAAAATCAATTATCAATTCGAATATTATGATAATATTTATGCTCAAGTCTATTATTATTCTTTGAGTTAGTTTCTAAAAAGGTACATAATTTTATTACTTATGTTTAGTTATAGTTTAATATGAATAGAATATGAAATTATGTACGGTAAAGCTCATCCTTGTTTTGACATTTCACATTCTAACCTCAAAACTGATCAAAACCTACCGGCCATAGATTTGGAGCGTTTTGGCGGGCTTTGAAAAACTGAAACTGAAAATTATTTTACCTGTGAAAACTAACCAAAAAACATAAAAACGAAATATACCGATATTTTAGTTTGAATGTCGTTATTGATAAAAAAAATGAACTGGAATTTCTTATTATAAATGATTTAAATAGTATTCACGTCATTATGAAAGCAATTAAGACAAGATTGTCATCATTATAGGAGGGAAATCTGATTTTTAGCGGTAAATGCCTAACAGAATAAAGAATGTGAATTATAACACTTGATTTCTAAGTAAATCGGTTTTTGCCGAAAATATGAATAAATTGTTTCAAATACCACATTTTTTAATATAAATAAGTCGTCTCAATGGGGCTTAAACATAGTTTGAGTAGTATGGCTTTCAACGCTGAAAAAATAATGAATAAAAAATTAACTGAAATGGTTGTAGAACTTAAGTTATTTTATTAATAAAAATATCATTAAATTTTAGGTAATTTAAAATTGAAAAAAATATATATAAAAAATAAGGATAATTGTCTAAACAATAACCATTCGTTTCATAAAGAGACAGATGTTACAATAATACATGTGTGCAATAAAGTAAAAAAAATAGATATATAAGAATCATTAGAAATGAATGGACCAATAAGCAAAGCAAAGAAAAGTACGTAATGAATAAGGCTGAAACTCCTCTAATATATCCATTATAGTGTAACCTTACTTGTATGCATTAATAGTATGTAACATATGAATGCAAATAGGAAACACATAAAATACCAGTGTATCGGACGCTTTTCCGCCCATTTTTATATTTTGTGAATAGTTGTAACTTGTAAGGGAATCGGGTCGTGTGGAAAATAAATGTTGCTTCACTGTTCGCACACAGGCCCGATTCCCGATATTTTTGTATATGTCGGGTGGTCTGGGGATGAGTATGTTCCCCCAGACCACTCTAACTTTGACTGAATAAAGATGACAGAGCAAGATGACGCGGTGGGAGGGAGACGGTGATGTCGAGTAAATCTCACGGCGCTACTCGATGCAGATTTTTGTGTCGATAGCGCCGTGAGATGTCAACTAGGCCGCCCGGCGTAGCGCCTAGGTGGTATTTGTATACAGGCCGAAAACGGGCAATTCGGCACGCCTAAACTGGAAAGCACACATCGCAAACGCCAGAAGCAAAACGCAGCAAGCGATAGGAGCAATCAGCCCCATCTTCAACCGGAAAAGCCCACTAGCTGAGAAGAAGAAGCTCCTCCTATACCAGAGCCATATCCGTCCAGTTCTCACGCACTCCATTCCAGTGTGGAGCAACATTTCCAAATCTACATACAAGAACATTCAAATTCTTCAAAACAAATGTATAAAGATCACGTACAACACACATATGTACACAAACCTCAAGAACCTACAAGAACAACAGGAAATTCCCACACTCGAAGAATACTCCCACAAGCTGACAACGAGATTTTACAACACCTTAAATCCCGACAATCCACTTGTAAAAGAACTGGGCGCCTACAACTCACCTGACGATCTTCCGTTCCACTACAAGCTCAAAATGCCGAAACATATCATCCTGGAGCTCTATGAGGATAGCGACTCCGGCAGCGACGCAGACTAGGACAGCAGAAAATCCGGATGAAAAAAATGAGATAATGAAATATTGAAATATTTAACTTCAGTAAAATTAAAAGTCAACAAGAGTAAATAGTTCAGAACTAAATGTTTGCTTCTCCTTTATTTGTTTAGGGTTTTTTATCCAGTTACGATCTTTTCCCTAAAAAGTCATGAAATGTAATAATAATAAACTCAGTCATTTAAATAAAACCATCAGATGGTGATAGTACTAAGGCCAAAGTGCCGCAGTACTAGTTAGATAGAAAACATGAGGGGTATCTGCATAAGCTCCATCTAGGTAGAGGATTACGAAAGAATCCGTAAAATCAAAAAAAAAAAAAAAAGCAATTCGGCAGTCATCCAGCGACGCTCCAACCGATATCACCTCTGCTTCACCGACCGCTCTACCTCGCTCTACTTGAAACCGACCTGCCTTCTTCTTCTTTGACCCCCCGCTGACTCTTGAACCATCCCCCGGAAGACCAACACTCACGGAACCAGACCATCGAATGACCACGGACAAGGCACGCAGAGCAGAATCCGAGTTTGCACGAAAGTGTGTATTGGGCAAACGGATTTGTACAGCCGCAGGAGTTTCTGCACATAAAGGATTTTTGTGCAAAAGGCAAAGTGATACAGAAATCGTCGTCGTTCCCTCTTGCAAAAGGGAACGATAGGTCGCCACCCCCTCCCCTCCAGACCGCTTCGTAGATTGGGATCAGCAGGCCTCTACAGTTCGCTTGTGTGCCAGGACACGTCTGGTAGAACCGGGATAAAATGTAACTGGGAATTTTGTCGCACACATCCAAGGCGAACTCTAAGAAGGATATTACCCTGATATGTACCTGTACCCTGATTATAACACGAAAAAATATTTTAAAGAACCATTAAAATGTACCTGATTAACCGTAGTTTCTGTAAATACAGGTCAAAAACTCCTACAAAATTCATTTTAGCAGACAAGACGGAAATCGCAGGCAAAAAAACAAAACCCGAAATAACCATCTGTTCAAATAAGAGTTGACAAGAATGACTTTATATATATATATATATTTTTTTTTTTTAAAACCCATAGTTTCAGTAAAACAATCAACATAAACACAATGTAATCCGTCTCCCAGAGGGTAACAAACCAACCCGAAAGTTGTTTTTAAAAATATAACATTAAACAGTACCGTCAGAAATAAAACATATTTAAAGTCATAAATAAAAACAATATTAGAAAGCAGGGGAACTCACTCCTGACATCGATGATATATACAACATAGATTTCGTTTTATTTGTGCCAATCTGACGATTTTTCCGTATTTATAAATCTGGTCTGAATAGTCAGGCACTTCCCAACTTTCTTCTACCATATTTTCTTACATCTCCACTCATTTTAGTCTCACACCATTCCTTAATTGGGAGTGCCAATGGGTTGCCATAGTTCCATAGGCGTTTTTCACTTATTTTGTTTTAAATCACCGGATAACACGTTAAATCAACTTAGGTAGATCACCATTCATCTTTAGAGACCGAATGATGCATGGGAAACAAATTACCGTAGTATTAAAACTAATAACACCCAACTTTCACACTAATAATCCTCGGATATTCCTCGCTCACATTTCGCATTCTTTTCGAATGGCCTCATAACTCAATAAATCGATTTACGAGCACCGTACATAGAATAAAGTTCATAATGTTCCCATTATAAGAACAGAGTGGATGGTGGAGAACTTGTTCAATATGATGTGATTTTACAACCTACAGGTTGTTCCAAAGTTGACTACGCTGAATAATTAACGACAAACACTAATTGACTGCAGATATAGCGGTTGGCAGTGGAAGGCGTTGAGCAGATGGCTGTGCATCTATTAATTACATTGTCATTTAATAATGTACAGGTTGTTCAAAAAGTTAGGCAGCTGTATAATACAAGAATTGATTGAAGTTTTTTTGGTGTTTAACAGACTGCATTCATATACACGAATAGTAACAATGATACAAAAATACATTTCAACAGAAACTTTATTAGAATGACACAAATTACAATTAATTACTTTGATATTTTTATAATATTTATATTTTTGTAATATCAATGTTTGTATAATGTTGATATTTTTATTATATTGATAGTTTTTACAATGTTGGTATATTTATAATATTGGTATTTTTATAATATTGATATATTTATAATATTGGTATTTTTATAATATTGATACATGTATAATATTGGTATTTTTATAATATTGATACATGTATAATATTGATATATTTATAATATTGATATATTTATAATATTGGTATTTTTATAATATTGATATATTTATAATATTGATATATTTATAATAATAATATATTTATAATATTGATATATTTATAATATTGGTATTTTTATAATATTGGTATTTTTATAATATTGATATATTTATAATATTGGTACTTTTATAATTTTGATATTTTTTTATGATATTGATATTTTTATAATATTATTTAAATCGGTGTTATAAAATTGGACTCTCAATATCTCAATAAGAAAACTGTAATGCTGTTTACATAAAAAAAAAATTAATGTTTTTTTCCAACTTATGTACATTGATCATAACATGCATGCGCCTCTATATTCTAATTTTGCCCTACATTTGTATGATGATTGTTATTTATTGTTATATTATATAATATTTTTTAAATAAACTCCTGCTCACAAGCTACCTGCAGTGGCTTAGCGGGTATAAGTTCCTATTGTATATAATTAATATTATACAATGAAATAAAAAAAAAAAAAAAAAAAACAGCATGTTTCTTGAAACCTTTACGGTTTATGTTAAAGATATCAAGAGAGGTGTTATTTAGCAGCTCTATACCAATCATAGTTACTCCCAACCGTCCAGAGCCAGTGGGACTATGGCATCCACAATTGGGGTATATTGTAAGACTGAAGTCAGTGGAGAGAGGAAGGTATGAAAGTGCCTGGCTATTCAGATATGGTCAACAAAAACGGCTAAAGCTACTTCAAGTAACGTTTCGATTTTGAATGGTGGTCTATTAGCAGGGCGATATTGAAAGTATCAACTACTTTGAAACGTGCTATTTTAAATTCATAAATTCTAAAATAACACTAACTAATCAAATAAAATTTACTTGCGCATGTCGGGATTTGAACCCGCGACCTCCGAAATCGTAGCCAAGGATCGTAACCACTCAACCACGGAGGCTACATTGGATTACATAACCATTAAAGTGCACTTTAATGAAGCTACAACAAAGTGCAGTTACCAGAGTTGAGGGAATCTGTTAATTATGATGAGCTTTTATCGTACACAGGTTATTCAAAAAGTTTCAGAGCATTCTTTGTAAATTTTTATTTTTTATTTTTTACAGACAAATATTCCCAGGTTGTGAATAGGATGAAAATATTATATAAACTCAAACTAGCATCAATATAAGCGGAAGATGTTACTTGTGCAATAATGGAGAACTTAATCCGAAGAAGCCCAGGATGCACATATGAACTAAAGCAGTATAAAACACAATCAGAGTTTGGGGTTTGAAAAAAAATCTAATGTGAAGCTACTAAGTTACGAGATTTAACGCAATTACAAACTATTTACGTGTACCAACACGTGCCTCCATCCATTTTTTTCCAAATAAAATCATCATTTCTGTTTATATTTTCGTAAGAAGCTATCGCTTTGTGGTTTGACATTGTATTAAGTAAATAAAACACGTTGTTAGAAACCACGAATATATTTTATTTTCCCCAACCGGTTTCGCTGAACTCAAGCTTCATCAGGGTAAATACAGTAACTGGATTATTATAACTGGATTATAATTACTGGTTATTAAATTTACCCTGATGAAGCTTGAGTTAAGCGAAACCGGTTGGTGAAAATAAAATATATTCGTGGTATATAACAACGTGTTTTCTTTACTTAATTTTTGTTTATTTTAACTCTCATATGACTTAAGAAATTTACACCGCCACGTAACCGAAGAGGTGCCCAGGTAACTTTCCGTATTTCATGTGGAATTTGAAGCTTGATCATATTTCGCGTTAATTTAATTTTAATTGTCAAATATTTCGTGCTGTTGTGTTCATAGCATAAATTTCATTACAAAAATAGTGCCTGAAATCGCAGCACAATTTCCCTCACAGCTGAAAAACATTTCATTCATAATGCCATGGAAGAGGTCATTGGCTTTGAAATTTGTCCGCCACCACACCAGCTGCAGGATTATTTGATAAAATAATGAAGAGTTCTGCTGGACGCATTGCCGTTAATATTTCCAGAAACTTGAAATATAAACAGCGAAAAACTCGAAAAGCTTGCGCTTTCTATATATAGTCTGCGATGTAAACTCTATCAGCAAACTTATGCGCCTTGTTTGCGAACAAACTTCTAAATAATATTTTCATACATTCATTGTTACTATAATGTTCATATTTAAACACTAAAACTAAAATAATATTATTTTTATGTAATCTTGTAAAGAATTCAATTTAAAGCATATGAAAGTACTCGGGAGCCTCTTCAGTCATTAAAAGGTGTAGAGGTGGTTTTACTTAGGCATTTTCCGCCCACACAGGTAATCTTAAATTGTTCTTTTCCACTATTGTGAAAGTTACAAAAAGTTTAACCCGATTAAACTTACTGGAATATAAAAAAAAAAACAAAGTTGAAAAGGTATCCGAGTATATTTCAAGTCACATAATGGTTAAATTAAGTATTTCATTCCACGTAAAATCAACGCACCCGCACTCTGAACATCTCTAAATAAATCGTTTCTTTTTTTGCAAGTCAATATCGAAGCCTTAACAAGTTGCAAAATTCACCCCAATAAATCACTTTTATTTTCTTATATTTTTATAAGAAACACAATTATTCCCGGGTTACGAATAACGTGATAATATTTGAAAAACTTGTGCTTCCATCATTATGAACGCTAGCTTAGGAAACAGAGTGTGTCGGACATGGTCGTTAGGAAATAATTTTTAACACAAATCAAAAACTAATTCCCCTATTTATTTCAAAAGGGATCGGACCATACGAAAAATAAATGATATGGCTATTCTAAATGAGCCGACCCCTAGTATAAAAATGTATGTGTTCATTTTCTTAAGCAATGAAATGACCAAATAAGTACGAGAGAGCGAGATAATGGAGTGAGGGGAACAGAAGTAAATGTGCGCGTTGCCGGACGATCTACTCGCGGCGCTAGGCCAGGAGGCGGTACGGGACCGCTCACCCAGATCGAATTTTGACCGAAGGAAATGTCGCTTCAGTAGGGTATAAATACCCTACGAAAATCAGTATGAAGGCAGATAACCAGAAATCTCTGATCTGACCACACCACAACTCAACCACTCCTCTCTTGCCTCGACTTCTGCTTTTACTTGCCGATTTTACCTATGGCCCTTGCCTACCCTGGACCCTCTCGGACTACCGCCACCCAATGGACCCAGACCCACGCATCGTTATACGGAAAAGGCCTTCGCGAGCATCCCCTGGAGTAACGAGCCTTACAAAACCCAATTCTGTGAAAATTGAGTTTTTATAAATTACAAATTGTACAAAAGTTGTCTGTCGAGTCGAGTGTCTTTCCCCATGAAACGAGAATAATACAGGTTGCGTTTCCCCCCTCCCCCTCTCTAAAGATCGGGATCAGCTGCCACCTACAGTTTGCTTGTATGTCATATCCATCTGACACACAGAAGATCCCACGACACCGTGGAAATCCGACGATAGTAGAAAATCCCTTTTAGGAGATGATGTCAATGATGAAAGATGGCACTCAATTTGACAAAAATGTAAGCCAAGAATTACTTTTTTATGAATGAATAATGTGAAATATTACAATTTACTATTTATTGCAAAAATAATGTTTTTAAAATAACGGAAGTGTTAATTGTAAGCATCCTGTATTAATAGCGGATCCACGCTACGACCATGTATGTAAGTCCGCTTTATTGCCTCAGTTGTCGCAATATCCGTATTTTATAAGCCTGTACTCGTATCTCGGGCGGACTTCGCAACATTACCACTTTAGCGGGGCGGTTTAAAGCCTCGTATATTACAAAGCTGTATTTTCCACACTTTTTTTATTGAGGAAACGCGTGATCCATATTCTTGATTTCAATATCCTGTACATAAATGATTGTTTTTATTAGTACGTTCCTGTGAAAAAACGTTCACAAATTCGGAATCATTGATTGAGGATGACCAATAAGAGGATGACCAATAAACACTTAAACCCCTCCTCCCTTACGGTTCGCGACAATCTCTCGAGATCCAGTGCTGTACACTCAGCGTACAAGTTCAGAATGAGAATTTCTCATTTTTTAAGTTCGATAAAAAATAATAGTTCATATTAATAACTTATATAAAGCATTTCGCCAATACTAAATAATGTACATAAGTAAAATATTGTGTAGAAGTGCAGTAAAAGAGTAAAAAAAGGGTCCATGCATAATACGCCCATTACAGTCGGCAGACCGCAGGATATTACTGATGACCGCGCATCGTAGTAGGGTGAGCGAAACTCCGTACCCCTATCGCTCACTACCGTTCTACTCGGCAAGTTATCAACGCACGTAGACGTACGTTTATAAAAAAAATTAAAATATCCGATTTTTCTAGAAAACGTTTTTTTCTGCCGTTTTCGTTAAATAATTACACATTAAAAAAAATTATACCATAAATAAATATATTGCTAAGGAACACCTAAAATATGAACAATGAGTTAACATTTAGAGAAATATTGAAATAATTAGAGACATGTCAAATCAGTTGGCGGCACCGACAAGAAAGGGCATATTCATTTTCACTTTATTTTTATAAACCTATGTATATAAGCTTTATGTGGAATGTGTCTGACTGAATTAATCTCCCCATATACCGAAATAAATACTTTTTTTTATTATTAGTTAGGTAAAATTAAAAAAAAACAGTAAAAAGTAATAGCATGTTTATTTTTAAATTTATGTGAAAAAGTGTCCTAATTGCTCCAAGTTATCCGGAGCCAGTTGGGCCATAGTATCCCTAAAAGGGAAAAAAATGTTGTGAGGTTGAAAGTAGTGGGCAGGGGAATAAGATTAGAAGAGGGAAGGTTAGGAAGTACCCGGCTATTCAGATCTGCTCGTCAAACACAATTAGAGCCATTTCATGCAATGTTTTGATTGTGAAAGTTTGGTCCTTCATCGTGGCGATGCTTTGAAAATCCACTTGATATATTTTTCCCACCCCCAGCTAGGAAAATTGAATCCAGTCCTACGGAATAAAATTAAAAAGCTCATTGGCTAAACGCCAAATTCGGGAAATAAGTTTTAATATTCGATTCGATATTATTTAAGTGCATAATTTAATGTCCAACTTTTACTGCTAACTGTTAATTTATGTTTAACTCTTCATTAAATCGTTTTACCATAAATCAAAATCAGACATGGCTTGAAATAAAAACGGTAAAGAATGAGGTTTCATACATTTTTATATGAACTCTACACTATATTATAAATATTTATTCTGTATTTCGGTTTTATCTGTATGTTTCGAGATTGTCTATTTATTTATTTATAAAATACATCATATTTAATGGAGACATTTACATGGAGTAGATACATTAGATCACCATACTAGGTGGCTGCCTGTTTCATGGTGACCAATGGAGTATAGTTACTTTGTATGAAGTCTAGTGAAAACATATAGATTTATTATATTAATTATATTAACATGCTAACAATTGGAAAAATTATAAAAGAAAGTAAAATACAAAAAAGATAAAAAGACATGCGTAAGGCATAGATCACAAAAATATTTTTTTTTTTAAATATGCAAGAATGCACGCATGTGCACATAGGTGTATATATACTCGTATATATAGTTTTGTTTTTATATTTTCATAAATATAAACATATTTGTCTTGAAAAATCTATAAAACCTAATATTATTTAGCAATAAATGACAGTCGCACAATGAGTTGAATTAATAAATTGGTTTATGGTTGTATGTCTTATTTGAAATTTAAAAAAAAAAAGTAAAACAAGAGGGGTTTGTTTTTTAAAGAAAAACAAACCTAACAAATATTTGAGTTATTTTTCTGCTTCCATCATTATAAACGGAGTGTTACTTGTGCAATTATGGAGTATTTACTTAGCAAATAATATAGCCCGCGACGTCTGGGTAAGAAACGATCGCTTTGACTCTTAACCGGTCTGTATTAAAATTTCTAATTAAGAGAAAACATAAACCAGTTGTATATTATAGTACAAAATGACTCGTAAAAATAGCACACTCCCCATAAACTGTTACAAGGCCTGAATCCGACTGTTTTCCCAAACAATGATAAATTGAATAAATCTTTAAACAATAATAATCTATGCCATATGGCATTGACAGTCGCCGTGGTTGAGTGGTTACGATTCTCAGATACGAATCCGGAGGTTAAAGGTTCAAATCCCGGCGTGCGTAAAGTTTTTTGATTATTTTGTGTTAATTTAAAAAATTATTACTTTAAAAATTATATATAGTGTAATCGCGGCACGTTCCAGAATGGTAGATACTTTCAGTATCGCCCTGGTGCCTGGTAAAAGACCACCATTCATAATCGAAACGTTGCTTGAAATGGATTTAGTAATAGTGTTTGATGGCCAGATCTGAATAGCTCGAAACATCAGCACCTTCCTTTTCCCCGTATCCTTCCTCTCCCCACTATTTTCAGCCTCACAACATACCCCAATTCGGGATGCCATAATCTCACTGGCTTCAGAAGGTTGGTAGCAGTTGCGACTCTTGTGCGGGACTAACATAAAAAAAACACAATACATTAAATTCTGTAATTTAATTTGAATCCATAATACGATCTATTTTTACTTTAACATATTCACTCACTCCTTTTGTACTTTCAAGAGAAAACTCCCTAGAATTCATAGTTCCATTAAAAATTCATAAACAGATATGATGATGTGGACAAGACAGAGGAAAATCAAGTCCGCCATGTCATTCCGCAGCCGAGCCGTCCAGCGCAACATAATAAATAAATTACCATCTTCTCAATATCACCTACCTTCATCTCTCGTACCCAACGTATTACACAATGTGCAGACTATTGTATCATGTACTGAGATATGCGATATCGTGTTGGTTTCCACCCTTCAATTAGCTACAATGATGATTGTGGTACGTTGAAAGGGACAAGCGTAAATTTAGCATCTGCTGTATTCCCCCTGTGCTCGATCAAAAAGATTAACACTGGCAAAGGTGGTGACATTCAAAGTTTTCTCGTTTCATATAATTTATTTGTGGTTTTTGTGGTGAACGAGTTCGTTCAACAACCTTTGTTACTTAAAAAACGTGAATAACAAACAGTAAAGAACAAATAGGTACGGAGGACTCGAGGGTTTTCTAGATATTTTAACTTTTAGCCTCCCGAAATTACACATCGAATATGCAATATTTATAATGACTTTTTTTAATGAAAACAGTAAGAACAAATAGGTACGTAGGACTCGAGGGTTTTCTAGATATTTTAACTTTTAGCCTCCCGAAATTACAAATTGAATATGCAATATTTATAATAACTTTTTTTAATGAAAACAGTAAAGAACAAATAGGTACGTTGACTCGAGGGTTTTCTAGATATTTTAACTTTTAGCCTCCCGAAATTACAAATTGAATATGCAATATTTATAATGACTTTTTTTAATGAAAATAGTAATGAACAAATAGGTGTGCAGGACTCGAGGGTTTTCTAGATATTTTAACTTTTAGCCTCCCGAAATTACACATCGAATATGCAATATTTATAATGACTTTTTTAATGAAAACAGTAAAGAACAAATAGGTACGTAGGACTTAGGGTTTTCTAGATATTTTAACTTTTAGCCTCTCGAAATTACACATCGAATATGCAATATTTATAATGACTTTTTTTAATACCACTCTAAGGGCGCTAAACAAACTAATAAATTACTGAAAAAAATAAAAAGAGGCACACCTTGTTGTACAAATTTTGACTATAAATTTATGTTTAATTCTTTGAAATATTAGAAATATAGAAGAATAGATATTATATAAAATATTATACAATAAAAATAAATAAATTACCTAAGTGGGTTGTCAGAAAGAAGGATTATCTTTGACTGTTAAAGCTTTTTAAGATTTTTTAATACATAGCTACTACTTGAATTTACCCGAAACCCGAAACCTTTTTCTTTTGGTAAGTTGAAATATGCAGAAAAAACAAAATAATAAAATAATAGTAAAATAAATCTTTCAAATCACCGCACCTAGTGATCAAAGTGATGATACAAGTTAAAAACCTATGGACTGACTTTGAAATTCCTGGTAGGAAAGGATATGATGTTAGAACTCATCGATCGTGATTTTTTTTATTGAGACCTTAAAACAGATTTTGTGGTTAGCAATTTTCTTTGCTAACGCTACACTAGAAACCTTAAGAAATGGCACAGAAAAAAGGTCGTCAATGCAGTGGTAAAAGAAGCCAACAACGAGCTAGGGAAGATTTAAAAATCAATTAGAGAAAAATTAGTGCACGGTATGTGTTTTCTGGCAAACAATCTACAAATTCAAATCTGGCAAATAACCTACCTTAAGTAGATGCATTGATGGTGAGCCAAGGAACCTGCTAAGGGAGAAAGGTGAAAGTCTAAGATTTCGGAAAGACTCATTCGTGAAGTTTGTGAACGCTCCCCAGACAGCGTGAATTCACCTAGAAACTGACGAAATAGGTGATATCTTACTAAAAGAAGTTAAACTGGCAAATAAAATTGTCAAAATAGGAAAATATGCCACAATAGATGAGATAAGGCGTGAAATATAAAAATCTTTTGGCGATGTAGCCTTTAGAGAGTTAACGCGAGGTTTTTTCGATCATTTGGAGAACGAATAAGACCCACAAAGCCTGCGGGATAGGAATTACTTTCCCAATATTAAAAAAAGGAGACAAAAAGTCTGATCAAATTTCCAAGGAATCACATTACCTAGCCAAACAGGAAAAGTTTATGTTGAAAACCTAAAAAAACGGTGTCACAAAGCGTAAGAGCATAAGATAGAAGACGAACAGTGCGGATTCAAACTATGTAGATGCACCACTGACCATCTCTTCACACCACAATATATTAACATTTGCGAAGTGCTTTAAAAAGTAAGAGTTGAAGAATAAAAGATAGAAAAAAAGTATAGCAACCTATACAAAAAATTTGAAATAGAAATTGACCCCAGACAAAGGCGCCTTATGCCGCCAATCCTCTTTACTATCATCATGGACCAATTCAGCAGAAATAAACAAACAACGGATGGAGCATAAGTTTTCGTTACGGAAATTAGCTCGTTACTATTTGCTGATGACATTGCAAGATTAAATGCGTTCCAGGAGGGGCAACCAGAACGAATCAATCGTTTCAACTAAGAATGCACGACGGCAGGAATGAGCATGAGCATCTCAAAATAGTCATGAATATAGGAAAATACCAAACTATTCGCAACATCATCGCCAATAGGGCAGGGGTGGAAGAGATTGTCCAATTCTAATGCCTTGTGGTCGAATTGTCAAGCAACGACCGGCAAAGAGAAGAAATTTACCATGTGCTGCAAGTGGCGTGCTGCGTCCTATTTACAGCTCAGTGATAGGGAAAGTAGAGCAATGGATCGAGACAAAGTTGGCAGTGTACAACTGCAGAAACTATACGAAGAGAGGCTGGATTTGGTATAGACGGAGGCTGCTGATACTTCAGCGGCCTCCATCCGACATGGACAGGGATGCCTGAAGAGGCCTTGTCGATGCGATGGGTCGCCGAATCGAATAGGACAGGGAAGAAGATGTACGTATATACGAGTATGTATGATTTCCAATATATCAAACCTAACTAGTCCAAAAACAGATTTTTAGGTAACCAATTAAGTAAGTACTCTAACTACGTCCGATTTCTCATCGCATATTCAACACCGTATCAGCCTAATTGACCTAACGTTAGGAGAGCAAACCAGACCACATTGATTGCTTTGGAAATGTACATTGCACGGCTATACAGCGCATATTGATTCGGTTCTATGAGCATATTGTATGGCCATCAATAGTACCTGCATCCGATCCGTCACTTTCAATTGGTATACACGTTGCTAGGTGGTTTCTCTAATGCTGGTTGATCAGGAATCAAGATGACTTGAATTGTCAGATAGTCAATAAATTAGTATTGACATATGGACGATTTATGCAGAATGCAAACTGTCGAACTATATTTATAAATCTTATTGAAATGATAATAATTATATTTAAGGTTCTTCATTCCATAAGGTATGTATAGGTAGTGCAATACAATACGTTCAGTGAGTGTCAACAATATAACATAAATAACAATGCATAATAATATAAGAAAAAAAATAACATTGAAGAAAAAGAATAATTAATGTAATGTACAAAATTGTAAAATAAATACACTTGTTAAGGAGAGAAAAAAAAATATGATGATATTATTTGACAGTCTCCCGCTTCCAGAAGGCCATCAAGGAGGCCTCCACCCAAGCAACCATGACAGTAACTCTGCGGCTTACGCAGGCGATGTTGCGAGAACGCGATTGCGGCAGCGATTTATAGCAAAGCGATGCATTAATAGACGATTATTATAACGTTTGTCTCTTTTGTCCCACAGTACAGGCCAACCTTGTATAACACAGATTTTTACTTCAGCCATGTCAAAAAATAGCAAACGCCGTCGCGTCCACTACGTGCGAAAATATCAAATCAACTGATCGTGTCGCTGGGTCAAGTGTCGGCCTATACCGCGGAATTCGTCGCTTGTTATTTGAAATTTTCGTACCACGTAGCATCGCGTTGTCGTCGCGTTTTCCTTCGCCCACGTAAGACGGAGCGTTTTGGTAGTTAAGTGCTCTGAAAGAGTGCACTCGTCCCTCCAAGAACATTTCCGTAGCACTGCAGTATCTAGATAGGCGGAATAATTGACGATGTGATTATTGTAAGTGACTTTTAGCTTATGCCATTGGGATGGAGTGGAATCTAGCCACCGTTCTGATATATACAGAGTGATGTGTAGATTAGATCACTAGATTCGCTCATTATATACTACCCAACTGGAAACCTGTAAACGGTCAAATTTATATGTATTATACCTTATTTTTAGGTAAACTGTTGGACTCACAATGAGCAAAAATAAAATAATATAATAATAAAATTATTCAATATTTCGATGTAACGCGTAGCAGACTTTTTTGGGGTTCTGGATTTCATACCTTGACTTCTGTCTCGGAGTCTGGAATAAGCAAAGGATATTGCCGAAAAGACTTAATGATGAACCTTAGTCAAACGAATGTTATATTTATTAATTGATAAACTAAAGTTCTTAAAAACTTAAGACAAGATTTTTGTGCATAGCGCAAAGGGTAACAATTATTATTTTTATAAACAATAATTATTAATCTAAAACACTCATCCAAATTGAAAAAACCTTCCGAGCAAAGATAAATGTCGCCGGCAGGACTCGAACCCGCACCCTTCTAATATCCGGTCAGATGCTCTACCGTTGAGCTACGTCGGCTTATCGCAAACCCGCCAGTTAATCAATATATACTAGTGTTTCATTCAATAATTACTGTTTTTATTATATTTCACCTGTAAACAACCAACTTTATTAGTATGAGAAAGGCTTGTAACGGCTAAGTCCCTCAATAGATGGCGTCGAGACAAATTATGTCTACATTTTATTGGTGAAAATTGCTTTGACTTGTCAAATATTTATTAATTGATAAACTAAAGTTCTTGAAAACTTAAGACAAGATTTTTGTGCATAGCGCAAAGGGTAACAATTATTATTTTTATAAACAATAATTATTAATATAATATATAATATAATAAAAACAGTAATTATTGAATGGAACACTAGTATATATTGATTAACTTGGCGGGTTTGCGATAAGCCGACGTAGCTCAACGGTAGAGCATCTAACCGGACATTAGAAGGGTGCGGGTTCGAGTCCTGCCGGCGACATTTATCTTTGCTCGGAAGGTTTTTTCAATTTGGATGAGTGTTTTAGATTAATAATTATTCTTTATAAAAATAATGAATGTTATATTATTTGAAACATGGGATAAGAAAGAAAATGTTTTTAAACATTTTATAAAATTTCAAAATAAAAGAAAGTGTAACAAACAAATGGGTATAAAAAGAAGAAAAAAAAGTCCTAATAAATTATTTATATTATAAATTAAAAATAATAATAAAACATAAATAACTAAAATAAAAACTTTTTAGAATGTCAACCAAGAACTGGGTCTAACAATATTAAAAATAAAATTATAATATATATATAAAACATACAACCTTTTATGTGTTATTGCTATTAATTACTAAAGTCAACGAAGAGCTGGCTTTTGAGTTTGGTGTGGGAGAAACAAATACATAGTTAAACATAATATACAGGGCAATTTAACTAATTAATCTTAAGTACTAGAAATTAGGTAGCGTTATATTTATATACAAATATGGCTTAAATTTTCAATTAGTTTTTTTTATTTTTTTTATTTAATTTTGTTTTTTTGGTTTTGGTAAATTTATAGTAAAAAATATTTATTTAATTTTTAAAATATAGTAATTTGTTAATACCTAAAAAGAAATAACGTATAGAAATAACATTTTTGCTAGAAATGGTTCGAATTAGAGAGTAGTCTAATACGAACCATTTTCTTATATAATAGTTTCTTAAATAGTATATAATCATTGTAAATGGAAAATCCCTGCGGCAAGTATGTGTATGTATTGGGGAAGTTTAATTGCTCGGGACGAAATTACTGAAAAGGGGTGATTGCAGGAAACTCAATTTACGAAGGACTTCGTCCTGTAGTCTCTAATGTGTGCGTATTGAACCAAATTAAGAAATATATAGTTTTAAGGTTACAGGTGGATAGACGGCCAAAGTACAGTCAACCGAATGAAAGAAAATTTCAGCGATACCCCAGAAAGATAGAGCACGATCAACCGAATCAAATGCTTGAGTCGGTTGAGTGAACCGAAATTATAAAGAGAAAGTTTTTTTACAGATTACTTACTCATCCATTTATAGTAAAAGATTTTTTATTCTAACGTTCTCAATATGACGGCCTCGATGGTCGAGGGCTAAGGCTCTCGACTACGAATGCAAAGGTCGCGGGTTCAAATCCCGGCATGCGCAAGTAATTTTTATTTAATTAATTGGTGCTGTTTCACAATTAATTCATTTAAAAATAATTTACAGTATATTTGTGCACGTTCCATAGTGAAAGATACTCTCATTCCGCTCTGGTGGAAGACCACCATTCAGAATTGAAACGTTGCTTGAAATGGCTTTTAGCCATGTTTGGTGACCAGATCTAAATAGCCAGGTATTTCCCCACCTTCTTCTCTCCTTCTCTTACCCCTTCCCAATACCTTCAGCCTCACAACATTCCCCAATTGGGGATGCCATAGTCTCACTGCCTCCAGACAGTTGGAAGCAGTTGGGACTCTTGTGCGGTATTCACATAAAAAAAATTGAAGATGGGTAAACAACAGTTTTAAGGTTATTTAAGGAGTAATTAAATGCATCTACCGTTTTAGAAATTTCATTCAATAGCACCATTCCTCATGTCATGCTTTACTGTGCTACAACATTTGTCGTGCCATATAGTATCTTGAATAAGTCGTGGCGACAACTACGACTAAAGTTTTCAGGAACGTATAAATCATAGTATTCTAAGACTAATGGGCTACCAATAATGTTATGCACTACGTATATTAAAACTAAGTACCGGAAGATTCGTATAACTTCGGGTTTTGGGGCTAATTTTGTTTGTTGCCTCAAGACGTCCATATGGTGCATAAACCTCGGACATGTTTCATTTGTCCTCATATACCTGAGGATTTTTTAAATTTATTTGTTCCAGCATATTTACACACTTAGTTTGATGCGTACTCCAAATAACTTATAATGCCATCGAACTGGCTATCAGATGATATGAGATGATGCATGGATATGTGTTGATGTTTATGCCGAGTCCGTGCCAAGACAGAGTAATGCATCGTTCCTTTATCTCCTCCTACATATACGGGAACATGTTTGATGGTCAGTAAGTTGAACTTTTTTTAAAGTATGTTTAATCACTTTTTTGCTTCATAATAAATAAATTAATAAGAACTACTCTATAGTGATTAAAAACGATTGGTATTCATTTTGTGGCATCATTAGTAATAATTTATTTAAAAAATATACTTAGTATTTACCACTTTATAAAACTCCATTGATATTTATATGTTTAGAAAGCGACGCTTTCATCGTCAGGAATATATGAATAGTAAAATATATATATTATGTACTCCTGACGATGAAACCAAAGTGGTGAATACTAAGTATGTTTTTTAATTCATTTAAGAATTTCTCGTTTTAAACCACTGTTTATAATATATAAATAACTACATGTTTCAGAAGCTAAACTACCCTAATCAGGTTATGAGATATAATATAAAAATAATAAAATATAATAATATATTGTTTACCCTGATGAGAGGATCTTTGCTTCTGAAACATATTAAGCTTCTGAAAAATATTGAGATGCGTAAAGAATGCAAGGTTGATATAAGCGTAATGAGTAAGATTTAGAAAGGGACGCTTATATGGTTTGGGCATGTAGAGCGAATGAACGAAGAAACGAGTGTAAGAAGAATATATGACGCGAATGTGAATTGAAGAAGAAGCCGGGGACGCCGAGGAAGACATGGCACGATCAAGTGAATCAAATACTTAAGTCGGGCCATGTCAGAAGTCGGAATAACGGAAGAGAATGTATGAGAAGATGTATGGATGTGAATGAAGCAAGAAGTGTATGCCAAGATCGAGTTGTTTGGCGGTCCGCCCTCTCTGCCTACACCTGCGGCGAAAAGGCGTAATGGTTAGTTAGTTATCTTTTTCGTCTGGTAAAAAATATTTCCATTAATAAGTATTTTTATTATGAATTACTTCTTACCCGTGGAAAACTACGAAATCTAACTTGACTTGCCAAGATGAAAACAGATAATTTCTATTTCTGCAGGGTCTAAATAAATAACACATTTCAAAAACGGTTTAAAATTGACATATGTTTATCTTATAAGTAGGTGCTTCATCGTTTGTCTAGATTCGAAAAGATTTGTGATATAATTTGATAATTAAACACACAACACACACCTTAGTTTAAATCTTGAAAATGTCATGCACGTACGCATAAAGAAAACATTATTATTTGATTTTGTTCGAGATCTTGCGCCCTTTAAATGTCGCGCCCGGGGTCACCTCCCCTTTTGCTTTAACCTTGTCCCGGTCCTGGCATTCGGTAAGTAAATTTGCTAATTTTAGAAATAATTATTATTTTATGAGTGATACAGCTATGAAATATAAATGTCACACGATTGTCCGCACCATTTGTAGGGGAAACGTTGTTTCAACAACGATTTAATTGGGTGTTTGGTAATACGATGTGGGCAGAGTCTCTATATCCAGGTAGGTACATAATAAAATATCAAACGTGTCTTTAAATTCCTCCCAACTTCACCGAAACAATATAATTGATTTTTATACATTAAAAACAGTAGCTTAAACATAGTAATTCTTATTATTATTATTTATTTATTATTAAGTGTAGGCGCCCCCGGGCTGCGGGTGCTTTTTATAATCGCTCTCAGTTAATCTTGGAAATATTGGAAAGTTCTTAATTTTCCCGGTGTAAAAATAGCATAAAATAACCGCAATATTTTTAGTTTACATTTATAAAAAACATAATTTTTGTGCTGTCGTCTCGAGCTTAAATCAAGTTTATAATAAAAACTATTTACCAAATATTTTAAGTTATCTGCTTCGTTCTTCTGAATTAACGCATCGGGAATCGGTCACATCGGTCGAAAGACCACGTGTACAAGTGAAGTGCCAAAAGTGATTTACAACGGCTGTTCGGGCTACGGTCGTTGTAAAAAATCTTGTATACAATCGGGAAGTGCCCGACCAGGGGCTGCTCTCCGACCTGCTGTGGTCCGACCCCAACGAGGACACCGCAGGCTGGAGCGAGAACGAGCTTCACTTTCACCTTCGTCATTGAGATAGTGGCCAAGTTCCTCAACAAGCACGACTTTGACCTGATCTGCCGGGTGCATCGGGTGGTAGAGGACGGGTATGAGTTCTTTGCGAAGAGGCAACTGGTCACTCACTTCTCGGCGCCCAACTACTGCGGGAATTCGATAATGCAGGTGCAATGATGTCAGTGGATGACACGCTGAAGTGCTCCTTCCAGATCCTGAAGCAGGCCGACAAGCGATACCTGGCTTACATGCAGACCAACACCAACCGTCCCGTCACGCCGCCCAGGGGCGTCACCAAGACAAAGAAGATTTTGAGGGCGCCCCCCCCTTAGATCAGTCCCCCTGGCCACCATCCTCCTCCGCCGCTCACCCCTTTTAACAGTATTCTGTGTTATTTATTCTAAAAATATATGGATAATAATTCATTGTCTTAGCTTAAATACATTTTTGAATATAATGGAATGTATTTGTGTTAGCGTTTGCAATATTTCGTAAGGAATAAATACAGTTAGCTTCTTTTTTTTTCAATTTAACATGTATGAAAACTTAGACCAAGCCGTATTTAGTTTTGATAATTTAACTGCATCTCTTTATATGGTCTATAAATAATGTGTAATGATAGCCTGTCCAAAAAGAGAAAATAAACGTAAAAAAAAAAGAAATCGTAGAATAGATGTAATATAAGAATAGGAAGTAATATTTGTACAGCGCCCTTGAGGTGATTTTTCACAAAAACGGCGCTATTAAAATCATCCGATTATTATTATTATTACTCTTGATGGCTTGATTTTCAATTAATTATTGCACGATCAGAGATAATCACTAAGACAACTCGATAAGTCGATATTATGATATGCACATAAAGGAGTCATTTATTTTATCTAAAACCATGAATTGATAATGGTTGATACGCTGAAACATTGTAGTACCGATTCATCCATTTCCATCAGTTAATTTGGGTTCACTAATGGTTGTCTAATTATTTGCGGTATCTGTTTCGGACTGTTTCGTGGAATATTGGTAAAACAATTTTGAGCTAATTCAAAAGATCTTATCCACTTAGAATTTAGTTTTAACTAACTGTGTACATTATTGTAGCTTTTTTATACAAGATATTCATAATTTTCTTTGGAAAATAGATTTTTTTATATATCCTTTCGTTTACATAATAAAAAAAATTACAGTATTCTACGAAAATTCAAATCTCGTACTCTAAAAACCAAATACCAGATCCTACCGCTACAAAGAGTTTTAGATTACCAAGACGCTCGTTTCATATTTCAGATAACCCATTTTAGTCAGGAAAGATCTTTTACACTCTGGATGGATTCTTTAATCCAATTTGGGAGACGTGTACCGCCGCCTCGAAAACGATCATTGGATGACCAACACCTCTGCCATAGGTAATCCTCCGTTACGTTTGGTGACTTAGCAGGGGTGTTTGGAGATGATGGGGTGAAGTTTGTCCAGATCTTAGTGGCGAATTCGTCTCCCCACCACCTGCTCGACGGACCGAATCGGGAGAAGCCAGTTGAGTGAGACCCTTTGATCTCTCCAGCTGGACTCTCTCGACCCATCGCCTTACACCAAAAAAAATCGGATCAAGGTGACAAAAAAACTAGACGTTTTCATGGTACATTTAAATATGTAAATGAAAGAAAAAAATTGTTACAAATTATTATTCAACTTGTTTAAAAACAATTACTCAGCTTTGTGCTTTGAATGGATCCAAGCACTATGTATTTAATATCAACTGTATAAATATACCATAAACAATAATTGCATTCATATTTAAATACAAGCATAAGCAAAGTAACTATATAATGTGACAATGAGGTCAGAAAGTACATAAAGAATAAAAGTTCATGAAGGATATAAAAGTAAGAGATATGAGTACGTATAAAACATATAAGTAGACTTAGGTTATATTAGTATTGATAGAAAAGATATAATTGTATAGCTTTCTTGTAATTACCTTCCGCGCAGTTAAATAGATCCGCCATATCTCCGTATCTATTAGTAACTTAATATAATTTAGGTACAGGCGAGCGTTTGTAATGCTCAGTTCCGGTGTTGTTAGGTTTAAACGGGATTTTGGAACGAGCAGCTCACGTAGATTGAATGAGGTTAATTTTTATTCGTTTTTTAATGTTGGATTAAAACACTAAATTAACGAAGATCTAAATGTAAATTTTAACTTTTTTATCTTTGTTTATTTTTAACCGGAGGGGTTATATCTCTCAACGGGTGAGAGATTTCACATAAACTAAAGTATTTAAAGATCAAATTAATGTTCTTGGGTAGTGAATAAAAGATATACAAGTTTTTGCAAAAACTAATCTTCACATTAATTTGACACAAGAATTATAAATTAATAGAAGAAAATAATATTATAAATGTCTCATATCAATAAAAATTCGGATTATTGATAAATCCGACACTGTTTAAGTTTGCAATTGAGTTCGGGTAGAACTTTCTAAACATTATAAAAAATAGGTGCCAATAATATGAGATTAAAAATGGAAAATAATATTCACAAATCTTTAATTTGAGATATGATATCGATGAAGATGACAGAAATTGAACTGTTCTCATTAGCTGAGTCGGTTGAGCGTTGCCCAGGATAAGCAGAGGACCTGGGTTCGAGTCCCAGATGCGATTGAAATCATTTAGTATAGATAGTTTCTGTCCTTTTGTCTGGTTTCATCTTTCATTTAGGTTATGTTAATTATTATTTTCTTCAATGATTAAATATTACAATCAAGTTTTCAAATCTCAATAAAAATAATTAATAATTAAAACCATAAATTAATTAATTTAATTTAAATAAAAAAGAGTATATAAATATTATGTAATTCTGTTAAAAGATTTATTCTCCGGTTTACCAAAAAAATTATATATTTTTTCTAATATCCTGACGGGAGTTTTTTGAACCTTTTGATCACTTAAGTTCTTGTAAAAATGCGTACTGGACATTTTTCGGCAGTCTTTATCCAGAACATAAAGATTTCTGGTCAGAAAAGTTCCAAGCCTGACAATATTATTAAGACGCGACGGTCCAGACCTCTCAGACTCGGGGGCTTTCAGGAAGGCCATTTGACAAAACTCAACCATGTTTTATCATAGCGGAGACAAGATAGCCACTGAGCAAGGGGGTGCTTGGAAACGAGCAGTGTACAATTGTTCAGATATACAAACCAGACGGAAATAGAAAGAATTTCCCAAAACCATAAATTATGAAATAACCAGCTTTACTGCTCGGCTCTTACACAATATATTTTTTCACAGTATAGATACATCTTTCCGTTATGATCTATTTTTGAGAGTTAAATGGACATTTTAAAGCATCAGAAACCATAATATAATATGACATTGCGGGCTACAGCTCCTTAAAACTGTTTAAAAACATCGACTTACCATTCGAGAGTTTTTTCGGCTTCAGAAAATAGATTTTTTTTAAATCAGGTTAAAAAGTCTACTGTTAAATCAAAATATGGTTTTTAAGACAAGCTATGATAAGAATTCTTTATTTTTAGCTATGGGAAATTAAGATCGCATACTTTGTACCTTCATAGCTTTTTTAGTTCTTTGAATGAACCCTGGACTTTTTGAGTTACTCCGAGAAAAAATGCATTGTCCATTTCAAATCAACATTTTCTGTATTGGTATAAGTACTGGCCACAGAAATGAAAATCCCTTTGTCTTCTCTCCATTCCACTAATTGGAAAACATGGCAGGAGGGAGAGTGGTTCTTGTATAAATCTTTGTGAAAATAAATAAAAGTCCTTTCTTTTCAAGAAAGAAAATAATCAAGTGAACAGGGAACAATCTGCTTGTTGAAAAATATTTAGGAGTGACCAATGAAATACTAGTATTAAACATCGTGTTTTTTAATTGTAGGTAATAACTTTTCACTCTTTCAACGCAAATTCACTTTGTGGGATCATTTTAAATTAAATATTTATATTTTTATAAACAATAATTATTAATCTAAAACACTCATCCAAATTGAAAAAACCTTCCGAGCAAAGATAAATGTCGCCGGCAGGACGCCATCTATTTGAGGGATTTAGCCGTTACAAGCCTCTCTCATACTAATAAAAGTTGGTTGTTTACAGGTGAAAATATAATAAAAAACAGTAATTATTAAATGGAACACTAGTATATATTGATTTACTTGCGTAAGCCGACGTAGCTCAACGGTAGAGCATCTGACCGGACATTAGAAGGGTGCGGGTTCGAGTCCTGCCGGCGACATTTATCTTTGCTCGGAAGGTTTTTCAATTTGGATGAGTGTTTTAGATTAATAATTATTGTTTATAAAAATAATAATTGTTACCCTTTGCGCTATGCACAAAAATCTTGTCTTAAGTTTTTTAGAACTTTAGTTTATCAATTAATAAATATTTGACAAGTCAAAGCAATTTTCACCAATAAAATGTAGACATAATTTGTCTCGACGCCATCTATTTGAGGGATTTAGCCGTTACAAGCCTTTCTCATACTAATAAAGTTGGTTGTTTACAGGTGAAAATATAATAAAAACAGTAATTATTGAATGAAACACTAGTATATATTGATTAACTTGGCGGGTTTGCGATAAGCCGACGTAGCTCAACGGTAGAGCATCTGACCGGCAATCAGAAGGGTGCAGGTTCGAGTCCTATCGGCGACATTTTTGTTTTCTCGGAAGGTTTTTCAATTTGGATGAGTGTTTCAGGCTAATAATTATTGTTTATAAAAATAATTGTTACCCTTTGCGCTATGCACAAAAATCTTGTCTTAAGTTTTTAAGAACTTTAGTTTATCAATTAATAAATATTTATAATTTCTTTTGTAATTGATTATTTATTTTGTGGTGTCATTATTAATAAAATTAATACGAAATACTTTGTGTACACCACAGTTTAATATATAAATTTAAAAAGAAACACACATGTTGTTATTTATATATTAAACAGTGGTGTACACAAAGTATTCTTTGTGTACTTAAAATAATGACATAACAGCATGTACAGATTGTAAATATAAACAAAAATTGAAAGAATCCGTAAGAGAAGGTAAATGAATAAAAAAATAAACATAATTATTAAAGTAATATAATAATTTTAATATTAATATTACAAACTATAAATCCAAACAACCAATGTACCAAAATATTTTTTTCTTGATTTTATTTGAATTTCTGTTTTCTAATATAAATATAACTATTATTATTTTACACTAATTTTGTTAATTTCAAATTATATTTTTTTACATTGATATCCAAATATTTACTTTATCTCGCCACTCATAGTTATTTTTGTCTACGTTTATACATCATTATTTTTCAGTAAACATTTTATCCCAATGTACATATTTATATGAACACATTTTTATTAAAATAGTAGTTTAATACTCCACTGCCCAACGTAATTATTCAACCGGGGCAATAAGCAAACATATATTTGTTATTCCTAAATTGAATATATCCTGTGGACAGAAAAATAATAAATTTATTGCTGCGAAATTATACAATGCTCTACCAAATAAATAAAAAATAACAGAAATTAATATAAAAATAACTAATAATAAATATTGTTTATAACCACGAGAATTTTATTTAATTTTATTACGACCAACCGGTTTCGCTTAACATAAGCATCTTCAGGGTACAGAAATTAAACTGATCAAAAATACATAGTGTGTGTTTATATATACAAAATAGAATAAGACAGAACATATAACATAGAACAAAGAAAAAATGAGATAGCATGAAATTGAAATCTGACATAATAACAGAGAGAAAGAGATAGAAGTGTACATAATGGAATACCAAGGAATACCTAAACAGGTGATTATGGGATACTGACTCCTATCGATTCAGCTTATCCTTTTCCCAAAGGACGTTCTATTTAACTAGTAATAAAAAAATATGAAATCAAAAAAGTACGTAAGATTAAACTGTTAAAACAGAGCACTGCCTATCGTTTGAGAAAGTAACAGCAAGAGGAAGTAAGACCACTCACATATACTTACCCAAATGCTTAAATGTTTCTCGTAACAGACTTGAGATCTAAATCGACTCTAAACCCATGCTTGGAGGTACTCAGCATCTTAAGAACCGAGACATGATTTTCCGCTAGACAGCCTTTAGCAAAAACCAAGGGGTCCGTCAGCCCTCCGAAGTGACACTGTACCGATCCATTAGCACGATGACATATTCGGAATCGAGCCCTCGACTCTGCCCTCCCCGGCGGTAGTGGTGGTAATGATGTTTTAATGGAAACCGACATTAGGGGAGCAGGGATGCCAAATATGCCAAAATAAACATACTAATAAGAGTAAAGTTTGAAAGCACTGAATCACACACTTTGCTTGGAGTAAATTATTGTTTTTATTTTTCGTTCGTTTTGAGCTTTTCCCTTATGTTGTTAGATGGTTCCTATGCCGTAGATTACGAGTATCATAGAAAGTTTTGTACTCAAGCTATAGCTATGTATTTAATCAATGAATTAAAAATTTCGTTATAATCGCCACTTTATTAATGCACACACATCAACAAGTTTCGAAAGCGAAGCTTTCCTTATCAGGAATATACATAATAATAAAAAATAATAATATCATGTATAGAACACAATAATGTAAGAATAGACAAATTATAAACGTAAACAAAAATTGATTAAAATCGGTAATAATTAATCAAAAATGTTAATAAAAAAATTATTATAAAAAATTCAATAACAAATTTATATTACAAATTAAAATATTAATTATTTTTATTATTAATGTGAAAATAAATTCAAGAGATAGCCATTTAAAAAATATTATTAATTATATTTAATTGACTATTAACACTTTTTATAATTTCTAAAACTTCAAATTTGTTTCATTGTAAACCGGTTGGTTTCCAAAACCATTTGGAATCCAATAATTCTTTTGATATAAATAAAGGTTCAAAAATTTTACATACAACCAGTTTACAAATAGACAAATTTGAAATTTTAGAAATTAGAAAAAGGGTTAATTAAGCAAAGCTCCCCTCTTCCATTTAAATAGTGATACGACATTTGAGTACATCAATATCAAAAGGTACCTAACGACCGTGTACGTTTTTTTCTAAACTTGAATGCAATTATGTTCGCTTTTGACAACTTCTGTATACTCGTATGTGGAAAATATAACCTTTAAAAAAATAATTTAAAAAATCTAAATTATATTTTCCATATAGAAACTATCATGGCGAATGCAGTTGCTCTCAAATTTAAAAACGGCTTCAATGGTCGTTAAGTACCTTTTGATATTGTGTTACACATTTGTTTTTTTTCTGTAATTTTTAGTTTCCTATACGTCATTAATAATCACTCGCATTATTTTACATCCGATTTCTGTAGGGTTTTTGTTTAATTTTTTCGTGTAACCGGAACCCATGCATAAAATAACACGCATTTAAAAATAATTAAGTATGTATATCATATATTACGCTGCGCAAATTGAATTTTCTTACCGTTAAGATCCAATCTTGGACCGTATAAATGAATACTTAAAACGAACTTCCTATTAAACGGTCATTTAAAGTAGGTTATGGGAGTATTATCACGAGAGGTACGCCATTTGGTACATTACGGAATTTTATGTCCCTGCATTATTAGCTAGTTGTTATTGACCATTAATACATTATGAGGAAATAATCTGATATTTAAAACGAAGTTCCAAATTACGCACCACGTTTAATAGTTACACAGTAAACTTTACGTAGGACGTTAAAATAACTTCGATTCAAGTGGACGTAATTCAAAACTGAGATTTATTTAAGAAGTGGTTAGTTCGTTCGTGCGAGTAGGTACCTTATTATTATGTACAATGATAATTTTATACGGTTTTAGGGCAAACAGTAAAACTACCAGATAACAATACTTTGAAAAACTGACCAACAACTAACCTCTTGTATCAGAAGCAGTGGCGGTTAGTGATCTAAAAAATTGAGAGTTCAACATTAAGGTGATTTAAAAAAAGGAAATAATTTCGGCTTTATATGACCAGCTTTTCTTCTTCATCGAATATTATATATTATGGAGTCACTTGATTACAAAAGTTGACGTGGAGAGGTAGATTTTAAATATAAAATTAAATTATTTGAAGACAGTCATAATAGTATTAGGTAATACGATAAAAAGCATACGTTCGTATTTGTTACACAATAATAACTAGAAAGGCGGGTAATTTTAAAAGGTTATCCTTATCGCTGCGTACCGGAGTAGCGGATTTTTACTGTAATACACGTTCCGGCACCGTTCGAAACTGGATTTATGTTGTATGAAATATCCCATAGACCTTTTAGCACCATATGTTCGCTCCGGAATTTGCATTTAAGGACGGCAGCGCTGTGTTTCTATTGGTAGATTTTTTTTCTACGGAATAGTGGCGCGCTCTTCAAACTATACTAACGTTATAATCCATGTGCGTCTTGTTCCCGTAGTTTTTCTTTCAGAGTTGACTGCACAACCGCTCATTAAAGAATACCGTCACTGATTAGAAGGGTTGTAGTATTTATATACATACATGTATGTACGTAAGAGTCATCAACTGTCGAACGGACGAAGGAAATATACAACCATTGACATGAATATGCAGAATGTCAATGGACGGAAACAAAGTTCTGAGATAACGCGTTCGCAGAATCGAGCTTTCATATTTGATTAGCCTTCCACGAAATGATGGATATCGGAATATAATTTCGAGTTTCGTATTCATGTTTACAGAAAATCTAAATATAGATAAATAAATAATTCGTATTCAATCATCAAATAACTTTATCAATGAACGCTGGTGGACGTTATTTATCCCTAACTACGTTGAAATATAAAATTAATATTCATTCTATTAATAACATTAATTATTTACAAATTGTATTATTGACGTAATAATAATATTATTCATTTCATTGGTATTAGTATGTCCACCCTAACGTGTGTTTAAGGCTCGTGGTCTTTAGTAATTTGGAGAAATCGTTATATTTCCTTGTCTCTACATTTAGCATTTAGTAGAATTTTACGAGAACAACAATGATTGCCACGATCATTCATCAAATGATTTTCTACACTAAACGAAAACAGTAATTTTAATTAAATTTAAATAGGTACATCGCTTGATCTAATAAGACATTAGCTAATTGAAAAATAAAAAAAAGGTATAATTTTTTAGGGTGACTTTAGTTTTATTTAGAATAAAAGAGACTTACATATAGTATGGCGGGGGTGAAAGTAATTCCCGTATTTTAATATAATAATTCGCATATCTTTATAAATAAGACGAGATTTAAAAATTTAAACGGAGCACATACAGGCGAACTACATTGCTACCTGGTTGGACAACGTTGTGAGGCGGGTAATGGAGGGGGCTGTAGAAAGAGGATTGTTAATGGATTAGATGTAGGAGAGACAAAGATAGATGCCGGTAGCTCGTTCCACATTCGAGCAGATTTAGACAAAAACGAGAGAGAGTCGGCGAAACGATCCGTTCTCATGAAGCCAATATCAACTGTGAACAAATATACGGCTCGTGTCCTTCGAGTTTCACAAACGTTCACCGGCGCGGAGGGGATCAACGCTATTAGTTCCTTCACGAAGGCTCCATTGAAATATTTGTAGAACAGACTCAGCATATTTACATTGTGTCTGTGCATTAGAGATGGCAGTCGGTCTCTTAACAACGGATTGTCAATCAGACGAGCCGCCCTCCTTTGCACAGAATCAAGCAGGTTTATCGAGTATTTGAGAGCCTGTGATGAATTCGAGTCTTAGCAGGAAAATCTTTTTTTTTTATACTTTAAAATAATTCATGTAAATTTAGAGTCTCGAAGGATAAGGGAGCGTTGCACATCTTAGAACGATTTCGAGGTGGCTGAAAGGAAAGTACCAGAGCTTCATAGAACTCATAGAAGGAGAATTTATTGTAAAAACATTCCTTAATAATGAATTATGACTTGTGACTTGTGAATCCTAAACAAACATATCGAAAGCGACGATAACGGGATTATACAAAAACGAACACTTGAAAAGAATACATGTGAATGTTACAGGCTGGGTTACAAGATGTACCCACAAATATTCCAGTGACGGCGGGTGGTATAAACTCGGCGATGGAAAAATATCCGAAATAATCGCTGATTGGATTGGAGAGTTGTGCAATTTCGGCGTGAATTACGTATTTGGAAAGGGGGAAGCAGATAGAAACATTGTCTAGATTACCATTTTGGGTAAATATAATGATTTACAAGCATATTAATTGACATACTAAATAGAATCAACACGGTGTATTTGATGTTAAAAATTAACTAGTTGCTATGGTTCGAAGCCGTAAACTAGTGCCTCACCTAAAATACCTAAAACAAATTAAATAAGGATTTTTCAACGACCCGAGTATAAGTCTTGGAGACGCCACTGTAATCGGAGAGTTGAAATGAATAGGAATCCTATGACGCGTTGAAAGATGGGTGCGGTTTGTTTACACTAGTAGACCCTAGGCTGCAGGTAGTAAATTATCAAAGTAATGATCTTATGAAGGCGAGAATTCTTCTTTTATGAGAGGATGATAAATTAGGTACCAATGTTTAAAGCAAGGTGTTGAAATAATGAAGTTACCGAGGCACGTTGAAGAATTAAATAATGTGACATCTCTAAGAATCAGGAATTAGTTATTGATTTTAGAAATGAGTTGGATTCTACCCATCCTTAGGACTGAAGATAATAAATTATCGAGTTAGTGATGAAATTGTTATGAATAATATATCCAGATGCGCATTAAGAGACCAGTGTGCCTGTGTTTTGTTAATATTTTCTCGCATCTTTGTATGCGAGGAAATAAACAAAAACTTATATGAGTAAGTAGTTCGATCTTGAATGCGATTCGGTGTCTAGCGCAACTGGGAAGCTGTATTTTATTCTGCATTCAGATTTACGGTTTTGTTAGGAATGGAATAGGATATAGGTATAGTCTTGATGACTTCGATTATGAAATTGAGCTTACCTAGGTTTAAGTCACTAGCTGCAGGTCCAAGTTGTCGTTATCTATATAACTCTTAGATGTAAATCACTAATTATAAGCCAGAATTAGGTAATTTCTAAGCTGTAAGCCATTAGTAATAAAACTAATATGTGAATTATTAGATATAGTCTAAGTGATAGGGTATATATGGTGGAAGTGGCCCATTTGTTATTGTTATTATTGTTGCCTGAGCGAATTTCTAAACCAAGCAATGGGTAAATTTGGCACGCGTGAGTGCCAAATGTACCGTGATACTAGCAGGAACGGTACCTATTTTGGTTCGATAGTGGGATCAAACAGTAAGTAAATATCTTACTCAGAATAGTTGGTTTATAGGAGATAATTTAAAAGAATTATAAATTCGTTTAAGTTGGCGAAGGATGCCTAGTACGGACCTGTGCGACGAATAACGGGAAGATAGTCGGTTTTTTTGGAGAGTTGGGGAGAAGGTACGTGGTCGATTCGGAGGAGGGGGATAGTGAGTTTTAGATAGTCAGAGAGGGTGGTTGTTTTTGATTTGATAATGCGAGTGAGATAGTGAGTTTTAGATAGTCAGAGAGGGTGGTTGTTTTTGATTTGATAATGCGAGTGAGATAGTGAGTTTTAGATAGTCAGGGAGAGTGGTTGTTTTAATTTGATAAGGGAGGACACGGTCGGTCTTAGATAGGCAGAGAAAGGGGAGCGTTTTTTTGAAGACGGGAGCCAATGTGGTGGTGTTTTTATGAAGGAGTCTGTACTAGAGGTTGCATGGTTTTTTGCATGCATAAAAATACGCGACAGTGGTAGTTGTTTTGCGAGTTTTGTTTGTGAAATTAAATTAATGTATTTTGGATATGCACTAAGAAGTAGGGTAAGTTTTTATTAATTTACTAACAAGTACATTAACCCGTTTCCTAACATTTGAAAATCCAATAACGTTGGGAGTTGGTCGCGAGATACGCCCGGGGGATTAATTACGTGCCGATCGATATTGTGTAATTGTTTGGTTTTGGACTTAGGAATTTTCATTCGGTTCGATTCTTACAATTAAATAAAGTTTTAAATAAATTCTTTTGAATAGTTGTTGAATTGATTCAATAATAGTTTGATTTAATTCAATAATAGTTTGATTTAATTCAATAATAGTTTGATAAATATTGAAGTTTTCTAAAATTCATTATACTTAAGTTGATACTAAAAATTACTTCTGTGAATTAATTAAAATTGGTGGTTTTAAGTGAAATTATAATAAGCGAAAGTATTTATAAATAAAATGTTTGAATCGAAGTTTTCTAAAATTCATTATACTTAAGTGAAGTGATATAAAAAAGAGTGACCCAGTGAATAAAATGTTTGTGTTCAAATAAATATTAAAATTTTCTTAAAGACAGTTCGTCTCGAGTTGATACGTCGTCAATTGCGTGCGGAGTGATTAAGAAGTGTTTTTCTGGACTTCAAAAATTTCGTCTTATAATAAATAAAGTGTTTTGTGTTCAAATTAATAATAATTTATTTATTAAAAATTTCTTAAATAGTTGCCGATCTATCTAATTCAATAATAGTTTCATAAATAGTGAAATTTCCTAAAAATTAATAATACTTAAATTACGTTGAAGATTCTAAAAGTTGCAATTAAAGTTGATAACAATATATTTGATTCAATTTTCTCAAAACTATTAGCGCAATGTGATAATAATAATAATTTAATAAATATTGAAAATTTCTAAAATTAATAAAGTTATTTGTTTAAAGATTTTTTTAAATTGCTTCTGTGAATTAATTAAAATTGTTTAAATGAAATGTGATTTAATTCATATTTTGTGTTGAACTGAATTTATTGCGAGTTGTGACAGGAATTAAATATAATTGCGTTTAAAATAATTTAGTGAAAGTTTAAAAACAGCTGAGTCTTAGTTTCATATAATTCATTTTTAATACCTAGCGTGGGATTAATTTCGTCAAAGAAAAATAATAAAGTTCTAAAATATTACCAAGCGTTCAGTTTACGGATTTAATTAATAGTTAGTAAAGAGAATTACGTGAGTACAAAAGCAATAAAGAAAATTTAAATAGACAAAATATTTATAACGAAAGATATTCAAATTCAAATAATTCGGTGAAGATAGAAAAAGTAATATACGAATTTGTTCCGTACGTCAAAGTGAATAAAATAGGAAAATAAAACAACAAAAATTAAATATTATCTAATAATATTTGGATTTAGAGATCATTAAATTTGAAGAAATAGTACAAATCGGTAGATCACGAATTGAAATTAGGTAACGCTAGATTGTTATTAAGTAGATGTTTCTAAATTAGATTGAACATACCAGGCAGGGAAGTTCAATGTTTTCCGAAAATTCGTAATGGCGTGTATATCCCGTTTGGAAGAGTTATGAAATTTGTCGGAGTTCAGGTGAGTCATTTAATTTAATATTCAAGTTTTCAGGGTCCCGGGAAGGAGAGGACGGTGACATGAATTGTATTTCTAATGATGTATAAGTACATGTATTATATGTGTGTGTATATTTCTAATTACTGTCTAATATATAGGTCAATACTATACGACCGTTATTTATTACGAGTAAATGTTTTGTATACTTGATCAAAGCCGTTCTAATCAAATATTTGTGTTGAAGTACATTTTATGATACCCAGCGGGTACATCTACCTTCATAAGATATTTTACGATAAACCTTTCCTTTCGCATTGAATTATAATTAAACGAGTACTATAGATAATTCAATTGTCTCACTCATTACCAGTACTTGACTTTTAAATATTCAAAAATACCTATTTTTACATAAATACATTTAGGTATTTATAATAATTTCCGGTAGATACCCACCTGTATAATTGTCTTTATCGAGTTAATTCATAGTCAACAACTTCAGAACATCTTTTATAGGTATTTCACTGTGTAGTGAAATAACTTCGGCTAAAGACTTGGCCTTTACTAAGAGTATGTATGTTTGTGTATGGGTATATATATATATGTATGAAATGTATAATGTATCTATCAAATCTATATGGCCGTTATTTATTTTATGTTTAGGTATATACAATGTTTAATATATATATATAAAACCAATTATTATATTTATGTATATCTCCTATAAAAACAATTTATTTTATTAATATATATATATATTTTCCTAACATATAAATTCGAAAACTAATGTTACTAAATTATCAACATCCCAAACGATTTTATTAATTCAAAGATCGTTATCATTCTAAAATAAACCAATGAATCCTAATTGTTATGCTTCCTGACGGGGGTCTCTAACACCTAATAACTGTCGCATATCTCAATGACACACATCCTCGACTGTTATTAAAACTAGGTCAACATTCCAAACCACACTCTCCTTTTATCGAAGTATGTAGATACGTATAAGTATGTATATATATTCGAATTTCAGTACATCTTACGAAGAATAAGTACCTTAACAAACGTCGACATTTAATTGAAATATAACTATCGTCTTTTGTGATGAACTATCATCTTTTACAAATCACGTATTTGTAGTTTGCGTACAAACATATTTTTATAGCGCCATTTTCATGGAAAGATTCAATTCAAAGGCGCTCCACACCCGTTCGAACATATTGATGAATTCAACAGAACAAACAAAACCCACATTATTAGAAATGTCAATATAAGCATAATCATTCGTCGACAATACGTTCCCAAGTTATGTTATAAAATTAATTTTATCTTCGACTTAGGTTTTCAAGGTTCAGGCCTTGCGAATTTTGGGCTTTTTGGAGTCCTACCTTTTCTCCAAACAAAAATCAATCTACAGTTAAATTCAAACTACATGAGATAGCAGGGTCTCATTAAACCAACCTGTCAACCAAACCAAAAAGTAGTATATTATGTATATTGTATTATCACTTTTATGTATTTTAATATGTAGTATATCTGAATATCTGGCACAGATTCACGACCTGTGTTGGAGATGTCAGATCCACAATTTTCTGGGAAAACTGGAGTATTGTGGATTATAAAAACTCTTATTGTTTACATATATTTATAATTTGTACCTATCGATCGGGCAGAGATAATTGCTGATTTAAGCGTGGTAATCTCTGAACTTTTGATGCGGAGGACGGCCTTTCAACCCGGACTTTGCAAAAATTCGCAAGTATCTAATGTTGTTTGACGAGGGGACGGAACCGGTTTGATCTCCTTTAAATGTAACTGTCTGGAGGACGGGAATTCGGAGGGTCTTGGACCCATGGATAAGGAAGGTGCTCTTTCCGTCGCGGTACAGGGGATGACCAATAGCGCACGAACTAAAAGAAGAGGTTACGTATACCGTTTGGTCAGGCTGTGCGTCTGTGAGGAGAGGGTTACCAACCGGAAACGTGGCCATCCGAGTACTTTAGGGGTTGGTCTGGAGCCGAATTGCAGCAAAACAAGCCGTATTCGATCCCTCATCATAACAAAAGCTGTGAAAACTAAAACCTAATCATGTAATTTTCCCAAATTTAGGAGAGAGTGGAGATGGCGCCAAAACAAGTAAAACTGTACCTTTTAACCATGAAATTTATTGAAACTAACCCATGTAGAATAATACTTAGTACGATGAGGAAAGGCGATAATACTGTGATCATTACATATATGTATACCAAATTTAAAATTGAAACTACGTCGTATTATATAGATCAGGAATAGTGCAATTAGTATAGCCCAGAAGCTAAGTTTTCCCATTAAAACTCACGATAGAAAAAAATAGAAAATTTAGGGGTAAAGTTAGGAAAATGCTAGTCTTCCTATAGGAAATTAACGTAGATTGCATAGTAGGATAATAGTAGGGAGATTCAGAACATTAAAGTCTAAGATAGGGGTAATGTTAAGAATATGAATTCTGTCAATAGTATGCGAGAGTCTGCCTACGCTACAAAGAATAGGGGTTACCACAAATAAAGCCTTGTTTTTCCAATAATTCGAAACAAAAAAGAACACAACGGGTAATTGACGGAGAAGCTTTGGCAAATTGACCACATTCCATTGGTCAATTTGCCAAAGGAAATCGGAAACACTCGAATGTTAGCATAGGGCTAGACGTTACACGCTGGCCAAGGAGGAGAAATACCTCAAATTGAAAGGAAAACTACAAAGAGTTTTCCAATCACATTAGTTAGGAAAATTTAAGGCAGCAGTAGAGAAGTCATCTTAAATCGGTGGCGCGAACGGAAGTCTATTGCTAAATTAAATCATAAACGAAGGAAGGGCGGGCCAATCACATCTTTAAAGGTCAGTGGGGGGGGGGCATCTCAAGCCCCAGCCTAGAGGTGACTTCCAAATTCAACTGTTGGACGTATTTGTAGTTTGTATAGAAATAGCAGTCACCATTGAAAAATCTTCCGGCCATATATGTATAGACAAGATGCCCAGTTTCTTGGAAGCCTAAGTTTCTTGGTTGTTTCTTTACGGTTTGTAACTTTAACAATTCACAAGTAGCCGCCTACGAATTTAAGTACCTAAATATAGAAAACATATTTTTATAGTCCGTTGGAGAACTCTTAACTAAAAAATGTTAAAGCTTATAAAAAAATACTTAGTGAAAGTTTGTGGTTAAAAGAAAGTTTTATCTGAACCATTTGAGTTTATAATAAGCCAAAATGTACCGTTTTAAGTAAAATTTAAATAATTTCCACTGTTTTCACAAAAAAATATATGTTTCTTTATTATTTTTTTTTTGATAACTCATTTTACAGATACGTTAGAATAGATAAAGAAAGAATTATTTTGCAGTAATTGGTGAAAGTTTGTGGATAAAACAACGTTTTATTTTCATCATTTGAATTTATGACAAGCCATAATGTACCCGCACGAGGAAAATTTTACTATTTTCCACTGCTTTCATTTAAAAAAATCTCTTAACTTACCTAGAAATTTTGATTATACGTTTTTCTAGGTTCAAAAAGTTATCTACTTAAATACGCATCTTTAATAATTTCTTCAAACGATTTGTATTCACTTTGTTGAATCATTATTAATAAATGAATTAAATAATACACTTTGTATTCACCACTTTATTAATGAACAAATATCTATGTTTCGAAGGCTATGCTTCCTTCATCAGGAGTATATAGAATACTAAAAATAATAATGCCAAGTATGGACAGATGATAAAAATTAGGACACAATAATGTAAGAATAAATATAATAATAAACATAATTTCTAATTTCATAATTTGCCAAGTATGGACAGATGATAAAAATTAGGACACAATAATGTAAGAATAAATATAATAATAAACATAATTTCTATTACAAATTTTTAATTCAATGTTTTAAATTTTTGATTAATTACTTGCCTACTTCAATCAATTTTTGTTTATGTTTAAAATTTGTCTATTCTTACAATATTGTGTTCTGTAGTTACAATATTGTGAAATATGTAGATATCTGTATATTAATAAAGTGGTGAATACAAATTATATTATTTAATTCACTTACGCATTTTCAAATTCATCAATCCAAAGACAAAATATATACAATATTTATATCATCAACGAGGCTGAGAATAATATTTGATTAGCTATTTAAGAAAGTCATGAATATTTTTCATGGCTGCAACTTCACTTGATCGTTATAAAAACAATTTCATCGCCCGATAAATTCTGAAGTAACTTTGCGTAAACTCAATCTGCCAACGCACAATTCGTTATCACGAGAAGTGCATGAAAATGTGACTGTCGTTGAAAAACGTAACTTCGTTAAATAAATCGACTTCTTAAACTTTTCGTTTATTAAAGTTCGATGACAGCAAATTGACAAACCAAAACGAAAACGTTTCCTCCAAAAGTTAAATGCTTTCAGTCTGACGGAAAAAAAAAACAAAGAAACCGCTGAAACAATCAAGCTTTTGGTGGGGAGGAAACTTTGTTAAATTTATGTTTATAGAGATTTTATTTGTGCGGACACGGGATGGAAGGAAAAGTTCGACAAATTGAAAGCCTATTAAACCGGATATTTCAATCGCTGGAACTGAAATGTCAGCTTTTCGGACTTTCTGAAGTTTTTTCAGGCGCGAATTGTTTATGATGAATTCACCATGAATTGACTTTGCTTATTAAATTGTTGAAAAATCTTCCTGCGTTTTAATTTTTACAGAAACAGGAAAAAAATGTATGTATTTATAATTAAGTCAAGAGATTGGTGTTCATTTTGTGGCGTCATCGTTAATAAATGAATTAAATATCACTTTATAATCACCATTATATTAATGTATAAATATCAACATGTTTCTAAAGCGAAGCTTTCCTCCTCAGGAATATAAAGAATACAAAAAAAATAATAATGTCAAGTATAGAAAAATCATTAAACATGGTTTATCATTTATCGCTTTGCTTTCGAAACATGTTGATATGTATGTATTAATAAGGTGGTGATTATTCATTTATTAATGTATTTTATTTACTTACAGCTGTCACAATAATGAAAACTGATATGCTTGCTGAACTTAATAATAGCATTATTGATTTACATTAAATAAAAAAAATAAAAAATTATATGGATATATTTAATTGAGAATAGTTTTGCCGAAGGCCAAATTGTAATACAAAACTTGAATAAAAATAATATGAGAAAAGAGCAATCAACTAACCAACCATCACGCCGTTTCCCCGCAGGGGTAGGCAGAGAGGACGGACCGCCAAACAATTCGATCTTGGCATACACTTCTTGCTTCATTCACATTCATACATCGTCTCATATATTCTCTTCTATTATTCCGACTTCTGACATGGCCCGATTCAAGTATTTGATTCACCTGATCGTGCCATGTCTTCCTCGAGGATCCCCGGCTTCTTCTTCCATTCACATTCGCGTCATATATTCTTCTTACACTCCTTTCTTCGTTCATTCGCTCTACATGGCCGAACCATCTAAGAGTCCCTTTCTTAATCTTGTTCATTACGCTTACATCAGCCTTGCATTCTTTACGAATCTCGACATTTTTTACAAGATCATAATGGTTTTATCACACATCCGCCTCAGAGATCTAATTTCTACAGCATTCAGTTTTCTTTCATTCTTGGCGACATTTATCTTTTCTCGGAAGGTTTTTTCAATTTGGATGAGTGTTTCAGGCTAATAATTATTGTTTATAAAAATAATTGTTACCCTTTGCGCTATGCACAAAAATCTTGTCTTAAAAACTTTAGTTTATCAATTAATAATTTTAACCCTTTAGGTGCCACATGTATTTTTTTTAAATGCTGCAGAAGTGTCGATAATCCATCAATATATATATTTTTTATTTATTTTTTTTATTTTGATTACTTTTATTTTTAGACACATGTTTTCAATAATGTGTCGAAATTTAAGAACCGTGGGTAACGCGTGACGAATTTTATGGCTCGAGCTGTATATCGTTCTGTGGCACTCAAGTACAATAATGTATTGGAACGATATGTCGTTCGGTAGCATCTAAAGGGTTGAGGGTTTAAGCTCCATTACTGTTAATGTGTTTACTTGGTGCGTAATATATGTACCTCCCAACATTATACGATGCAGTGGCGTGCTATCCATAAAGGCTGAAAAGCTGTAGCTACCCTAAGAAAAACGATGCAATTGAAGAAATTAAACGATAATAGAGATGAAAAATGTCTCATAAAAGTCTATATACCGTGAATTTGCTAAGGAACTTGTACCATTTCTTTAGTTGGCCACAGCAATCAGCGGAATATGATAGTAATATAGCCATTTTCAAATATTCAACAAATAAAACAAAAATTACACACGGTCTACCTTTTTGGTCATAAAGCAAGGCACGCCGTATGTGACGTATGTGTGCTTGATGTAACGCTTCATAAAGGCAGATTCTGTTTTAAGCACAGATTTCAGAATCTCTCTAGAGAAGCAAATAATTATGTTTGAGTTTAAGTGAAAATGTTGAAAACGCAAGACTTACGCTGTTTTAACGGAGTAGTTATATGATTTTACCCTTTTCCCAATTGAATTATATTTTTTCTATAATGTATGAGACGTTGTATGAAAGTGAATGAAGCAAGAAATGTATGCGAAGATCGAGTTGTTTGGCGGTCCGTCCTCTCTGCCTACCCCTGCGGGGAAACGGTGTGATGGTTAGTTAGTTAGCTAGAATTATATTTTTCTACTACATTGGAGCACGATTCCGGTTATTTTTTTATGGGTAAGATAATCCTTATCCTTGGGGTTAAAGACATTTTGCTGAACTGCGGCTTCGATTCTAAGTCAATGACAATATATTCAAAAAAATTGTGGTTTAATTTTCATAGTATTATTAAGCATTATACGTCTAAATTTAACACGTGGAATTCATTATTATTAGCTTTGAACTTGTAGCTCGTTATAATTTACAGATTTTTTTTTAAATTTTTGACATAGGTACTTTACTAACATCCCAATGTCGTTAATTCAGTTGATTTATTAGAATTATTATGCCATAAGCAACTCACTAATAATGTTCAAACTATGCAAACATTGATATTTTTGAAGAATGTCATTGACCGAATGACAGCTGTCATCCAAGAGAACTGGAGCTGTAAATCAGCAAAAAGCATTTAAGCCCAAGGATGAGGACATTTTTTTATCCTTATCCCTGAGAAAATCGGAGTGGCACTTGCCAAACGAAATGATTAAGCTTTTAAATTGAAATCACTTTTACTTCTATACTTTAATTTATTACGCAACATGGTAAGCTAGCGTTTTACTGCTATTTTTACATCATATAAAACTGGCTGCCAATATTCTAATTGCCAAGTTCTATTTGCCAAAAGCTCGGTTTGACGCCAGTCGTGAGAAACGGTACGAGGGATGAGCTTTAGTTCACGCCGCTCCCTATTCGGTCTGATGTGCTAAGCTTTCAGACTTAACTAGAAGGGTGGTAAATGATGCACGTGCAAATTAGATCTAATCACTGAACAACAGTAGTGACAGGCGGCTAATCGCCTGCGAGATTTATCAAACAGATGTCTAAAACAACCGCTATAAACTTTGGCTTGCTTGGCGTTATCATAATTGATATATTTACCCAGAATTATGGAAATTGTTTATTTTTATAGGACAATTTTTATGAGGCAGTTAAGTTAAAAATGTCACCTCAATGGCCCCTTCAAAAAATAATTTCATAATTTTAGAGGCAGCTTAAGAATAGGCAGAAAATTATTTGCGGGTTTATCGTACTTTTTAAAAAATATGTCATAAAAACTTTATGTAAGTATGATTACATAAACAAAAGGTTTTTTCGGGTAGATATTTTAAATTATTTGTGGAAAATTTGTGTTCCAACGTAAATTGGTCGTTTTTAATTTAATTTAAAGTCCACCATAATAGTTATTTTAATATTTTAAAAATTAAATTAATTTTATATTTTCAAAGCAGGTGGGTTAAAACTTTTTTTTAAATCACCGTTAGCCCCTAAATAATTGTTGAACATGCCTCTAAAATGGCGAAAAATCAATTCCTTTAATGGCCGAAGTTTCATAAGGTAAATCAAAAATAAATAAAATACTTCTCATCCGCTCTAGATATTTACTAAACTTTTAATCAAAAAAAGTAGATCATTCAGCTTAGATGTATATTTTGATCACCAATCCGAAATTCAATTTTGTATGAAACAGGCACCGCAGCCGTTCCCCTTAAATTAAACATGAAATAGAAAAATAAACAGAAAATAAAAATCTTCAATGACTAAATATTACAATAATGTTTATAAGGTGCAATAAGTTATTCAAACAAAATGAATATTCCTTCTAAACTTGTAGAAAAGTTAATAGATTTCCTATGTAAATAAAAAATCGAATATCCGAGACAATACCTAAATTGCAAATATATTCTGGAAGAACAAAAAGACAGCAAATAATAATATAGGAATTAATTGAGGGTAATATTGGTAATAAGTCTTAAATTTGAAGTAGAATATTGATAAAAATGACGTAAAATAAAAACAGGCATCTTAGCTCAGTGGTAAGAGCATTATCCTGGAAAGACAGAAGTTCTGGGTTCGATTCCTAGATGCGGCTGATACCTTTTTATTTTCTGTGTCTTTTTCTGATTCATGTTTAATTTGAGAGTTGTTAATATTATGTTCTTCAATGATCAAACACCAATTAATCGTGTTTCAATGTAACACAATTCCACTATTTGCAAAAACGTTCTTACCAATTCCCGTTTTATTCTAAAACCTAAATCTAAAAATACAACAATATTGCAGCTATAAAGGACATATATAACTTTTCCCTCTAATGATCACATAAATTTAAAAAATAGTTCCACACATTTCCCCATTTTTTTCTTCCAGACTTCTTAAAATGATTTTAGCAGTTTCTCCTTAATACATTTTGTAAAGATCTTCTACTTTTAAAAAATGGCAAATGCTCTGAATATTCATACATAACTCATGATTTTGGTATTATTAGTTTTTTCGGGAGGCTGGTGAATTTTTTTATCTGACCTACTTCTTGCTAAGCTAAAAATGAAAAATAAAAGTTTAAAGATTTGCAAATTACGAATTGTAAATAAGATTTTTTTTTAAATTATCGGGGAAACAAAGCGATTTACTTTTCAACTACATGAACTTTAACGAAGAATATTTATATTAAAAAGAAGATTTTAAATAAATCAGTGCAGTTCTTAGGTAACGTTTTCGTTAAAATTATATTAAAAAAAAAAAACGTGAACTTAAGAAAAGGTTTATACATTCATAAAATGTAGATTATTGATTACAAAAATATGAAAAAATCAATGATTGCTTAATATTTTAGCTTTTCAATTGAATTCTCCAGTGTTATATTTGTACGTTGTCAGCTTTTGGTGATTGATGAAACAAAAATGCCGAACCTGGTGTTCACTCGAAATAAAATCTAAAGATAAATTCGATAAATCATTTTTGAATTCAATGGCAGCTGATTTTTCTCTTGGCCCAGGTCTCGGTACCCAAAATTCATTAGCGTAATTAAATAATCTTATTTTAAAAATAAATAATTAGCGTAAAACATCAATAGAATGAATAAGGTTGTTAAAAACATCATTAATTATAAATGGATACGTGAGAGTTTCAGTAAAAGTATTTTTTAATTATTGAAGAAAATAATATAAAAAATGCGCAATGAAATATGTTATGAAACATAAAAACAGAAAGGTAACTGTCGTAATTGGGAATTAAACACAGCTCCTTCAGTCTTACCGGGACCAACAATCTTAGAATTGAGCTATTGATAACTAATTATATTCGTCATTTTTAACGATATCATATTTAAGAATTATTCGAAACTTTCTTCCCTTATTATTTACATAATTTTCTTTTTATGTTTATAAACTTCAATAAAATTTATACTTAATAAAATAAAAATAATTATTAATCATTGCAGTTCAAAGCTTCTAAGAAAACACCGATTTTGCAAAAATATTTACATGCAATTGTACGTAATGTGAACCATATAACTTTATGTTCGCAGAAATTATTTATGTGCATGATTGAATATAAAACTATAAAATAATCTATTAAAAGTAGATAGTTAGTGCTATACAAAAAGGGTTATTCTTTATGTACCAAGAGATATATTTACCTAATAATAATAATAATAATAATAATGATATTTATTTGAATCACGTTATTTTACAAAAATATTTAAGAAGGCTTTGACTGGCCAACTAGGAACAAATCCCATTTTTGGAGAGACAAATTGATAATTTTAGTTCATATTAATATACATACATGAAAGAATATAAGAGAATCAATAAAGTAAATAAAAAAAAATAAAGCTTTTTTTCTTTTATTTGTTTTAGTTTTTAAAGTATGATGCATTTTTTTAAATTTATTGTAGAGTAGTAATGAATTACATATGAGATGTAAAAGTTTAATCTATAAAATATAAAAGCTTAAAGTATAAAAGATTACAGTAAGATATGCATTTTTTTTTAATTTAGTGTAGAGTAATAAAGAAATACATATGAGATATTAAAGTTTAAAGTAAAAAAGATTAATGTATGATATACATTTTTTAATTTAATGCTAGGTTATAATGAATTACATATGAGATCTAAAAGTTTAAGGTACAAAGTATAAAAATTTAAATTATAAAAGATTAAAGCATGATATGCAATACATCGAGTAAATGTAAAGTTTTTTCCTATGAGCACGAAATATTTTTAAAGTACTGTAGGGATAATGACCATTAAATGTTACCTACATAGGATTACTAGCGAATCTATAATATTATAATAAAAAAATATACTAAAAAAAATAACTACAACATAACAGTGGAAACTAAATTCTTAGAATTTTTAATTTTGGAAAAGCTAATTCTCGGTAGAATTTCATATTAAATAGTATAACAAGATAATTTTAATTCACTTAATTCCACTTTCTCTTCGTAAAATCTCTTAGCAAATCACAAATTAAAATACATGGTAACCCACTACATATTTTGTTTAAATATAAGTGAAGCCGTGCAGGTATATATAGATATAATTATTAGATTTTAAACCCTGCAATATATTTTGTCAAGCGATAATATATATACATATCACCACAATGCATAAAATCACTTGTTATCTAACCCTACCAAAATCAAAATTGTATCCGTCAGCTGATGGACGTGATTGTTTGAAACATATTCGGTCAAAAAATAACGTGAAATAAATTGTAAAATTATTAGAAAATCTAAGATTCAATCGATGATCTGAGCTATAAATTAAAAAAAAAACCGTTAATACAAACATGAATATCTACACTATTCTTTCAATATCTTTTCAATAACTTCTAATTCATTGAATATCTTAAATTAGTTGGCACTCAGTGCTAGCCAGGAAATGATAATATTATTTTTATTATACTCATGCGAGAATCTATATTTATCAGACATGTGTGTATAAGTTAATTATTTTAGCGTTAACCATGATTTCAATAACCGTTATATTTTCAATATATTTATTTATGTAAAGTCAATATGTATCGTATACAGCGCATGTACGATTCCCAAACATAATAATTTAAAAACTTCTATATTAACTTATAATAGTGTGTTATTAAGTCCTTATAATTTTTACATTGGTTCAAAAATACGCTGAAAAAAATATAATCAACACATTTCATTATTCTATGCATAAATACAGTAATTATTTTTAGCAAAACATACTCACTATATCAATGGTACTTTTGGAATGAATTATAAAAGGATATTTGTAATGTTGCAATTATTATGTGCACAAATATTGTATACGAGCGTTATTATAATTCAAATAAAATGCATTTAATTTCTTCCTTTCATTCGGGTAAAATAACTTACAATGAATTATGGTAATAAGTCTTTGTCCATAATAATAATTTATCGAAAGGCTTAAAGGCGGTAAGCAATCCCTTTCCCTACAGAATTTGAAATAAAGATTGGTTGGGCTCGGTAGTAAAAAGACAATACGACACACAACGGGTCGGGGGTCGTAATTTTCCTCAGCGATTTTTATTCAGATTATCGAAGCCTAGCAAATAAATCGGAGATTTTTATCATGGCGCACTCAAACAGGGTCGAACTTTGGGAACTGTGAATATTTAAAACTGAAGAAAATAAATACCATTATTGCACCAGTCTATAATTAAATAATGCTTAATTTGTCTAATTTTAAGCCTAACTCACGTGTCTCTACCTCACGTGCTCCAGGGTGACTAAGATAAACGCGTAGTACAAAGCAAAAACGTGGTGAATTATTAGAACTATTAAGAGTTTTTTAGAAAACCCGCATTATTAGATTTTGGGAATGAAATTAATTTAATTTTCGTGCATTTACTGTTTACTTCATTTTTTTTTCAAATATTTGTACTGTTTTTTAAACAAAGCGATTTAATTTGATAATTTCTTCAAAATATTGGTATTCACTTTTCGGAGTCATTATTAATAAATGAATTAAAAATTACTTTGTATTCACCACTTTATTAATTTACAAATATAAACATGTTTAGATAGCCATGCTTTCTTCATCAGGAAGATATAGAATAGTAAAAAAAGAATAGTGTTAAGTAAAGATAAATGATGAACATGTTCATATGTTTATCATATGTTGATCATTTATCCATACTCGACATTATTTTTATTTTTTTTAGTATTCTACATATTCCTGATATCGCTTTCGAAACATGTTAATATGTTTACGAGTATATTAATAAAGTTGTGAATACAAAGTAATTTTTAAATCATTTATGATTTAATTTGAATTTTCTAGCATTTTAGGTGGCATTAACACTCCCTTTCTGAAGGGGCATAAAACACTTACCCCAAACGAAAGTTTTGTGCGATATCTATGTCGTTTTTTTCATCACATGGGTATTCCAAAATGCGGGTAATTAAAAAAAAAAACAATTCGGTAATCGATCAGTATTTAAAATTCTTTTATCCGGTTTCTATATTTTTAAGATATTATATAATATCTATCGAAATCCAACAAAATTACGGTAGCCCCACTATTTAAAAAAAAATCGTTTTGCATTCTTGCAATGATTTATCTGCTGGCCGATGGTGGGCGATGTCTGATTATAACGGTAAAAATGGCGAAAGGGCGAAAGCAATACTAATAGTCATGGTCGCTTCGCGAATTTATGGGGGACCCTATTGATCCCCTTCGGATCGATCTTTAATTTTTTTATTTTTAGGTACGTAAAGGTTAATTTAAAAAAAAAAGTCAAATCAATATTTTCGACGTGCGGTTTGTATGATCTGGGTTTCTGGAGCAACCTTAACTTTCCCATGTGTGCCCCACAACTTCAATCACCTCCATCCCAAAATACCTCCGTCTCACGAAATTCCCCAATAACTATTCCCATAACCCAACTGCCTCATCCAGGAGCCCTGTGTGGTCCGTCACTATGTTTAACTATCGTCATAGAATCAAAGTAATTTGCGTATTCAAATCCATCCCTGGCACAATCTGCAGATGTAGGGTAGATTATTATGGACCATAAAGTGAGCAAACTCAGGTGACGACACTTTTACGGTGCGGCTATATATACGGCCTACCTATGGGCTAGGGAGAGAAATTTTTGAAATTACAATCTCGTGTTTAACTCCCTAAGGTCACAAAGAAGAACCGAAGTTGCCACGCAGAGAGAAGTAGTTGCTAAGTTTAATATGTTTGAAAATTTTAACGTAAAGTATACATAGCTTTTCATCTATGAACATGTAAAGTATAATAAAAACGACGTAAACTTTATTCCACTTGTTTGTTTATCAGACCTTCAGAACATTATACGATTCCACTAAGTGATACTAACAGTATCAAAAAAAGAAAAATTTAAAGGAATATTATATTAAATTTGTAATCCACCGTTGGGAATTTTTTTCACGCCTCATATCATTTATAAACCCCCCTTTGCGGCATAGCTGTAAAATCAGTCGCTTTGTTTTTTTTTGGTTCTTGTCAGTCATGTATTTCTACCATTCCATCAATTTATATTTTAATATACACATATTTTTTTGATTAAACACCACTTTGTATTTATGTAAACTAGTTAAATTGTTAATTGCTATTGTGTTTATTCGTAGAACTTAATTTTTTTTCAATTTTAAGAAAATTAAATTTAATAATGTTATTATTAAGTTCCGCAAGTATTAAAGTATTAAGTATAAAAATTAAAATTTGTTGGTGGTAGCTAGATTCATGTCGAATATTTATTACGTATTATTAAATTACGTCTATCCCCAAAGCGAGTGCGTTCATAAAAAAATAATATTCGTTCATTTCTTGCTGATTCAGTGATTACGTTTATAACTAGAATACTAATTTTTACCGTCATCTATAGATGACGAGAATACAGTGAATATAAAATTGCTGTCTTTTAGGTGACATCGTTTTATAACAGAACAGCACTAGCTATTGCTACGTAACAAATGGAAGATCCTAGAATATATCTAGCTTCTCGGTTGGAATAGCCCGGCAGCCAATAGCACAACGGCCCGCCGAAAGGGCACACAACACCTTCTCTCATTTTGTGCGCTGTATTTGTGTTTCTTCCCTCATTAACTTGCCCGGTTAGAACTCCTTCAGAGAAAGGAATAGTCTAGAACAGAGTAGGTGCCAACTTCTTGGCAAACCCTGCATGTAACTTGTATGACCATGTCTTTGTTACAATAAATTTTGAACTGAAAGTAAGCCATCTCGTCAATTATAGTAGAATAGAATGCCTTCCCTTCAATCATATGACCTTGAGAGAGGAAATCTCCGTGCTGTACCGATACTGATCTAATGTCCTGATGACGTCGGAACCCGCCTAGAATACGATCTCCGGGTGAGTCACACTGTTATTCTACCGCCTCTCATTTTCCCACAGCCCTCCTTTAAAACGCCGCCCAACGTGGCGCTCCTTTCCCCTGTTCCCCTACTTCCCCGCCCTAACTCTGGACGCACGAGCGTGGTGTTCTTTCCATTTGTAACACTTGCGCCCATCGGGCTGCAATACCATCTGTAACACTGGCTTCCATCGTGGGGCTTTCCTCCTTCCCGACCTCCTCCTCTTTTCCCCCAATTCCCACTCCTAATACGGCTGCAATTCCATCTGTAACACTATATGCATTTGTTGTCTACTTAGTATTGTTTTTCAAATGTTGGTTATTTTAATAGTTAGTACATAAATTAATTTATTCCGAAAAACGGTGAATAAAAAAAGCAAGTGCATCTAACTAAATTAATTGCAAATTTCAAAGAATCAAGTTCACAATAAAAATCGAATGAGAAGTAGGTAACTTTATTGAGGTTTTCTACTCTGCATTAGGCAAATATCGGAGTCAAATCTCAAATGTGGTTACGATAAAACAAAGATGCTCATCTTTACAGAAAGATCGTACGAAAATCATCCCTGTTAAAAAAGAAGATAACAATCAGGTTGACTGGACATTGATCACATGTAGAGTGGCAGATACTCTCAGTGTCGCCCCGGTAAAGAACCAACATTCAGAATGGAAACGTTGCTTAAAATGGCTGAAGTCGTATTTTACCAGATCTGAGTAGCCAGATACTTCCAAATATTCCTCTTTCCAATCTCTTTCCCCTCTCGATACCCTTCAGCCTCACAAAATATCCCAATTGGGGATGGCATAGTCTCACTTGCTACGGTTAGCAGGGAGCAGTTGGACTCTTGTGCGATATTCACAAATATTTATATAGAATAGTGATTGGAGTAAAGTGTCTGCGAGTCCAAAAAAAGCGTGCGCTGGTTGTCAAGATATTTTTATATCAAACAGCAGATAGAGAGTGGTTTTTGAGCCACTATGTCGTGTTTTCAGTATCTAGGAACCTAATGAATAATAATAATAATTGTTTTCAGTATCGGAGACGTTAAAGAATAATAATGGAGAAGCATCGGTTTTTGATTGGATTTCCTCTTTTAGGTACGAATTTTAGTTTACTAATGGGTAGTGATTTATTATCGGCAAAACCGATTTAGTTAAAAATGTTTTCTTAATTGCTATGTTTGAGTTTAAGTCGTCTATATAGGAGTGGGGGTAAATTAAAACACATAAATAAGTATTAATTGATAAACTAAAGTTCTTAAAAACTTAAGACAAGATTTTTGTGCATAGCGCAAAGGGTAACAATTATTATTTTTATAAACAATAATTATTAATCTAAAACACTCATCCAAATTGAAAAAAACCTTCCGAGCAAAGATAAATGTCGCCGGCTATATATACGACGTAGCTCAACGGTAGAGCATCTAACCGGACATTAGAAGGGTGCGGGTTCGAGTCCTGCCGGCGACATTTATCTTTGCTCGGAAGGTTTTTTTCAATTTGGATGAGTGTTTTAGATTAATAATTATTGTTTATAAAAACATAAATAAGTCGTTGCAATGTGGATTAAGCACAGTTTGAAATGGCCTTAAATGCCGAAACAGCTGTCACAATAATAACAACTAAAAATACTCGCAGAACTTAATAATAACATTATTAAATTTGATTTATATTAAATTAAAAAAATAAATTAAATGGAGTTCTACGAATTAAACACAAAAACAATTAATATAATATACTAATGGGTATATCGTCGTGTTACTAGTAGAAGTTGAAAACTTCTAAATTTCGTAAAATGATATAGCTTGGTATTTGTCACCACGTAGTCAATATCATTGTATCGTAAAAAATAAGAAATACACATTTTTTCACAGTCAAAAGTGATGTTGATATCAAAATAGAACAAGTTAATACTTTTAACATTACTTGAAATTCCAATATCTCATAAACACCAAAATATAGACAAAATACGAACTTCTTAGATTATATTATATGATGACATGGAACAGTATATCTCAATATTATTTGTGCCATGCACCACTTCAACCCATTTTCTCGATTCAGAGTAAAATATATTTTTACAGTGAAAGTCGCATGTTTGCAAGGGAAAGCTCACCACGCGTTTCATTATTTTTTGAATAATATGATCCCACAAACACGCGAATTAACTATAACCTCGCATTCTGTCAATATATGCACTGGTAATGCCATATTCTTTTTTTGTGAATACTACGGTTCCAAAATAAGTAAATAAATGTTACAAATAGTAATAATTAATGATTTGCGCATTGTCCCCCAAAATATTTCCATTCATTCCAATAAGTTCCACATTGAGAAACACTGACATAACTAACTAACTAACTTACTAACTAACCATCACGCCGTTTCCCCGCAGAGGTAGGCAGAGAGGATGGACCGCCAAACAACTCGATCTTGACATACACTTCTTGCTTCATTCACTTTCATACAACGTCTCATACATTCTCTTCTGTTATTCCGACTTCTAACATGGCCCCACTCAAGTATTTGATTCACTTGATAGTGCCACATTTTCCTTGGACGTCCCCGGCTTCTTATTCCATTCACATTCGCGTCATATATTCTCCTTACACTCCTTTCTTCATTCATTCGCTCTACATGCCCAAACCATCTAAGCGTCCCTTTCTTAATCTTGCTCACTATGCTTACATCAGCCTTGCAATCTTTACGAACCTCAACATTTTTCACACGATCATACATGGTTTTACCACACATTCGTCTCAGAAATCTCATTTCTATGTGCATTCAGTCAACTTTCATCCTTCCTCTGCCAGTTCCATGACTCACTGCCATACATTAGAGTTGGTATCAGCACTCCATTGTGGACTGCTAGCTTTGCTTCTTTGGACAACTTTTTGTTTGCGCCAACCGCGTTCAGTCCTTCGTTAATGGAGTTTCCTGCATTCACCCTTCTTTCAATATCCCTATCAGTCTTTCCATCTCTCGTAAACATACTTCCCAAATACACAAACTCGTCTACCTGCTCCAAGTATTCATCATTCACAACATATTGCACACTGTTTTTGTACTCTCTCTTTCAAACACCATGACTTTATACTTACTTACATTCATCATTAGCTCATTGATCACTGACCTAGAAGAACCGTAAATAATTTTTCAAGCAGCGTGTCCGAATTCAATGTCATGAGGTGCATCGTTTTCTTCTATGAGGTTTTCCATAATCTACTTTTCGATTACTAGTTGAGTGACCTTGGCTTTGATGGCCTTCATGATAATTTCAAAACATAATATTGCCGTGGTAAGTAAAAACACAGTAATTACTGGAGAATGCTCCAGAATGAAGGGTCGATTTTTGTTTAACCTTTTAACATATGTACAATTAGTTTAAAGCAGTGATATTTTGCCAAAACGCTCTTTATCGTTACAATAAACTTTGTAAAAAATAACAATATTTGTTGAAAATATGCATTTTTATGATTTTACTGTGTTTATACTTACCAATGATAAAAGTTTGTCTAGTTATTGTGGTAAGCAAAAAATTCAATACATATAGTATTTTACTGTAATTATAAGATAAACAAGATATTTACCTCATTAATTGTTATTGTGTTTAGTTTGTAGAGTGCTTTTAATTTTGTAAAAATCCAAATAAATCGTTATTTTTTATGGTATTCAATTTTAATTTGTAGAACGCCATTTTAATATATAGTTTTTAAATTTTTGATAATAACTCTATATAATTTAATAATTAGTAACAACTAAATAAACTTCACGCCGTTTCCCCGCAGGGGTAGGTAGAGAGGACGGACCGCCAAACAACTTGATCTTGGCATAGACTTCTTGCTTTATTCACATTTATACATCGTCTCTTAAATTCTCTTGGATGACATTGTTTGATTCCCTTGATCGTGCCATGTCTTCCTCGGGCGCCCCTGGCATCTTCTTCATAAATTCTCCTAACACTCCTTTCTTTGTTCATTTGCTCTACAGGCCCAAACCATCTAAGCGTCCTATACTGCGTTTTTACTTATCAACAACTGAAATTGCGATAATATCAAAAAAAAATCATCTGTTTTAATACCAAAGACAAGTAATATTAATTTATGGTTAAGTGAAACATAAGTAATTGGATACTTAATACGTTTCCATATTTAACTCATTTTTGCTAATTTTGGTAATTACCTACTGTGTTTTTACTTACCATGCCAGAATAGGTATCAAATTCTCAGCATTTTCTACAACTAACGATTTTTTGTTTCATACACGTTTCGCAAAAAAAAGGTACCCTATTTCGTTTCTGTACTCAGAAGATTGCAAGAATGACATGCCCTAAGCCTTACAAGCTTCGTTTTTCTTGATGTGTAAGCTGACATAAAATAAGACGTTGTATGACGCGTGTCTTTCATTTGATTCTAAGATTTCCATCGAAACCGTACATTGGCACCGTTCTGGAGATAAGAAGGGTGTCACGTGTAAGTCAAAAATAAATAACACGTAAATTACATTATATTTAACAAAGTTATTTTTAACTGTAATATAAAAATAACCCATAATTGTATCCATCTGTAAAATCTCTTAAATAGAAGAAATTTGAGTGAATTTTTTTCATTCATAATTCCATGTTTTTCAATTCACAAACGAAATCGTGGCTTCCTTGGCAACTTCAACAAGGTACAGATCTACATAGTTTAAGTCATCTGTTTTTACTGTTAGAAATTATGTAAATTCGCGACCGTTTTCCTGCCGAAAATATCTTCTCAAAGGAATTCCTGATTCTGGTTACATTTTATCCGCTACAAAGTTGCACTTGGTTCATTCCTACGGAGATTAGAGTCGTTACGAAAAATATCTAGAAATTGTATGGCTCATAGTGCTTCTCCATACACAAACAAAAGCCGTTACATATGAAATATACTGGAATATTTGCATGCAAAGGTGTACTCTAATAGAACGACCTGAAAAGACATTCCTGCCAAAGATTTTATCTTTTCCAGCTCCGGCTAAGTATGCATTTGAGTTCCCTATCCCCAGAAATCATATTACTGGAAATAGAGAGCTTTTAAATTTCACATTCCATTCATTCTTAAACTCCATCTCAGCGTGTCCTGAAATGTCTAGACATAGTTTCGTAATATAATTGTCGCACATTATATTCCAGGCTTCGGACTAGTCATGCATACACTTGCGATGAGTAATTTTATTTAACTTTATATTTCAAGTTGTTCCCTTAGCAGTGCTTCGCAAACAAATGAACACGACCCTATGTGAGGGCATATCGGTACAGC
>JAHDVE020000225.1:0-16270 GCA_022606495.2 Halesus radiatus | reverse complement strand
AACAGTTCAGGTAACTCTGGCGATTCTACCTTATATCTTCAACAAGTCAATGTTATTTTCTGCGCTGTTTTTAAACACATCTGAAAAGTATTTGGATTCAAAATATTGAAGGAAAATGAAAAAAATCGTCATAAGAAAATGGTTTAAAAGAAGGTTCCTTTCAACTATAAAGGCTGTGCGAAGAGAGGCTATGCCTACTGTGGACGGATGTCGTTGATGACGCCTGGGGACGCCTTATTGATGCGATGGGTCCCCGACTCGAGTAGGACAAGGGGAAGAAGGTATATCATGTATATATATGTATACTAATTAATAAATGACCTTCTTCAAATGCATCAACAAAAATATGATGACATCCCTCATCAAACGGATCAGCATTTTTTGGCGTTGTTGGCACAATTTGAAATGATTTATAATTAAAAATGTACTAGGTAATTTACATACAGAAAAATATGAAGTAAAGTTGAGGTGATTTTTCACAAAAAAGGCGCTATAAAAATCATCCTATTATTTTTATTATTACAGTAATATTAAAAACACGATTACAATGGTATTTAGTCCAGTTACGCCCTGTTTTTATCAACATAACTTTCAATAATTACATATTTCATACTTACGACTTAAGTTATATCCGTTTACCGGGAAAAAACGAAAATAAGTCGAAAAACATCGTTATTCCACGAAGTTTATTTTAATTTTCGTTTGACTTATGGAACAACCTTCTTTAATATTTAAATATGTTGCCATGTACATGGAGTATGTGAGTACCTTAAAATACTTAGGACATATTATCACAGACATTGGGGATATGAAGAGATAAAGAAGAGCGATATTCGTTAGAGCAGGTATGCTCTCAAGGCGTTTTTACTTTCGCAGCACAAACGTTAAAAGAATACTGTTCAACCCATTCTGTACATCTCTGTGTAAGTCAGAACTGTGGGTAGATTACGAGGCATCCCAATGGCATAAGATAAAAGTCACATACAATAATGCATATCGCCAACTATTCTGTCTACCAAGGTACTGCAGCGCTACGGAAATATTCCTGAAGGGATGAGCGCACTGTTTCAGGGCACTTCTCGGCCACCGCATGGGAAGCTTATGGTGCAGAGTACGCCAATCCAAGAATACCATAATTACTGCCACGGCTGCAAGGATGGAGTCCCCCTGATGGTCCTTTGGAAATGGGAGACCGAAATATCCACCATGAACCTTTTTCATTTTGGAATAATTAGTTTTTTTTTAAATTATTTTATTTTTATTTTTTTATGATTTTTTACGTATTGTTATTTTTTATTATTGTAACCTGTGGAATGTATTGCATTGCACTACCCCTGCCCCTGCATGCATTCTAGAATAAAGCATTATTATTATTAAAAAACTTTTTCAAGTTTTACAGTAGAGTTTTTATTGGGTTATGTAACAGAAATACTCTTTCCAAATATGTATAAAATAAGAACGTAATATTAAGTCAAATTCATTATTCCTTTGGATTGTCGACATAGGCCCTGAGGAAAATAATTTTCCTCAGGGTCTCCCGAGTGGACGAATGTAAAAAGGTCTAAAATCAAGTATTAGAAATGTAAACGGAATCAGTTTATCGACGTGAAAAAACAGAGTCACAGAACTGCTTAGAGTGTTCTAATGTATATAGAGTACTGAGAATATACCACGAGATGCCTTAAAGTATGTTAGTGAAGGAAGAATGACTGTTTTTAAAAATGAATGTTACAATTATTGTAAGAACATTTTTACTTTATAATCATTAATTCGGTTAGGTTAGATTAGGTTTTTGTACTCTTAATGACTACAACATTTGTAAAAAGTGTGCTGATTCATACGTGTGTTGATTTATCCGATCGTCGTTAGTTCATATACAAAGCACGTAATAATATGAGCGAAATCAGTAAAATATATATTTTTTTTAAATTGTGACTAAAATTATATATTCGTGCCGTTCCATCAATGTTCAAATACTGCTTGATACTTGCTCGCACTTGTCTAGCTCATTCATCTAACGCCTCTCAGAGTCTCGACGAAGGTATTAACATTCTTAAACATATACATACTCTCCTGTTATTCCGATTCTTCACATGAAGGACTTCGTATTTAATTCAGTTGTCTTACTGAGGCATAGCCGGTTTCTTATTTCATCGGCTTGAGCTCCATATGGAACACGAATTTTCTTGATCTCCTGATTCTATTCCGCTAGTTCATTCTACGTGATCAAAGTATATATATACTCAATTCTTTTCTCTATTCTGTTCATTATGTTTACATCGATTCTGTCTAGTATCTTAGATGGCTTAACACCCATATGCCTTAGGAATCTCATTTATTTTGGACTTGGTGTGCTTGTGTTATTACCATTACCTTCTTAGTTCCGTGATTCTTTGACATGCATTAAACTTAAAAATAATCACTTCTGCGTACAACCGTTTAAATTACATTACATTAACGGCATCCATGGTCGAGGGGTAAGGCTCTCGAATACGAATACCTTCAGCCTCACAACATTCCTCAATTGGGGATGCCATAGTCTCACGTTCTCTATATGTTTGAGAGCAGTTGAGACTCTTGTGCGGTATTCATGTAAAAAAAATATATAGATATATAGATATTTTATTATTATTATTATTATTATTGAACCATACAACGACAAACAAACATCGATTTTGGCCTCACTGCTCTGCTAACGACATTTTAGTTAATATATGAATTAATTTCCTGTTTAATAAAGCTTTTGCCTATCACGTTAGAAGCTCTACCAATTAATTAAACATCACCAGTTAAAAATCGCCGACTGATATACCTGGCATGTATTAATAATATGTCACGCTTGTCACGAGCTATCCCCACACTAAACTCTATCAATGCATTTTGTTGATTCTCCACCGCCTTTGTTGATTAATCTGTGAATTATTCAATGAAACCGTACGCTGAATGTGTATTTCATAAAACATTATCGTCTTAATTTAGTGGGCGTGTGGTTGAGCAATGATAAATAGCGGACAAGTGATAAAGACACGATTTATTATATCACCATAAGTGGACATGTGTAGATATTAACACCTGAAGGTGATATTAATATTGCTCTTATTATTTATTCATTCGAAATAAAAAAAGAATAAAAATAACTTCTACACCTACACATTAAAATCAACACTTATTCAGATTGTTTTTATGAAATCTAACAACTAAAATACAAGATACCCTGTGGTTTTTAGAATCAACACACCATGCATAACGCAGTACATTCTAGGCGATCGAATTGTCCGAATCCGAATAATTTTTACAATAATTTACATGTTCTTTTAATCTGTAATAAATTAAGCTTGGACATTATGCTCGGCGGGTAATAAAATGAACTAGCACTGGGGTGTGCATTGTACAAAGTACAGACACTATATTCTTCACAAGGAAACGTGTTCCTTGTCTCAGCGATGATTTAAACTGTTGAAAATACTTTTTAACTTTATTATTTGATATCAACATTAGCACTATTGCCAGTCCATGAGAAAAAAATATGTTTCTTCGCATTACAGTGATATATTTAAATACCTTATGTTTTCGGGCTATCTTGAAGAGGCGACTAAAATAAAATGTTCGGTGTTAATAAAAATTAAGAAAAAAATAAAAAGTTTCTATTAATCTGTATTGTAAAATATTACGATAGGTAGCAATGCTTCTGAATAAAATATCCATAAACTCTTTGTTATCCACCCCCAAACCCAAAAATATATAAATAGCTTAGAAATAATTTTACGTACCTAATAATCTTTAAATAACCGTAACCGATCTGAAAATGTTACGGTCTACATGGAAAAATTAAAAAAAAAAGTTTTTATTAAAACATAACCTTTAAAAATAGATTGAAATGTTTATTTTTGCGTTAGCGTGGTTACAATTCCTATTATTTGCAAGTGTTAGCCTAGATCTTTGAGTGAATATTAGAATTTGTAATTATTTAACAGAATTTGTTAAATAATGTGAAGGGCCTTTGACAAAATCAGTAAAATGTTGCATATTTATTTGGTTACGCCATCCTCTCTTTTCAGACTCAGTTTCATCTGAATACTGCATTTTAACAAATACGCAAATTATGAATAATTTGGTGACTACACAATTTAATTGATAAATTGCCAAACAGGTGTACAAACACCCGTCCAATCTAAACTTTTAAATTGATTATTCATGATGCCGAAATTAGCAGTTGATTCGCTGAGCCGATGCCGAAATAATTATGATAATAATCCATCACGAAAATACGATAGCGAAGCCAACAAAGCATCACAAATTTCAGCTCGTAAACACATCTGTACCATGGGAAAAGATTAAATAAATAATGTAAGGGTTATGTTACGATTTTCGCGTAGAAATTTAGATCCTGGGCTCTGGAACGAAGAGTGTGGGTCCGATACCCGGTGTGCGCAAATGAGAATTATATTTTTTCCACTTGTGTATTTAAGCTGCTCGGGTGTAGACCGTGTTAACCGGTATTTTCTACAAACATCATTTTATTCATGCAAATAGTGTTATGTCTTTTTTCGCTGGAAGTCAATTTCACAGTCGTAATACTGTTTTAACGAACGGTTTCAGCTGCCTAATCAATGGTATTCGACATACTGTTTCATGCAAAGAATGTAATTCAAGATGGTAAACAGCCCATACTTACCACGTTTTGTGTTGTCACAATTAATGGATGAATTGATTGCAAACAGCTTATTTTCTGTGGATACTTTTGACAGGGATGACAGTGTAGCAAATCACACGTCGTCGAAAAGAATGACGCGAACTCTTCAAGTAGTAAAGAACCTGTTTCGTGTAAAGCATGTTAAGTGTTTTAATAAAACATATTTTACACGCTATGTTAACTACATGCACATCCCATTGTTTACCTGTAAATTTTGTCGTTTAAAATGTTATTCATATAATGTCAAATGCACTAGTATTATTAATACTCGAACTTATTATATGCAATTCTAGACTTCTATGTAAAATACGGTATTTACATAACTTTAGGGTAGTGCGGGAACATCACTACGTACTACGCAAGCTACAACTAGTACCCGAAAGAGAAAGGGGTGTCATAAAATACAAGATGCAGAGAAAAACAAAATAAAGGTAAATGTGTCACACGTAAGCGAGGAAAACGTGTTCTTATAAAAAACTATGGGTAAGGACTGTGCTTGCAAAAATAAGTGCTTTGAAATTGATAAGTTGGGAGAACTGAAACGTCTCCTCAAGGAATTTCAGTAGGCTGGCAGTTACAATATCCAAAATACTAATAGATGTTTAGGAAATAAACCTGTCAATAGATTAAGAAAGAAAACAGCAGGTCATGAACTCTTACGTACACTAAAAATGTGATAACTGAAGATCGTATTGAAACAATGGAAATATTCAACACGGCTTTTCATTCTATACGTGGTTAACAAAATATTAAAAAATACTGTTAACCAGATAAAACAAGATAAAAAAGGATACACCATCAGTTTTATCAGTCGACAATATCTCTGTGACTCTTGAGGTTCCTGATAATGATTAATCGTGGATGAAAATTTTAATTGTTTTTATAAGAATGTTAATTTCACTTCCAATAGTATGTTGTTTTTATTTTATAAATGATAATTTTTCTCCTTATTTGCACTTAGATTAGGAAAAAAATATATTAATCCCTTCTTTAGTTCAAAATATGTTATGTACCATAAATTGGTTCTTATGTTCATGTTAACTAACTTTAATTAATATTTTTCAAGATGTTTTTATTTTTTTTAATAACATTTCGAATCATATTAATCATATTATCTTCAAGGAACTTTTTTTTATTTATATTGTCTATTGATATAAGTTAAATAAAAATGGAAAACGACTTATATATTTTCTAGAATGATGTTGCTTTTTTAGAACCCAAACAGTGAAAATGTCTCAAAACTTATTTTTATCAGTTAACATGATCTAAACCCGAGCAGCCAAAGTAATTCAAGTTTATACTCGATGACAATATTCAAATTGTGCACCGAACACGTTTGTTTTTGGTCGTGTTTTAAAATAATAACAAAAATTAACAGTCTGAAATACATCTAGGTTGTAGGTACATATTTTTTTTTAATCGTGTTATCTAGCGAAAATATCGGCTGCGACCATACAGTGAAAAATTCGTACAACTGTTTTTAATGCCATTGACTATAGCTGAATCAGTACAATTTTAAGCATCTAATAATTAAAACAAAAATTACTCCATCAAATCCTCTGTTAAAGTTTTATGATCAAAATCAAAAGCCAATTGTATGGGGATGAACTCTGACAAATCACAAGTTTGGCAAATTGATTTATAGTTGTATCAAAATGTTAATGAGGCGATGTCGAGGCTCGCGGCGGGTTCCACTGGCTCCAAAACACTCCATCCATATTCAACGTTCATACGTACAAATAATTTAGGAATTTAACATATTGTTTCACACATCATGTAAAGTGGGTTCTAGTTACCAGTCTCGTACGTTACCGTTGTCAAGAAATGTATCGTGCGAAATTTATTGTTTCTTGATTGGCTCGTGTCGTGTCATGAATAGTCTTTTGAGTGGAACTCTGAGATGATGTCTCATCATGAAATTTAATTCATGATTATTTAATTCACATGTGGCAACCTTCATTAATTGGATAATCAACACCTCCGCCATAGGTCACCCCAAGTGGTTAGTTATGATTATTGACTGTACCGAGATGCCCGGGTTCATGAGGTAATAACTTTTTCCGGGACTTGGCGGTGCGCTAGATGCATCCGGTCACCAACTGCATGGCAGGCCGGATCAGGAAAGACCTGTTGAGGAAGACCCATCGACATCTACATATGGACTCTTGACCCATTACCTTGCACCACAGTGAGAGGGATGGATTCATACGTAAATCATTCTTGGACACACTGATCACCGGATTCCTAACCATTCCTCCAATATAATCCCTCTCAGTGCGGTACAAGGCGATGGGTCGAGAGAGTCCGACTGGAGAAGTCGAGAGATCTCCCTCAACCGGACTCTCCCGATTCGGCTCACCACACAATTGGTCACAAAACATTTTATGTATATATATAATAAACATATCTTTTAAACCTTGAACAATCCATTACTAACTAACTAACCAACAAGCCGTTTTACCGCAGGGGTAGGCAGAGAGGACAAACCGTCAATTATACGAACTTTCTAAGTGTAAAAAATGTATTTTAAAAACCATGAAATTTTGCGTTTTATTTTTAGAAATGTAGATCAACTACATCGCAGAACAAAGTTCATTAAATATGTCTAACCACAAAGTGACTGCTTTCTATCAAAATAAAAACATAACTAACTAACCATAACGGCGTTCCTCCGCAGGACTACGCAGAGAGCACGAATCGCCAAACAACTCGATCTTGGCAAACACTTCATACTTCATTCACAATCATACATTGTCTCATATATACTATTCAGTTATTCTGACTCTTGATATGGATCGACTTAAGTATTCGGTTCACTCAATCGTGCCATGTCTTCCTCGGGCGTCCCTGGTTTCTTCTTCCATTCACATTCGCGTCATGTATTCTTCTTAAACTCCTTTCTTTGTTCATCCACTCTACATTACAAATCATAAATAAATAATAAATAAATTAATTAAATTATGTGAAAATAAACCAGTATTTTACAAATAATTAAAAATTTACACGAAATTCACACTTAATGACGCACTAACATAAACTAAGCTCATATTAATAAAGGTGAAGTCTAAAATTACATAAATGTTTTAATTATACAACAATCTGAAATTTAAACCAATCTAAAATCATGTTTCCATGCATGAATATCTGACTGATATTAAAACACCCCCTGTTTTCTCGCCGCCTATGGTGATTTTATTCACAGTAAAAAGATCCGCCCATTAACAAGGAAATGTTTTCGTTATTAACAATATTTCACAACAAATTAACTTTTAACACATCAGCCACTCGGCTAATTTGCCCGCAGCCGCCCCGACAAGCCCTCCTAATTTAACGTCAAATATATCACAGAGCAACGCCTCAGGTAGTGCGGCAAGGCAAATAAAAATACACCGCACAATGTATCAAAACAAAGGAGGCAGGCGAGATTCATCTCGGTAATATGTAGGATGCTAACCAGAATACAGGGCGGGCTCAAAATACCCAGTTGAGTGCCAAAGGCTAAATGGAAGACCTTCTTGACAGAATCATTATTTGACTAATCCTGAATTTTCTTGTATTTGATTTTATTACTTCTCGTCAAAATATGTCTTTCCTAGATACATAATTTAATAATTGATAAACTAAAGTTCTTAAAACTTAAGGCAAGATTTTTGTGCATAGCGCAAAGGGTAACAATTATTTTTATAAACAATAATTATTCGCGTGAAACACTCATCCAAATTGAAAAAAACCTTTCCGAGCAAAGATAAATGTCGCCAACAGGACTCGAACCTGCACCCTTCTGATGTCCGGTCAGATGCTCTACCGTTGAGCTACGTCGGCTTATCGCAAACCCGCCAAATTAATCAATATATACTAGTGTTTCATTCAATAATTACCGTTTTTATTATATTTTCACCTGTAAACAACAAACTTTATTAGTATGAGAAAGGCTTGTAACGGCTAAATCCCTGTAATCTTCGAGTCCTGTCGGCGACATTTATCTTTGCTCGGAAAGGTTTTTTTCAATTTGGATGAGTGTTTCAGGCTAATAATTATTGTTTATAAAAATAATTGTTACATAATTTAATGTTTAAAAAATATGTTTTCGAATTATATTACCTAATTTTTTCATATTCTATCGAATTTCCAGAAAAAAAAACATTTTAGATCTAGTAACTAATGTCAGTTACTCAATGGTAGGTAATATGTTTACTTAATTTAAAGCAGTTTAAGAGTATTTAATATATGAATCAAAACACGAAATACATAACATTTTTTGAAAAAAATTCAACCTTTCGTTTTCAACACACATGCGTTAGGTCATTTAAAACAAAGTATTAAAGAAATAATTAAAAAAAAATTGTTAATGTTTTATATTATTTTATGTTTTTTTTTTTAATTTTAATTGGGAAAACAGACAGTTATATAAGATTTTTTTTAAAGTATGTTATTATTTTTATTTATTTATTAATCAGTGAAGTTTTATATATATGGCGGAAACTTCACTGATTAATGCAATCTTAATATTTGTAAGTGATAAAATTTGCAATGTTAAAAATGTTAATATTTGTAAATGATAAAATGGAAAGAAAAAATAAGAGCATTTTGCTAGTGAAATTGAAAAAAAACCTATAGAATTAATGATCTAGTTTTTAAGAAACATCAAGTACCGCAAATTAAAAACACGTACATAGATAACGTTAAATCTAATAATATAAAAATAAACTTATAAGACACAAACCAGTGATGGGGAGTAATAAATAACTATTTTTTTCTGTTGTGAATTACTAAATTATCATGAGGATTAATTGAAAACATCAGCTTCTGAAAAGATGCTATTGCATTTTGTGCCCGTTCTTCTAAAAAACGAACGTCTTGTGTGTAGTTAATTTTTGACTGTGGGAAGTGGAATAGTTGATTTAAGCGTGTGTTTCATACTGGAGAGTGGAAGTTAATGTTTTGAAGGTAGTAATTGTCAACAATGTTGTTGATGATTTTGTAAAAGAATTTTTGGTCGGATATATTTTTTCTCTTAGTGATGACAATTTATGGAACGTTTATGAGAGGTTTTGAGGTGTTCGATGTTTTTTTTCAACCTACAGGCTACAATATTTGTTTTGGTAAAGCATTACGATACAATGACTCACTAATTATCAAAATATCGGTATATAGGTACTATGTTTATATAAAAGAGTTTATCACATCAAGGCTGTCATCTGCCCCTTTATGGACAGTGGAACTTGTCAAACCTTTCTTGTTATACAATGAATTACACAATTCTTTGAGAATTCAGAATGATGATTTTTCCGGATGACCCCTCCATCCACCAAAATACGTTTCTGCGTATCATCGATCAAGCGCATTTTCTTATTTGTCAGATTCTAGCGAAATTTTTCATAATTTTTATGTGATTTTATAAGGGAAGAGTGAACTAAGAAACATCTAATACTAGCCATAGAAAAGTATCCAAATGGACAATTTCAATAGCACGAGATGTATTTAAAATATAGAATCCCTATTCGAGCCTTGGCAAAATGATTCCAATATGGTTATCCCACCACTAGATCTCCCCAATCTGGGCTTACAATTGTGACAGAGAAATAAATTCCATCAACTATACTATGCGAATCCAATTCCGACACTGCCAAAAGTAACTGTTAAACGTAAGCAAATAGTATATAGGTTGACATCTCCTGAAAATTTAAGCCATGAAAAAACCATACCGATAAAGGGTGCAACCAAAATGTGGAATCTGGTTACATCGTCTTTTTACCAGAAATCTCCGGGGATTTGAAGAGGATTGCAACGTGTGCCTTAAATGTTGGTAAAATTATTTATCAACAAAAAATAAAGCAAGCTGTATCTATTAAATTCCGTCCGCAGGGCGTGCACCACTTGCCTTTGGAACTGAAGTACCCTTGGGAGGGAAAATTTCCACGATCACGTCATTAAGAAAAGTAAGACATCTGACATCATCTCCAAGGTGTGTCATCTCACCCACACATTGGAGGAGAGACACCGCTTTGTCATCATGTCTTTTAATATTTCTTATTACTGAAACCCTATACTCGTACATGATAATTGTTATTTTTGTTTTGGTAGTGGATTAGTGTATATTTATAATGAAAAATAATTAATTGATAAACTAAAGTTCTTAAAAACTTAAGACAAGATTTTTGTGCATAGCGCAAAGGGTAACAATTATTATTTTTATAAACAATAATTATTAATCTAAAAACACTCATCCAAATTGAAAAAACCTTCCGAGCAAAGATAAATGTCGCCGGCAGGACTCGAACCCGCACCCTTCTAATGTCCGGTCAGATGCTCTACCGTTGAGCGCTGGGGGTGGGGTACATACAGCTTAACATGGTTAACTTTGTAGTCTATGGTGTCGAAAATCTACTAAAATGATAACTTTTTAGTACACCTATTACATATAAAGCACAACAAAGGGCCGTGGGAGAAAATCTCGAAGGCCAAACTGGAATTATGAACTATTGCTATTTTATAAAAAATACAATCTTTTCTGTTTCTTACATGTTTTCAGAAAAAAAACACTTAGAAAATTCCTTATTAAATGAAACGTATTAAAAATAACGAACATAGCGTTTACAAAAAAAGGGTTGGAGGTTGGAGGTGAATATTTTGCTAAGAATTCATCGCATTTAATTGCAAAACCTATTTTTATTGCCAATCTTTTAAAATGGGTGGCGTCTCTCCTGGATTTACCATGTAGTACATGATACTAATTCTTGATTTACATATTGTTGTTTTATATTTTACATATTATTCTTATCTACTTTACAGTTTTGGTCATTTATGTTTAGTTGAATACTGAAGTTAAATTTGTTAATTCGTTTATCCGTTTTAAAACCATCGGGAAGGAGATAATATATGTGTTCTCCCGCATTGCCTATGCTTCCTTTACCAATTTTAGTATTTACTGTATTCGTGTAGTTGTGATCTTTTTATAAATGTTGTGTTCGAGTGTATAAATCTATTATGTAGTATTCGTACAGTTTTCTGGTTTTCAGTAAGTTCGTTTCTCGGTATAGTTTTTTGAATTTCATTATTAAATCCCAGTACCATCCTGGTCAAAGCAGCATTTCCTTTGTACATGTTCTCGGTAGCTTTTAACGTAGAGAGTAACAAGCAGATACATCCCCGCTCCGACCCCCGACCCAAACCCCAACACCCCCACCAGCCGTAGAGCCTTAATAAAGCTGCCTTACGCGTCCGTATTTATAATTCCATTAAGATATATGTGGGTATGAATTGCACAGGTTATGGGCCGTGATGATTTAACGGACCTTGTGGCAATTGCTTTGGTAAATAAGTCAATTTCCTGTTATTAATTCATGCACTCGGTGTTCATATCAGACGATAAAAATCCTTGCAATATTTTTAACGGACGAAGATGATTACATTTTAAATAACGAATCATACTGAAGATACTGCCATTTTTTCCGTATAATACAAAATGAAACAAATACCACACAGTTGCACTGAAAATACTACATAACACATATAATTCTATATAATTCATTCAGCAACTTCAAATCATTCCAATAAATAAATTTTAATATGTAAATGAAATCTTCTGAACAAGAGATCCCAGTGAGGGTGTATCGTTACCTCAATTTGTTACAAAAAAAATTGCTAGTAACATTCTTAATAATCAATTTAATTCGTCTTACATTCCAATATTAGATATGTTTCCCGTTAATTAAAAATTTCCCACTTCTTCTTAATCCCTTCCTCCTTTGACCTTCTGTCTCTTTCTTTTTATGTGTTGTCCCATTCTGTTAAATGTAAGCATATCTCTGTCTCACTCTTCCGTTGTCTCGTTTAATATTTTGTCACCTTTTTGTATATCTCAACTATATATATGGTCACTATATGTATTTTTGTTTAGTTTTATATTTTACCCTTGAAGCCTGATATAAACGAAACCGGTTGGTGTTAAAAGTAAATAAATTAGTGGTTTAAAAGAATGTGTTTGTTTTACATAATAATTATTAAATGTTGCTCTCCCGCAACGTTGCCACTAAAGTAAACAAATGAAATAATTTCACTAGGTACAAGTGCACTATGTTAAAAAGAGTTGTATCCTATATAAATACAATATACATTTTTCAAGTAACTATGTAATAAAAGACAGTAGTTGTTAAATGTTCACTATGGTTCTAAGAAAATACATAAAATTCTATTGTGCATGTCACCTAAATTAAAAAAAAAATCAAGATGTCGCATTGCTTTAAATGACTTTAGCCGCATTTGGTGACTAGATCTGAATATTCAGGTATTTCCTAACCTTCTCCTTGCCCATCTTCTTCCATTTTCCACACCTTTCACTCTTACAAAATACCCCATTTTAGAATGCCATCTTCCCACTGGCGCCAGATAGTTGGGACTCTTGTGGGGTATTTACATTAATAAAGGTGCTTAAATATGTAATTGCAAAATTCTAGAAATTGTCTAATAAGAGTAAAATCATGTTGCACGTTATGTTTTTATCTATGTATATATACATTGTCTTGTCTCCGAAAATCTTACCATTTCAACATTGCACGCTCATAAATTACAGCACTTCGTTGTAAAGTAGCCAAAGTTGTTCATTGTAATCTGGATCTCGCCTGCGCGCGAAGTTTTGCTCAAAAAGTTGAATAAGGCAATGCTAATATAGAAGCAGAAAATTTACACTGCTCCCAACCCGAAGTGTACATTCAAGAATATGAATATTTATGGTATTGTGAGAGAAGGCGAGGTGGGGAATATTGTAACATAACGTTTTCTTGGAAAAGGGGATGTGGGCTTCAACGCAACACGAGCTACAGTCACTTTATAGAAATTATTAGCTAAGTAATTACTGTTTTCGGTGACTTCGTGAGAATGAAAACATTTATACTTTACGTCAGTAAATGCTTTCACTCGCTGGGTGACACTTGCAGCTGCAGGTCTGTGGAGAGACGGTAAGCTGCTGAACTTATTCCACGCTCCTTTGTTCTTATTCTGTTTCTCCTAGTTGGTCATAATTCCCAGTGTAAAAATGAAAATACGATGTTTTTATTAAAAAAACCTTTGTCACTATCTTCCACTTGTTTATTTCAGACTGGACCAGTTTCACCCTATCACGGGCATCTTCAGACTTCAACTAAAACTAAATCTATGGTATATATAGCATTTATGCCAGGTATTAGTCACATTGCTCTTTCTAATATTGTACATTTATGACCGAGAAATTTGTTTTATTGCTGGCGGAACGGCTTTACAATTATATTCGTAACGACATTTGGGTTGGTTTATTACCTTACTTTATTATTCAAATTGATTATTTTATTATTTGTACCACTCTGAAGATGCCCGTGATAGGATGAAACTAGTCTAGTACTAACTAGTGGAAGATTTGTTACAAAGGTTTTTAATTTTTTTAAATCTTGTTATTATAGAATTCCACGATGAATAACAATTTCAAAATTGGAAATAATAAAAGGGAAAACCATCTGATACCAAGCTCTTAGGTCAAAAGCAACTAAACAATTTGAAGAAACTGGAAGAGAACTTATTTATGTACACCGCATTAGAGTCCCAGATCTCCGAAGTCAGTGGGTCTATGGCATGCTCAATAGAGGGAAGGGTTGCGGAGTGGGGAAGAAAATGGGTAAGTAGATGGTTGGGTTGTATATGGCTGTTTAGATCTGTTCACCAAACACGGCTAATGCCATTGAAGATTCGATGAGAACATAAGACAAAGGATCATCGGAAAGGGATCTGCAAACAAAGCTGTAGGACCATCAGAAGTTTCGGGTTATAAGTGGAGTAGTGCGTATGGAAAATGTGTATAAGTTTTTTAATCAAATTTCTTAAATGTCAAAAAAACACAATACCATAATCGTTTTTTTTTTTAATAATTAAGGCACATTACGATAAGTAAACCTATAGCTTGACACTTAACGTTCTTGACGAACCTGAGCATAACTTAATTAATATGTTTGATAGTGTATAGGAATGAAAAACCGTTTTCGCCAAAGATGAAATAAAAAGTTGAGTAAAATTAGTGATTCGTACCCAATTTAAGTTATTTTATAAACTATGGATGTGCTCTTTCGAAAGACCGTAAAACTAATTATTTTCAATTTAACGTAACAGTCATGAAGGCAATTGTCCCGCTCTCCCCATTCCCGGATCTTATTATATGCTGTGTGCAGAATAACAAGTAACACCTCTTCACTCTATACATGTGTACCTCGCTATCCCACGTCTAGTTTTATTGTAATACTATGTCTGTACGTTACCGTAGCGCCTGTTTGCCGAGCAGGGGAGCGGGGTTCAAACCTCGAGATCATTTATCATTTTACTTAAACTCCATATTTTACAAGCTACAGCAATCGTAACTGATGGTACTGGTAGATAAATTCTAGGTAAGCGACTTACACTGTGTTGTGTGACACACGAACACAATATAATCTCGACAAACGAAGGAACGACAATGTTCTTAGTAACATGAAAATTTACAAAACAGATTTTATTATACTAGTACCTTCGCGTGTTTAAATAATTATTCGGAAACCTAACAACTGCTGGAAAATAAATCACAGTTAATACACTGAATACGCTTCTATTTTGTCGGGTTATTTTATCTCATTTTCGCATAGTTATTCTTTGTTGATAGTCGTCGAAAAAATAGTTTTTATTGCGTCTTTACATTTCCAAAATGCAATATTTTGTCGGAGACTAAATACGTTTTCAATCGATTTATTTGCTTTAAATTTTAATTGCTTATCAACAACTATGCTTTGAATTATTATTTTTTTTATATGAATACCGCACAAGAGTCCCAACCGTCTGGGGCTAGTGAGACTATGGCATCCCGAACTGGGGAATGTTGTGAGGCTGAAGGTATTGGGGAGGGGAAGAAGAAGGGGAATAGGAAGGTGGGGAAATACCTGGCTATTCAGACCTGGTCACCAAACACGGCTAAAAGCTATTTCAAGCAACGTTTCAATTCTGAATGGTGGTATTTCACCAGGGCGATACTGAGAGTATCTTCCGCTCTGGAATTATTATATATTTTTATCACTCAATTTTTTTTTGTATATTTGTCTTTTAATCAAAAACACTATTTTACTTTTGCAGAAATCAATCTTAGTTAATTTGTATCTCAATTTTAATATTCCATGCACAATAATGTATGTTATATTGAAACGGCAGCCATATCTATTTTCAGTAAATAAATAAATAAAAAATTATAATTTATTTCCGCAATGTTAAAGTCATTTGATCAATCTTTCGCACGCTGATATTTAATATCTCTCTATTTCCACGACCGAACAGTACTAATTCGCATAAATTCCTCGTTGGACTGCCATAATCATTTAATGGGGTGTTTTAATGGAACAGGTCATTATCCTGACGATAAGACGTGATACTAACGTCCCTTGAGCATAATTTTAAACTTCTAATGTGGGTCTACTTCATATTAAGATCCCGTGCAGTATCATTATAAATGGAACCCAACTACTTAAGATAAAGTAACTATTCAGAGCTTTGCTAATATGTAGCCCTAAGCACTGAGATTCGGACTGTATTCGG
>JAHDVE020000224.1:0-30642 GCA_022606495.2 Halesus radiatus | reverse complement strand
CCAGTCGCGCGTAGGCATGTGAATATGGCTCTGGAAAATTGGAATTATTTCTTGATTTATGAAGCGTTCTCGAAATGTGGCAAATTCGGTTTAAAGTGGGGTTATGGTTTTTCACAGTATGATTAAAATATGCTCGTTTTTTGTTTCATCTCCTTTCATTTCGTGTTTGTCGCCGAAAAATCTCCTTTATAATACTCGGATGAAAAGATGCCATGAATTCTGGAAATTTGGCTTTTAACAGTGAAAAAAATGTTGGCATTTCTCGATCAACTATCGAATAAAAACCTGAAATACCGATCAAAGTATTTATTAAAACTATCAAACGTGAGTCAAAGGTAACAAAGAGACCCCAAAATATACTTTGTTTTATCAAATTTCTACCAAAGTAAATACTACCTAGTGTTTGAGAATTTTCTGAAATAAGTGGTCTCACTTTTTACAATACTCTCCCCCTTTTATGGCTTATTCGTGATTTAGTTTTCTGTAAACTTCTAAATTAAACGCGACAAGCAATTTATCTTTTAATCCTCTGTTCTCGACGTACTGGGAGGGACAAATGGGAATCTTTTTTGGTAGACAAGGAAACATAACGCCACCATTTGATAATATATGGAGGACAACGGTCAGCAGTAAGGGACCTTTTGTATAAGATTATTGTTTCATTTATCGAGAATGTAAGATATTCAGAAGTACTTTTTTTTTTGCACAGCCGTTGCTCTAAAACACTTCAGATTAGCTCTTTATAAGTTTTTTAATAAACTAATAAAGATAAGTGGTTTAATACAAAGTGGTTATTTTATTTATTTTATCTTTAAATTACAATCCATACTTTTAACACATTTACACTGTTCCTATGTTCATAAAAAGTTAATTATTGCTTTGCCTCTCTGGAGAATTATCCTGTTAAAATTACCTTCCTCTTAATATCAATAATTTTTACCTGAACATTGCTATAACACCTTGCTACAACACATAACTATAACAGACAAAGATAAACGTGCCTTTAGAGTTTAAAAAATGGCTCCAGTAATAGATTTGATTGTAAAAACCGTGCAAACGGAAATCGTATAAACTTTTAGGTTTGATTAGGGTTAAAAGGGTTTAACCAGATACACGTCGATAGGAAGTCTCAAGCCCTATACCAACCCTTGTATTTTATAGAGTCGTACTCATTTATGCAAGAAAATATTTTAATTTGCTCTCTCAAGGACTTTATTACTTAAAATATAGTGTCTTTCTCTCTAAAATCTAATTGAGAATGATACAATTATAGGTCTCAAAGACTGTGCTGAGTTGGACATGTTGAAAGAACGACAGATGACAGGACACCAGAAATAATAACCGATGGGTGCTCCAGTGGAAGCGATCCAGAGACAGACTGAGGAAAAGAAACAGTAGATAGATTGCGTGGAGGACGATTGAAGCAGGTCAGGAAGGACAGAGAACTGAAGGCGAATGGTTAGGGACCACAATCAGTGGAGAGCATTTATGGAAGAGGCCAAATCCCACGTTGGGATTTAGCGCTATGATGGCGGTGATGATCGTGTTTTTTAATGAATTGGTGTAATTTATTTGACAGTTTGACTCCCCCAACTGGGACTGCGTAAGTGATGCTGCGAAGGATCTGGTCCAGAGAATGCTGACAGTGGACCACACACACAGAATCACCATCCAGGAGGTGCTCAACCACAGATGGTTGAGGGTAAGTTGTGCTTAAAATTAGATTTTTTTTTAAATTCGATTTGCTCTCCCTCACAATATATATCATTCGACTGTCAATATCGTCGCTTTAATTAGTAATTTGCGTAAAAAAATTTTTTCACAAATCGAATTTTGAATGCCGCGTTTTAACATTAAAAAAATATGTTCCTACGAAAATCTCATATCTGTATGATAATAACCATAAGTTAACACATAACCAAAAAATCGTATTAAGTAAAAGAAATAAAAAAAAAAAATAAAAAAAATTACGTAGATATTTAAAAATGTTATTTGTTACAACGTTAGATTTTTTTGCTATTCATATCTCTGATCTTCGATTGATTTTTAGAATTCTTCATATCTATTTTTTTTATTTTAACCTTTTTTTTGTATTTTTTCGGCATTAACTTTGTTTTTTTTTTTTAACATCTATAAAGTAGTTCCAAGGTGTATATCTAAATTATAAATTTCAAACAGTTTTTTTGTTCACCTGTAAAGTTGCCAATTTGGTAATATACCAATTAAAGTGGCGATATAGCATGTCGGTCACCGGGCTTTCCTAGAATACAATCCTTGCACCCGATTTCAACATTATTATATTTTTTCAGGATCGAGACAAGCAGATGCGGATTCACCTGGGGGACACAGTCGAGGAGCTGAAGAAGTTCAACGCGCGCCGCAAGTTGCGGGGAGCCGTGCTGGCCGCGGTGGCCAGCCCTCGCTGGGCCGAGTGCGAGGACCCTGACCGGGAACCCAGCGACGGGTTCTCCGACTGCGGGGACGATGAGGCTACTTCATCAGGTAATAATGTTAAATACTTGGGAATTGTCTTTTTGGCGCTATATCTTTGCCTCCTCTTGAATCGTTGCCTCATTCATTGCGGAGGATCGTAACCCCCACTAAAATTTTGCATTTTTGTATACTATTTATAAAATGTGGTGAACATATCTCCAAGAGTATGAGAGGGACAATTGAGTATGAAAAAAATAGATTCAGTGGATCATAAAAGCGAATGAATGGTTGTCTCGTCCTTCTTTATTCCTTAAGATTCGACTACTGTAACATTGTGACCATTAACTGTGACCATTGGGGAATTTAACATTCCCCAATTGGGAATGCCATAGTCTCACTGGCTCCAGACGGTTGGGAGCAGTTGGGACTCTTGTGCGGTATTCATGTAAAAAAAAAAAAAAAAAAAATTAACTGCCCGTCGTTTGTGTTATTATTCAAAAAGTTGGTGAAAACATCGTTTTTTTTTCATTAGATTTCTCGATAACAATACGTTTTTACAATATACCGGAAGAAAAATTTACATTACGAATTTTGTCTGGTATGTCTCGTTTAGTATTTTACGTTAATTACTAAACCAGATGACACAGGAACAAACTTGATGTATACGAATATTTTGTGGGTTTCGGGTATAGTTTTGTCGTACCTGAACGTACGGGATACGGCTTGTTGCGTTCAGGTGATAATATTGCGACCGTATCACGTAGGTTCGTATGGGTAGCTTGAAGCATATTGGTATCAAAAATAACCCACCATCTTTTGCTGCATGGTTTGATGTAATTTATACCACTTCGAAAAATTAAAACCACTTGAAACACAGCGCTTTAAATTATGTCCCGCCCACTCCAACGGCTTACTATATCGGCCAATAGATGGTACATACATATTTTTAGAAGTTTTCGAAATTCTGTGCAGCACAAGCATTTTTTTTTCTTCAAATCTTGTACCTCAAAGGGTTAATTATACTCTAACTACCGACATATTTACTTGTCATTCCACCTCACGAATCCCAGAGATATTAAAGACGACACGCATTTTATTTAGGACGTCACATTTATTCGCCAATAAAAAATAAAAACAAAATTTCACTGAAAAGGCTACTCCACTTCTCACGGTCCTGCTCCGTATTGAGAACCGCGGATATGTTTCCATTACAAACCAGAGCATTAAGAAAAGTGAACAATAAAATTCAACCTAACCTTACTTAACCTATTATTTTTTGGATAATTTGAAATGATTGTTTTAGCCCTTTTGGTGCTAGGCCCACCTATGCTTCTTCTTGAGGCAATGCCTCGTTGCTGAGGATCGTGACACCCGCTCAAATTGCCTTGTTGATATAAGTTTCTCCACTCCTTCACGGTCCCGCTTCTTGTGTCATGTTCATCTATGTATGCACGAAATGCATACGCATTCTGAAACAGCTCGTTACTAGGGTGTGTACAAAGGGGTTAAAAGTTTAGAATCAAGTTAGCGAGCAGAATTCAATGATCGCTATTTGATAATTGTAGTTTAATAATAGTAAAGTTAGGCTTTCAAAAGTTAGTGGGTGTATTTTAGCCGCAGCTACTATTATAGTGTACAACTGTTACAAATCGCAATTATCCCCCAATTTTGAGTTTGTTGGGTGGCACTTCTAATCTGAGAATGCCTACGCTTTATTTATTTACTAGCTGATGAGTACCCGGCCTTGATCGGGATTTTTTTTTAATAAAGTTATAAAGTTGTGAATTCTTACTTTTCGTTTGGGTACCATAATTGATTTGACAGCGAAAGTAATGCCTCGTGAAAACTATTACTATCTCTGAACAAAGAAACATTAATTTGAAAAATTTATTTCATTCTAAACATTTATTTTTCAAAATATATCTAAATAATAAAGTTCTTAAATTAGTATCTACTTATGTTTTCAATTTTAAAAATATTCTCCCCAAACAAACCAACTTATTATGAATATGTAATCTGTTACTAACCAGAGTGGTATGGACTAACCTAAATAAAAACATGGGGGGTTCAATATTTTTCATTGTAATTTTAAAACGTTATAGCAACTGTTTTACATATTGGATTTCATTCAAACTACTCTCTAAACCTTCCCGGCACTAATAGGAACAAACTGTGCTATTGTTATCTTAACGGGTACATTAATTTTAGAGAAAATCTAGAACAGGCAGACAAGTATTCATTTTTATATATAGATATTAAACTTAATATAGAACATAATGTACATTGGTTACAGTATTCGAATACAAACATAATATGTATTAAAACAAAACAAAACAAAAAATGGCATTTATATCACAATATACAATTCGACTTTACAACTTATACGGCATTAAAAATTACACTTTAAGTCTTTCGTCACCTTCTTCTTAAATTTAAAAATATTTACCTCTTCTTTTATATTGGCGAGTATTTCTTTGGAAATCTTCACTCCTCTACCATATATATGAATGAGTTTTGTGATTTTCTTTTCTTTCGAAAGTATTATTTCATTTCTTCTTCTCGTAGAGTGGTTATGGCTGTGTTGACGACATTTATTAATTTTTAATCGAAAATTCAGAATTTTGTCGGCCTTTAAACATTTAAAAAATATAAACTATTATAATTTATTCAAACGATTGGTATTCACTTTGTGGCGTCATTAGTAATAAATGAATTTAAAAAAAAATGCTTTGTATTCACCACTTCCTCAATTTACACAGATATCCACATGTTTCGAAAGCGATGCTTTCTTCATCAGGAATATATAGAATACTAAAAATAATAATGTCAAGTATAGACAAATGATAAAAATTAGAACACAATAATGTAAGAATAGACAATTTATAAACGTAAACAAAAATTTATGAAGTAGGTAAGTAATTAATCAAAAATGTTAATGAAAAATTGTTATAAAACAATGAATCACAAATTTATATTAGAAATTAAAAGTAAATTATTTTTATTATATATATTAATATAAAAATAAGTTCAAGAGATAGCTATTTTAAAAAAAGGGTATTTTTTATTTTTTAAATTTTAATAGCTATTGACGCTTTTTCTGATTTCTAAAATTTCAAATTCTAACTCTAATTGTAAACCGGCTGTATTTTTGTATGTAAAATTTTTAAACCTTTATTTATATTAAAGGAGTGATTGGTGTCTAAAACATGATTAAACAGATTGCGATAAATAACGGTTATAGCACTAAATTAATAGATAATACATTAAGTAAAAAGTTGAAGAAATTTTTTATTAAATCTTGTATATATCCACAAATAACTGATGTTTGTAAACAGTCGAGAAAAATATATTTTTTAAATAATAGTACCTCAAATTTAATAATTAAAAACATACCAAATACTACCCAATCGTATAATCAAGCGTCGCATTAGAGTTCTGTGCTTGGAATATCGATATGTCAATGAAGGATGCTTCGAATAACTTGCATTATAATACGCATCCGGTACCACGTTATAGCCGAGGCTCTAAACGTGTCCAACATTAATTTACACCGTTAAAATTTTCCACCAAAATTGTTTTTACCACTTGTGAACTTTCATCAGTTCATCAGTCATCACCTTGGTTCATCGATTTATCACGGCGTGATTCCTGCCTTATAAAAATGCTAGTTGTTGGAGTGCGATTCATCCTTTTTCGGGCATCGAACTTCATCTTTAAAGATTGTAATTAGTTAAAGAACGTATTTGTTGATATTAAAATTATTTACGTATTTAATCATACATGGAAATCATAATATCATATTGGCAATTCAAGTTTCCGTTAGCTCGGTAATCTGTGATACAAACGAATGTATAAGTATGTTTTCAATGTTTAAATGCCACAGAAACAAGTGACAACACGCTCGTAGCTAAGAGTTGCATTATCATTCGCAATCATCACTGAATGGTTAAACCCTGACACCTACTCAAAAAGTTTTAACAGTTGAATGCAACTTGATTTGGCCATTCGATTTGAATAGTATTCATTGAAGATAATATTAACAACTCGCAAAATGAAACATGAAACTGAAAAGTCACAGAATAGAAAAAGATAACGGTAGAAACTGGGATTCGAACCCAGGATCCATCCTGGAGCTGCGCTCTAATCCACTGAGCTACTGCTTCCCTATTCCGGTCCTTCATTAATTAATTCCCATGTTTTTTTGGGTGGTACATTTTTATCATGACTACAAGATTATACCCGAATTTATTTATAATCATTTTGGCTAGTGTCTCGGATATACCTATCCGATTTTTATTTATATGGAGCATCTGTTGACTTTTTCTACAAGTCTACGATTAATGTATTGTTTTTTAATAACTTATTGAAGCTTATAAACATCATTGTAATATATGTTCTAATCATTGAATATAATATTAACAACTCTCATAATTCTCTTATTCGCTTATCAATGAGTTATTCCGATAAAAATTAATAAATCATTTTCACTTTTATTTCATAATAATGCAAAGAGCTTCTATGGTTTGTTATTGCTTCTCATTATCTTTTATCAGTGTACCTATTGAATTGTACTGGATTTGGTAATACAATAAGAACTGGTAACGTATTTTCTTTGTTTGATACGTTGGTCACGTTGGTGCTTATCGATCATACTGAACTCATCTTGCTTTTATAAAGCGACTGAAATACTCGTATATTACGAGATTATATAAACAGGTTACAGTTCAACTATTGAATTACACTGCGTGTCCAAGGGAAAAAGTAAAATTACCGCGAATTTACCAAATACGATTTAAATAAATCACCTTCTTTAAAAAGCTGGACAAATCGGTTTTACTGAGGAACATTTTGGTGAATTCATGCGAAGTCAAAGTGTATCAAGATAAAAAGTATTTTTACCCGGAGAACGATTAATGATATTCTTATACTTTTGAAATTACTTAATAACTTCAATGACTGTCCTCAAATGCTTAGTGCTATAAATATCCATCTTATCTACTAGTGGAGGGCGAAGCGGCTCGGTTTAGTGAGCCGGATCACTAAATCTGCTCTATGTAAAGACAATCCACATGAAAACTGGATGAAAAAAGTATCGTGTAAGAGCGTCTAAAGGACGTCTTTAGGAGGGCCAAGGGAGCGAGGGAGAGGGGATGGTGCGGGGGGACGCGAACCGTCGTTCAATCGAGCCGGATCACCGAACCGGCACACCACAAAGAGCTGATTTAGTGATCTGGCTCACTAAATCGAGCCGCTTCGCCCACCACTATTATCTACTCGACTCCTCCATATTTTTCTCTGTGACATCCACATCACAAACTATTCATATAACTCACCGCTAGCGCGTCTTCATCGTACTGCCAATACCTATACAGACCTTTTCGATATATTCTAAACCTCTCGGTCTTGCAACAAAACAAATATAATCGTTGCTGCGTGTGTCCGATATATGTTTTTGTTAAATTAAGTTACTACTTTTATTTTTTTAATGTTAATTAATGAAACCTATTCTACCATATTTTTGTAAGACATTCATTATGTTTGTAAAAGCCCTACAGTAAATAAATAAATTAAGAATGATGATTTTGCTGAGGTACACAATTTAATTAAAAGCAGGCGGTCCATATCCCTTCGGACAGTTCTAATCCTAAAACGGGTACGCACTCTCTTGCTGCCCTATCCACAGTTTAATTATTATTGTTTTCATTCATATTATGCTTATGTAAAAGGTTTTGAATTGCAATTTACACAAATGGGTACTTTTATATCCGGATAGTCGGGGGAATCTTTTGAAAACATGAATACCATGAAGTTAAACTCGCATGCTTGTAGGTCTATGTTCATTTTTTTGTTAATTTCTTACTCAAGTTTTAAACATAATTCAAAGGATTATTTTACAACAGCGAAATTTTATATGAACCCACCCCACCCATCCCGGAAGGTCAGATGTCTCGGCGCGGCATTCGCTAATATAACTAAGTATGTAGTTATTTCGTATGTGATATTAATAATCTATATATCAAAAATTATTTTACATCATGCCAAAGCCCTTAAAAAATTAGCATCGAAATTTCGTGTTGGATCCAATGCTTGGCTTTTTATTTGTGTAGCTTCTACTAAAATCGACGTTTACGTTAAGTCGATGACTAAAACTGATGACTGTAAATATTGTTAATACCTTTGTTAATTTCGGAAAGCCTCATTAATCTTTGCAAAATAATTATGAAGGTAGTTTAACTACGGCTTTAAGACTCTTGTAAACGAGCAGGTTTTTACGGCAAGGTCTTGCCGGAAAGGTATTGCCGTCAAGATTTCCTTATTGTCGGGCACTCTTTGCCAAAATTGTCGTGCATTGCCCATTCTTGTCGACACCTTAGTTCACTGGGGAAATAACTCAAAATTTCTGGTTTTTTGGATTAATGATGAAAAATGGTAAAGAAACTCTCCCTTCTCATATTTCAATAAAAATAAGTCTAATTTGTCCTAATTATGTAGTCAGATAATTCTTTATGGAATTATAATGAAATCAGCACATTCTTATTTCAATGGAGAAACATGTCAAATGTTTCCGTTTGGAACATAATAAATGTAGCCATTACACCTATGCTATAAATTATTTACATCTTGCATCTATTGTTATGTTATAGGTGGACAAAATAACTTTACATCGCATGCGATGTCTTTATGAAAAATTTTCAAATCCAATATTCTCAAAATGAGGTATTTTGAGTTAGTTCCCTATTGAACTTATTATTGTCTTACCAGTGAGTTCGCTCGGCTACCGATTTTACAGCAACATTGCAGGGCTAAATCTGTTGCTACTCCCTCTGTTACATGTATGCTCGTCTCTGCTCGCAACCTACCCGCTACCAAAACTGTCACAATTTCCAACGCGATTAATAATAATAAATTATTTCGTGATTTTGTTTCTAAGTTTATATAAGTTAATCAAATTTAAATCACGTAAATTTTCATGGGATACGGCAATATTTGCGGCCAACACCTCACCTTACCCGGCAAGACCATTGCCAGGCAAGAAATTTATTCGGCAATGTGCAATAATAGGTAATTTATCTTGCTCGTTTACGACCATCTTAAGATGTTTTCTAGGTAAAGCGCCCTCGTTGCGATATTATACTAAAATGGCGTTATTCAAGTTACCAAAGTGTGTGTTTTTTTTATTGTTATATGGTATAATGTGAAAGCTACGTTAGTTTTGTAGTCTAATTTTGGCAAATTGAGTGAAGAATTCGTATTCCGTAGATGTGCTCCATTCGACCTATTGTTCCTATGCTCCCCGGGTGACTTATCTCGGGGGTTTCCAAAATTTTCAGCCACGAAACCCTAAAAGGCCTCTTGGCCTGTTGGGGGAACCCCAGTACCATACCATACATTTTACTAGGGATTATGAACACATAATTTGTTTAATTTTTTTATTATTATATTTCATAATTTTTTTCGAAACATGTTGATATTTATATATTAAAACAATGTTATTAATAGGATTATTCTTATTAATTTGTATACACAATTTGTCATTCAAAATATGGTATAAAGAAAATCTACAAATTTCGTAAAAATATTTCTGTACTTATATACATGGTGCACGTACCTGAAAAATTTAACCAGCTCTTCAAACGACAAAACTTATAATTTTAACAACAACAAAAAATTTGCACAGCGCCCTTGAGGTGATTTTTCATAAAAGACTGCACTATACAAATCATCCAAATATTGTTATTATTTCGGCTTATCTCTTCATTTATATTAACTGAGAAATGTCAAAACTCCCTTCTGTTACTGATGTTGGAGTTTCGAACCACATATGTAGGTACTAATAGTATTCGATTAGCCAAGAAATATATAATTAAATCATCATTTATTTGATTGTAACGATTTAAAAAAATAAAAATAAAAATAGTAATCGATTTTCTGGACGTTATTTTTATGTTATCGTTAATTTATTTTTTGCATTAACTCTACATAGGAGGGCATGAGGAATATAATTTCCCTCAGGGCCTATGTCATCTTTGAGATACTGTGTGGGGGTCTTTTTAAGGAAATGATGGAGAGGAAGTTCTGGGAAGGAAAAAAGTATGAGGGGTGGGTTGGAATCTGAGGGTCATTGTATGAAAGAGTGGCGCACGTATTTATCCATCCATCTCACTACGGTGCAAAGCAATTGGTCTAAGGAGTCCGGTTGGAGAGGTCAAGGGGTCTCCCTCAGCCGTCCTCTCCCGACCCGGCTCACCATGCAGTTGGTGAGCAAACACATCCGCCACCAAATCCTTGACAAACCTCACACCAAGAACCCGGGCACCCCTGCTAAGTTACTAAACGTAGGATACTACTTGAGGTGACCTATGACAGAGGTGTTGGTTTTCCAATAAATGGTTCCCGGGGCGGCGGTACACATCGTGTTGCAGTTGTTGGAAACTGTCGCGGAACTCTGGCGACCCCTCTGCGGAATCTCTAGGGTTCCGCGGAACCCACTTCGAGAACCGCTGACTTATCTTAACTGTTTAACTCGGCAATAGAAGTTTTGAGGCGTCGAATCTTAAACTTGGTGAAACTTTGAGCTAGTTCGCTTAATTAATTATCTTTATTCGCCTCTGTCTACACAGTAGTACTGTGGTACGTGACTCGGGAGCGATAATATACGTTTTCCTGCCTTTAATTGTTATCAAATTGGTTTAGTTATTTCATAGTTTTGCCGGGAAGTGCCATATTCCGCATTGACAATTGGATCATTTTAAAATAATGACGTGTTTTCGTTGTCGAGTGATGTATTTTTTTATTTACACTTGAGTTCTATTTGCGTATTGTGTGCTTGATAAAGAAGGCTAATGAGAAACAAATGAGTATGGAGTACTCAGTGACGTGCATTGCCCTATGACCAAAGGTAGGCTGTGTGAAAATTCCAATTTTAATATTGTGGTGAACGTATGTCCAATGGTATGAAAGGGACAACCGAGTATGAAAGAGATGGCATGACTGCGGATCATATAAGCGAATGAATGGTTGTCTCGTCCTTCTTCGTTCCTTAAGACTCACTTCGTAATATTGCGATCATTAATTATACTTTATCTACCGATACATTGACTTGTTATTCCACCTCACGAATCCTAGAGATATTGGAGACGACACGCATTACACCTAGGACGTGTATTCATCACAATTATTATATTCCACTGATTGCTGTGGTCAGCTGAATAAATGAGCGTACGAGTTTCTTACCAAAGTAATGTTTTTTTTTTCGTATGTGTGTCGTATTTTCTAAATATCTTTTAATTTCTTTTCATAGTACGTTTTTCTTAGGGAAGGCACAGCTTTCAGTCCACTACAAAAATGTGCTAGTATACGTCGAATCTCGTGTCTAAGGCTTCGCAACGGTGGTTAGGCAAGACCACCTTATCTCTCCTCCGGGCTACGGTATCAAGGGTACTTCAATAAAAGCGGAACATGAATTTAGGCTTTTTATCTATAGGGAAATTATTATTTGAAAGCCATTTCAACAAATAGGACGATATTTTCAGATCAGTCTATATAGGAGATTCAAGAGACCAGAAAACGTGGGTCACATACGAGTAGGTGCAAAGTGAACTTGACAAAAACAGGTCGTTCTTGAAAAAATATAATAAAATTAAATTCGGTAAACCTCCGACATATGAAACGTCCGACATATGAAACAAAGAGTTCCACGTTCCCATATTGGCATTGAAAAGAAGAGTTGAAGGCCGAAAGGGTACGGGAGATTTTATTAACCGAGGAATATTTGTCAGTGGATAGGTCTTAGATCTTGTGATTGATTGACGATAAGAAGAAGTTTAGAATGCAGGATGATTACACTGATTACCACAGGGCACCCGATGAGAAGCGTTTTTTTATTCTCCCTTATAGCATCACGTTTCTTTTTCCACATATAATGTAATAAACCGAAAAGGAGGTTTGTAGAGAAAATCTCATTGGGAGTTCAATCGAACATTAAAGAAGTGAGAAAAATTCCCTATTCATAAAAAAAACACTATTATTTATAACTTTGAAACTGTCAATTCATGGGGGAATTCCATTTTAATGGGAATTTTTTGATTTAAAAACCTTTGTAACTTTTTTTTTTGTAACATAACTCACGGGCATCGTTAGACTGGCACAATTAAAACTAAATCTATATGGTATATATATATATATATATATATATATATATATATATATACTCATATCAGGATAGCATCGATATCACGAGTAAGTCCCTTGCTTTCTAATATTATTTTTATTTAAGACTTAAATTTGTTTTATTGCTAGCTGTAGCGCTTTACTATTATGTCTTAAAACTACCTTCTGGTTGGTTTATTACCTTATGGAAGACGGATTACACTGTATTTGTTTACTGAATCTATAAACAAATACAATTTAAACAAACACAATAGTGATATAAAAATGAAATAATAATAGTTGTAACTGTTATTATTTTTTTTCCATTTCTATTTTCTTTAAATTAATTTATTTTTAATTTCTAATACAATGATTCGTCGCCTTGTAGATTTCGAAGGATTGCACGCTCGGCACGGATTCCGCCGAAGCGGCACGAGAATGACAATGTATTGACTATTCCTCAGGAAAGACAGCCCCATAGACGCTGAATTCATAACGCACGAATGGAATTAATTTCGGACTCGCTCGCGGGCAGTATTACTTATATACGATCTTTTCAGCATTCCCGTGTCAGTATAACACATTTTTGTTTACTTTTAGACAAATCGATAACGTTTTGCTCCAGAAACTATATGCACCAGTAAACTTGACGTGTTATTAATAGGAAAACTTCAACGGAGAACTAATAACTTTCATAGTTTATTAGTTAACGAGTTGGTAGCGTGTTGCACCGTGGCATTTCCCAGTTGAATTTGTAATGTTCATATCAGAAAAGGCCGCCTGATGCAATATGTAAGGTTTAATTTTACTGCTGGTTCCGCTGTTCATATTGTAACCCCCATATTTGTGTAAGGGTTAAAGTTAAAACTAATTAGTGACTGTAATTTATGATGCATTGCTTGTCTGCGGCTAAGGGATAACTATGTGCATTGTTTGAGATGCCTGAAACTGATAATACACTGCATTTTCAGGAGATTATGCTGAAAGCATATTGCGCAGTTTGTGATCAAACAAGCAAAAGTACACAGAAAACATAATAATGAGAACATTTTCGCAAATTCATACATACGTATGTAAGGATCACTGTTGGAGTAACATGTAACAAATCATAATTACTAATCATTGAAGAAGATAATATTACAAATCTCAAATGAAACATGAAACAGAAAAAGACATAGAAATAAAAAAGGTAGCAGTCGCATCTGGAAATCGAATAATGAGGTTTTTAAGCACTAATAGGTTTTATAAATACAAATTGGATTGCTATATCCGAGACACCATCTAGATTGCAATTAAATTCGGGATGAACTTTGGAATCATGCAAAAAGGTAGCAGCCAATATAAGGGAAATAATTGAGAGTGCTGTTGGCAATCTTAATTTTGAAGTGTGACATCGATAAAAATTACGTAAAAGAACAGGTTACATTAACTCAGTGATTAAAGCGTTGTCCCTGTAAGACTGGTCCTGGGTTCGATTCTCAGAGTATTTCTCTGTTTCGTGTTTCATTTGAAATTTGATAAATATGTCGTTTTCAATGATTAAATTCTACAATGAGCTTCAATAAGTTATTCCAATAAATTGAACATAATTATTTAGTTTATTGTAGTAAAGCGCACTTGAGGCGAATTTTCGTACAACTGCGCTATAGAAATACGTTGTTATTAGTAATATTATTATATTAAAATTGAGATGCGTTGTTATTTTTGTGTAATTCTAAGGTTTGGAGAAACCGACACGATTCTGGGTCCAGAACTCTGCGTCCCCACAATCCTTCCTCCGAACGGAAGATCATGGATTTTTTTTACTCTCATTTGGTGGTGTTTTTATCGATGAGCGATCAACTAAGCAGATTCAAATTACAAGCATTTAGTTTAAGCACGCCCCCTTTATAATCACATAAAAAACAGTTACATTTATCCTCCATAACTACATTTCTTTTCTTCACAGCGCTCTGACTTCGATGTAAATTACAATTTCAACAACACTGACGGGAGCTAATCTGTCCTGAAATGCGTGCTATTGCCATCATTGCCATCGAGAGATGTGTTAATTCCTGTCAATCGAAATATTATACCGGATGTTAAGAGCGGTACCTGACTTCCTTTAACCAGCGATTCCTGAGCTTATTTGGACTACGAAGTATTAATGACATTTTGGTCTCCGGACACATATTTTTTTAAAATTTAATGTAAATCAAATTTAATAATGTTATAAGTTCTGCAAGTATTTTTAGTTGTTATTATTGTGACAGCTGTTTCGGCGTTTAAGGCCATTTTCAAACTGTGACAATCTTTATAGTTTTTTTTTTCAAATCCAACCAATTTTTCACATGTTCTTCACTTCGACCCTAACTGTTCAATACATATCTACTGATTTTTTTAAATGTTTTTGGTGAATTTAAAAAAAAAAAAACAAGTATGAAATGTCGCCGGAAATCACAATTTCGTTAATTTTTTTATTCCAAATAAGGTCAGGAATCGCTGGTTAAAGCAAGTCAACTACCTCGCTTAATACCCTGTATATATTTTTTTTTTTTTTTGTTTCCTCGATTCTTTCACCGGCGAGTTAAATCCCTGTCATTCTATGTGGTTTAAGGTTTTCACGGCTAACCGTATTTTGTTAGTTGGTTTTTGGGATGCTGAGCCACCATTCTTGAGCCAACGTATCGAACCTTGCAGTCTTCACCTACTCTGATAATGGACACCTACTCTATTCTACGCCCCAAATCCAATATATCCGTAAATATTTCTCATTAATCATACGCACTTTATAATTTATTGGTTTCGATGGTTAAGCACCCTTCGTTGCTGTCATCAAAAAGCTATCATTTGTCACTTTTTGTCGGTTGTATTTGGTTTGGCGTTTAATTCAACATGTCAGAAACGATTTCACGAAATAAACAGTTTTTTAATGTTCGAATTTGGAAGGGTCGATCGATCGCCACACGATAAATACACACGTTCAGGCTTTAATTTTTGTATAACGTGGCGATGTGGACCTCAAGTAAAGCAAAAAGGAAACAAACTACGTCGCTCATTTATTTCTAAGGTGTCCATTATAAAGTGTCCCTCACATTGGTTCTACCGAGCGTCTTTGACTAAATTGTCTGTAGAGCCCCGAATTTCCCGAAGAAACTCGTTGTGACCGTTGGAGTGGAAGGAAGGTGGTCACGTGGAAGATCCTCTATTAGGTGAACTCTCTGACAGAGAAGTATTGGCGCCCTTTGACTGTGAACCCACAGGTCATTGCCAGATAAGTATATTATTATAAATTGGATTTTTAACAATTAAATAAATAATTCAATAATTCCAAAGTACTTTGTGGTACCATATTTAAAAAAAATAATAATAAACTCTTTATTTTGATGACTGTTTTTAATAATAAATTGTCTACATGTTGCAGAACCTATGGTTCCTTCTTTAGAATTCTAAAAACAGTTGATCAAAACTAAGTGTTTTTTTTTATTTGTTAGATATAGTGCATTAATTTGTATATCGTTCCAGAGTTAACAATTATTTTAATATCGTCCTGGTGACAGACTATCCCGCAAAATCAAAGCATAGTTATTTGATACCTTTAGAATCTAATCAAATAACTATTATCTAAAGTTTTAGATAATAATACGTGAAATTAATTGATCTGAGTGGTTAGGTACATTCTCAATCCCCTTCATTTTCTTCTCTTTTCCTTCCTGTAGCTTTACAGCATTCCCCGAATGCCGCAGTTCGAAGCTCCGGGAAGTCGAAATTCCTGTGCGGTATTACTTTATTACTAGCGTTATTATCTTTATCACATTTGTAAATATATATACTATTTGCAAATGTGAATAATTATTATCGATTATTTCAGTTAAACCCGAGTACATATTTTTTTCAGTAATTTTTAAAATCTGTTCTCCAGTCCTAAATTCTAAGTAAAGTCCAAAAAACCCAAATGATTCTCTTCTTTTGCCACTAACCTTCTTATAAATAAAAATAAGAATAAAATAGTAACTGCAATATCATGCGATATGCGGTGTTCTCTGATATTGTGTCACGTTCGTGCAAAACCATATCTTCCCAAGCTAAAACTTTATAATTTAACGTGTTAATCAGGAGTGATCTGCCAGGTTCCAGTAGGTATATGTGTGTACATAATAAGATAAACCCTGGCAAGTAATATTTGTACAGCGCCCTTGAGGTGATTTCCCACAAAACATCGCTTTACAAATTATCCTATAATAATAAATAATTTCCCTCCGAGCTTCAGTCATGAGATTCGCCGTTTGTCAGCAAAAAAATATTACTCTGTAATTTTTTGATTTGAATCATTCTTGTGAACTTCCATTCAAAAATGATAAACAAAATTATCACAAATTGTTTCCGTCACCAACACAGAGGGTATCTGTTTTAATAACCAATTCGTTTCGTTCATTAAACAGTCATTGCTTTTCTATCATTTAATCGGATCAAGGAGCGGCACAATGAACCCTCCCCTCTCTCCCCCTCTCGTCCTACCTCTGCAATCGCTAATCGAATTGGTACCTGCCCTAACAAAATATTATTACGGCTATCGGAATAGAGACCTACAGTACTCGGCAAATTAAAAGTCACTCACACTTTTTAAAATAAATTTAGATTATAATTTTCGGGTACGTCTATACTTTCACGCGATACGATAATAACCGCGGTGACGAGGAAAAAAGAAAAAGAAAAAATGCTGTTTTGCAAATCATATGACAATCAGTATAAGATAATTCGATAATAATCTGAAATAATTAATAATAGTTGACGGCCTCCATGGTTAAGGAGTAAGGCGCTCTCGACTACGAATCCGAAGGTTGCGGGTTCAAATCCCAGCGTGCGCAAGTAAATTTTCAGTTATAATATTCTCCTGATGAAGGAAGGGTGCTTCCGAAACCGGTAGAGTTTTAATAAAATAAAAGTGGTCTACAACAAATTTATGTGTTTTTTATTGTAAATTTTATTTAATTAATTTGTGTTGTTTCATAATTAATTTAAAAATAATATATAGTATGTTTGCGCACGTTCCAGAGTGGAAGTTGCTCTCAGTATCGTCCTGGTGAAAGACTACCATCCAGAATTGACACGTGCTTGAAATGGCTTTTTTATTCGCGTTTGGTAACCAGATCTGAATAGCCAGGTATTTCCCCACCTTCCTCTTCCCCTCCTCCACCCCCTCCCCAATACCTCCAGCCTCACAAAATTCCCCAATTGGGGATGCCATAGTCTCACTGGCTTCAGAAGGTTGGGAGCAGTTGGGACTTTTGTGCGGTATTCATTTAAAAAAAAGTCCCATTGGCGAGAGATCGCCATTTAAAATCGGAACATTGTTTGACATCACTTCATATTTTTTTTAATAAATCGCCAGGCATTTTCTAACCTTCTTCTAGACCTTTTTCTCATTCACTTTCTATAATTCTCATTCCACCTCTTAACATTCACTATCGCAGCTGACATAGTTGCACAGGCACTGTGAAGGAGAATTATTTTCTTTGTGAGAATTTCTATACTTGGGTGCATTCAAAGTTTCAGAGATTTTCTTATGCAAAAATAAACCGATGATTTCAAGATGGGCTGGTTCTAATACCCGTAGCCTGACCGTAAGCAGTTTTTAATAGCGGTTCAATTTAATATCGCAACAATAATTTTTACAAGAAATTTCTACAGCGTGTTAAAAAATTCACCCCTTCGTCTTCAAAATTCATTTTCCATCGTTTTACTTACTAACTGTTGTTGCTCCATCCGTAGGAAACGAAATTATTGGAACTCTATATTCTATTAAAAGATTGCGTTTTTGTTAAGAATTCTGTATTTATTAGGAGGTTTTTTATATGTTTCTCGAATTTTCGACAAAATTGAAATGATGAATAAAATTGAGTATTTCAGCAAAATTGTAAAAAAAAGGGATTGTTGTTTACTAAGGGATTTCATTTACGAAAAGTAAATACTTTACTCCTTCTCTGGTCCCTTTCCCCCCACACTAATTCACACTCATGCGCTTCTCTGGGGATATTCCTCACTCCGGTAAATACATATAATTCACAAGAAATGTTTACCTTGTCACCATAAGTTGCACAACACTGTACTTGCTTTCTTCAGCATCAGATAATCTAGGAGTCGAGATAAGAGTGCGCGTTACTTTTGATGGCGTCGTTACATGCCTTTCTCCTTTACAACTTTTCGGAAGCGATATGTCTGCAGAAGCATATTTTTACACGAAGGAAGTTTTGTTATCAACAGTAAACCTCATGTTAGCTGGTTTCAAAATTATCCTTCTGAAGCTATAACATCATAAGAGTTAAAAATATTGTCAAACCAGTCTACATAAATATGATTTTGAGTCACAATTTGTATCACTGTGTATAACAAAATATCCCACGTTGTCAAGGCCTTTGAGTGGGTATAGGGTATGTTAAAAATAGGTAATATTTCTGTACTTGGGAAGTATACTCGTACGTATGCAAGTCCAAAACACAAAATTTTCAAAAAAGATGAAAAACTATGTTTTATAGTGAATCCCTCCCACAAATATTAAGGTAGGTAATTAAAAAAAATTATACGAGTATGCTATTTACAGTTCACATCTAAATGTTCGTGGAAGTTACGAGCGATGCCTTCGAGGTGATTTTTTACAAAAACGGCGCTATAAAAAATATTATTATTATTTCCTTAAAAAAACATGTAGATAATTTGATAAAATTAGTAACATATCATAATGCTCTCCTGAACATTTCGTGTTTTGGACTTGCATTAGTATGTTTTTCGGGTACAGATTTACTAATTATAGTATGGATTATTTATTTGTTTACAAATCAAGTGAGTGTTTACAGCAGGCTCTTTATACTAATAGCAATATAGAGAATAATTTAAAATATAACTATTTGTCGGTATTTCAGAAACTTTTATGTAGGTGGTAAAGTTTGTTTTAATATTGGGATAAGAAAGGAATAAGAAAAACAATTACGTATAATGAATTGAAAAATAAATTTATAATACTTCGTTTTGAAAGATTCGGGAGTTAGATAAAGTTTTAACCCTTAAATTATGTTTTGGTCCTAAAATGTAAATTTTCATGTTTACGTGCTATATATAACTTATTTTAAAAATTCGCCCTTATGGTAAGAAAATATTGTCATCTTTTATTTTTATCCAGTTTTATATGTTGGATGTTCTGAAATGTGATCATCGTTTACTTTTCTCCCTCCATTTAATGCCGGTTTAGTACCAAATACACTTTAAGAGATAATAAATTTAAGGGCTATTTCCCCGTAAGTATATTTTATATACCACAAAAGTAATAAACCAAATAAAATTAAATATCAGTTAAACTTGAATAACTATTTGAAAAAATTGGGTTGTGCTACTATTTGTATGATTTATTTTTATTTTTATTTATTACTTTATTATATAACATTTTAACTAAACTCCTGCTGACAAGCTTTCTGCGGTAGATTAACGGGTACAAATTCCAATTGTACGAAAATAATAATGTTCAAATATATATTTTTTAAATGGCTGCGAAGGACATGTTAACGTCCCTGTGCATTACAAGATGTTTACTTTATTCATTATATGTGGTCGTGAATTCGAGTCTTAAACACGGGAATTTATTTCCTGCGTCTGTAAATGTTTTTTTTCTTTGTTTGCGTATGAACTTCTAACGTATTTTTATCTGTAATCAATTGAAAAGGGAGACAATCATTAAACGCGTGAATTTACGATTTATCAACGACTGTAGTATCGATTTTCTGAGCATTAGAAACAATCGGCTGAATTATTTCTATCCTGTTATGTGAAGCTAATAAATTACACTGTCGTTAAATAATTAAAACAGTTTTATAATAAAGTCACCTGAAATATTTATTGCCTTTGTGTCCTTAGTAAACCAACCAATAGTGCATTTCTGAAGTAAAACTATCAAGATGCTATCAAGAATTTCACTGTCGTTAATTTTATGAGGGATTCGTATTATGGTAAACGGTACTACAAACCGGCGCGAAATATACGCACCTGAGACGGCAACGAAATTCACTTTGTTCAACTGACCGGGCCGAAACATTCGGGTACTTTTACATTAGCTTCGATTTCATAGTATTCTTTCACAGTTTTACAATGTATTCATACATATGGTACATATATACTAAAAATGATAATAATCAATAATATATATATTGCCCCTTCATTACTTGCTCTTTATTCCGATTTCCAACCTCAGCAAACATTTCTTATGTTATTGAAAACTTCTTGAGATAAATCATATAAAATTAAAAATTGAATATTTCGAACCAACTTTTTTATTTGTTTATTTATAATAATTTTTACAAAATGAACATTTAAAGGGAATAATTTTATACGTTACATATTTTCAAATTATTACTACTCCGATGAAGAGAACTGGCTCTTGAGTTTAGTGTAGGAGTTAAACGTGATAATAACAATAAGAATACATAGTTAAACATGATAATAACAATGAGAATACATTGTTAAACATGATAATAGGAATAAAAATGCATAGTTAAACATGGTAATAACAATGAGAATACATAGTTAAACATGATAATAACAATAATAATACATAGTCAAAACTAATAAAAAGGGCTATTTAAATAAAGAATATTAAGTTCTAGAAATTAGGTAGCATTAATAGATGGCTTATAATTTCATTTATTAATTTTTGGATTTTGATTATTCTTTTTTTGTTTACTCCTTCGGGAAGACAATTAAAATATTTTATCCCTTTGTAAACATACAACTTAATAATTTTTTTAAACTTAGTTATCTTTTTATGTTATGCCATGATTAATAAACGCGATATTATAGCTGTACCGAAGAAAACGCGCTTGACGGCGAATTGAAATCTTCGGCAAAAAAAACGTTTCGTAATCCAGCAACGTTGCGCACACGTTTGAGCATGCACATAAGCTGCCACAGACTGAGACAGCTGCGAATAATTCGCTGTCGCTCTGAATATTTCGCGCCGGTTTGTGGGAGTCTTAAGATGACTGAAAACTTATAATTCAAATGCAAAAGATTTTATGAATTATCTCCTTCAGGTTAAACGTATTAGAATAAAATAAAATAATATCATACGTTAGTACGTTTGATGAAAATATTCTGAATTAATGAACCATTATGAATATTATGATTTACACTTAGCTCTATTGTATAAATGAGAAGAAAAAAAAGCAAATGGAAGACTGGTATGTTTTTTTCTTATTCATCTCGAATCTATCCCCGTCAGTTCCAGGATAACTGATCTATATTATCTGTTTTGGTCAAAGATATCTTGGCTGGACTCCAAAAGATTAACTTATCTTTGATTAAAGATCTCAGCAGGATAAAGCCAAGGTATGTGGTTGGTAGCTGACAATCACCATATACGCAAGTACCCGCGTGCTTTAAGTGTGTTTGCTCGTTTTAAATAACGATATTTTTTGTCTAACACGCTGGCATAATTTCTGCATTTCGTTTTGCTAACAGTGTTTATTCTAGACAATCTATTTAGTTAAATACCGCTGAGAGCTTCATTGTGATCTCCTTTTTCTGTTATATGCATCGTTTATGAGAATAAGAAAATTATTACTACGGAGCTATCAGGGGTATGCCTATAATTGCTGGTCGAGTTAATTACTGAGGTTACTTAGTTAATTAGTTAGTTACCGAATTATGTCGTTTTACTTCAGCAGTAATTTTAACACTTATCAAATAAACAATCAAAAAGCTATCTAGATTGCAAATATATTCCCGTAGAATTTTGCTATCGTACAAGAAGATAGCAGCCAAAGATATGGGAATTAATTGAATTAATAATTCCATGTATTATTAATAATTCTTAAATTGAAAAATTATATCGATAGAAATGACCGAAAATATTAAGGTCTCACTATCTCAATTATAGAGTGTTGTCCCGGTAAGACAGAGTATCTGGGCTCGAGTCCCAATTGAGAGCATTACCTTTTTATTTTCTGTGTCATATTCCATTGAAGTTTGTTAATATTCTCTTCTTCAATGATTAAATGAATAGGTGTTTGGGTAATATTTAAGTGTGTTGAGTGGTGCATCCGTATTGTAATACCTAACACCACAATTTCAACGAGATTTAGTTCGTTAGACGAGTGAAGGTCTATTCACATCTGCCAGCACCGCGCAGATCAGAACAGTAAAGTACAGGCACAGCACAGGCCGCGAGTATTCACATTACACAGTGAAGCACAGCGCAGATACGAGTATTCACATTACACAGTTCAGGTACAGCACAAACGCGAGCATTCACATTACACAGTGCAGCACAGCACATACGCGAGTATTCACACTACACAATGCAGCACAGCACAGATGCGAGTATTTACATTACACAGGGCAGCACAGCACAGACGCGAATATTCACATTACACAGTCCAGAACAGGACATACGCGAGTATTAACACTACACAATGCAGTACAGCACAGATGCGAGTATTCACATTACACAGTACAAGCACAGCACAGACGCGAGTATTCACATTACACAGTGCAGCACAGCACAGACGTGAATATTCACATTACACAGTACAGGCACAGCACAGACACAGCATAGATGCGAGTACGGTTGTCAACCGAACTGTCAACTGAGCGTCACCTTCCGCCACAAAATGTTTGAGGACTTTATAATCCTATTCCCATATTTATTATTATTTTACAACCCAAAATCCCTGACAAATTCAATCAATTTATCATTATCCATCATCTCGCTATTAGCAATATCTGCGCCAACTGACGAAGATGGCGGTGCCAATGGTATGTGTTCATTCTAATTGCGCAGGCGCAAACGTCACAATCGGCCATCAGCACGTCAAAATTTTCTAGCCGACAATCTCGGCCGGTGCTGCCTCGTGCATTCGCGGATACGTTACACTTCCGTACACCATAATGTGAATGTATTCATTGATAATGTAGGCGACTAATGTTGTCATGTCCGTACTGTACTTTTCTGCTCTGTGTGGTGCTGGTAAATGTGAATAGACCTATAACCTATAATGGATGGAGTAATGGATAACGTAAAAATGCTTAAAACGGTATCGAAAAGTTGACTATGGGTGATAAGCTACCGCCAGAGGGACATAAGTAACACACCCCCTCTCCTGGCTCTTTCATCGTTGACAGACAGATGTGGAGGTCAGAGATTTTGACACAAATTGAACCACTCCCAAATTAAACCCGACGAATGAACTCGTGCGATAAATTATCATTATTACAGATCTATATTATTGGTTTTGCTTCGGAGATTGCCATTCGAACAAATTACTCGTAAGTCCATGGCGATAAATGTACCACTTCAAGACAGTAAAAATATACGGCAAGAACATTGTTTACCTACCTACCTACTCTGACGCTATTATTTGTACGACTATGTTTACATGGCAATATTAACAACGGATGTAAAAAAATATATGTTAAATGTAAAAATACTGCTTATGTCGGGTTGTTTCATATTTATATAGACGGCTTTGATTGGCCGATCGTTTAAGTTCCTCGGCTACGGATCCAGAGGTCGCGGGTTGCGTCCGGCGTGCGCTTATAAATTTAAAAAAATGTGTTATTTTAAAAAAGGGAATATAAAATAATAATCTAGATCAGAGGTTCCCAAACTTTTTTGTGTCGTAGACCCCTTGCCATGTTTTTCGGTTTTTGGTAGACCCCCTACTTACCTGATATTGATTTTTCATAAATTTATAAATTTCTATAAAACTGTAGTGAAGTTTAGTGTTAAAAACTAAAAGTTAAAACAAATATTAAGTTTTATACATTTATTAATTGAATTTAAATTACAACTATTCAAAATAAAATTTTGTATCTATTATATAAAATAAACATAACATAAAATAAACTAAGAAATAAGTAAATGTTTTGAGTAGGAAGGATGAACCTGATGCTTTAATAATAAATTATCAACATTTGGCGTCAATTTTGTCAGGTTTAATCTTAGTCTGTTTCTTTTTTTCGTTAGGAGATTGGTAACAGCGATGAACCCCTTTTCCACTAGGTATGACGATGGAAAGGAAATTAAAACATGTATGTTAACAATTAAATACATACGTAATATGTATGTACAGTTGTGTTTTTTTAGATTTTTCCGAAAACATTCCATAATCCGAACTTTTCAGTAATCCGAACATCGAACATTACGGAGATTACACTGTAATTATAATACAGCTTGCTAAAACTTTGAAAAAGAAACTATTGAAACTCGTATAATTTTACATTATTTGAATATTAAACTGCAAATAACTGAAGTCATGATTGGCGTAATTTATCTATCGTTGCTAAGTACGCGTACAACACTAAAATTTAATAAAAAATAATATACTTACTTTTCTCCGGCACTCTCAAACAAAATAACTCTGATTCACTATAATTTGTGTGATAAACTACCAGTTTATATTTTTTAAAATATTAAATATTTTCTTAGCACTTTCCTTTTCAAGATTCAGGAAACGAATAAACGTATTTGTCTCACATTCGTATTTATAGAGTGACGAATTGAACAAGTCAGTGCAAGTTCGAGAAACTCTGAAACAAAAATTGACAAGATTTTTACTGCGCGTATGCTTGTAACAAGATGATACTGGTATGTCATTATGTGTAGGTTTTTACAAGTTAAAAATGTATTGCGATCAAAAAAGCGAATGACTACATCCTACAAGTGACACAATTTTATAAACAAATATAATAATTTTTTTACTTCATAGGTACTTTTATAAATAATGTACATGTCTTTATATTATAAGATAGTATAATGTAAGTAAATAGGTACTATCAGTGTATGTTGAGATCCACTATCGTGGACCCCCATTTTCATTTCATGAACCCCCAAAATTTTTTTTCGCTGACGTAGACCCCTTGCAGGTTGTCATAGACCCCTGGGGGTCGATATAGACCACTTTGGGAATCACTGATCTAGATATATTAAATATTATGTTTTTCCTTATATATATATAAGGAAAAGTGTCCCGGGCGGTGTTTTTTGTTCTGTATACAAATCTACAGTTTTATTCCGATCTTCAAGATATATTCCCCATATAACTTTCAAAACCAGAGGAAAATTTTGCGCACTTGTTCAAAATGTAAGGATAATTACTGGGTAGGGGTAGGGTCAGCAGCAGGAGCACTGGCACGGGCAGAGGGTAGGGCAGGGGTTGGGGTAGGGGGAGGGTTAAGGGTAACGTATCACAACCTTAAAACTTTGCTCCTAACCATTCATACCTTCGGACAACGTCGGCTACTTCAGCTAGTAAGTAATAAATATAGATATTTGCTGCACATTCCGGAGTGGTGGATACTCCCAGAATCTTCCTGGTGAAAGACCACCATTCAGAATCGAAATGATGTTTGAAAAGGTACTAGCCATGTTTAGTGACCAGATCTGAGTATCTACTTACTTTCTAACCTACGTCTTTCCCATCTCCTTCCCTCCCCACTTCATCCAGCCTCACAACAATCTCAAAATGTTGGAGATCCTATAGTTCCTCGGGCTTCAATACCGCACAAGAGTCCCAACTGCTCCCAACCGTCTGGAGCCGGTGAGACTATGGCATTCCCAATTTGGGAATTTTGTGAGGCTGAAGGTATTGGGGAGGGGCAGGAGAAGGGGAAGAGGGAGGTGGGGAAATACCTGGCTATTCAGATCTGGTCATCAAACACGGCTAAAAGCCATTTCAAGCATCGTTTCAATTCTGAATGGTGGTCTTTCACCAGGGCGATATTGAGAGTATCTTCCACTCTGGAACGTGCGCAAATATATTATTTATTATTTTAAAATGAATTAATTGTGAATCAGCACAAAATAATTAAGCAAAATTTACTTGCGCACGCCGGGATTTGAACCCGCGACCTTCAGATTCATAGTCGAGAGCCTTACCCCTCGACCATGGAGGCCGTCTGGAACTGTTCTGCCGTAAATAAAGAAAAAACGATGTAAAGAAATCATAGAAATAACTCAACGTATTTGGTAATTGCACTTTAAAATACGATATCCTATTTTTTTTAATTTTGCAATTCATCTGCAAGATTTTTAGTACTACGTTTCCTTTTTATGGTTAATCAATTTGAAATATTATTAATTTGTTGTGGTATTTATTTTATTTTATTTTTTATTTTATTTATTTTTGACTTAAAATAGAACACATGTACATTGGTTACATGTATTCTAATATGAACATAATATCTACATACAAATCAAAATTTAAAAATGACATTAATAATTGTACTATTTCGTGTTTCGTCACTTCCTTCTTCAATTTCTAAACATTTTCCTCATCTTTTACATTGGCCGGTATTTTTGGAAGATCTCCATGGCTCTATATAGTAATGTGTTTGGCGATTTTGTTTTCTTACGAAAGGGAAGTCTTATTTCATTTATTCTTGTAGAGTGGTTATGTCTGTGTTGATGTTTATTAATATTTGTCAAGAATTCAGAATTTAGCTCGCCGTTAAACATTTTAAAGAGAAAAACTATTAAATTTAAGTATATAATTTGCTTAAAAGACAAAATGTTTAGATCCCTTAGCATTTTTTTTAACTTGAAATATTTGTTTCATCTTAAAATTATTCGCGTGGCTTTTTTTTGCAAAACTGTCAAAAGTGTCAATATTCCAAAAACGTTCTCAAAATATTTTGTGTATTTAGAAATATTTGCGAAAAGGAGAGATTTTTTTTTACATATAACAAAATACCCCCCCCGGATTTATGACTTCTACAATAGTGATACGAATTATATCCAGGAATATCATAAAAACTCACAAGTTCCGAACGCATTGCAGTTTCGCACAGCATAAGTATGTCAATGTGATAAATACAGTTTTTAAAATAAACATGAAAGAGGTCCCAGTACTCGCGTATTGACCTAATATTTAGTTCTACACAAGTTAGGTTATTCGTTTCACCTTTCCTAGAAATCTGAATTTGAATCCATTCATTCAAATTATTTTTTTAATTACTTTAGAAAAATTTATACCTTTGTCATCATCAATATGACTGAAAGACATTTTTAACTGAAAATATCCACTTGAAATCCTACTACAAATATAGAAAAAATAATAATAATGAAAAAAAAAATAATAATGAAAAAACAGTAATTTTGATAGTGAGATAATATGCCAAAGTAAGTGTATGTATAAAAAACCAGAGTATGTAATTGTATGTGTAAAAAACAGTTATTTTGACAATGAGATGATATGCCAAAGGTGTATACAATGAAGCAATTTTAGTAATATAGTTAAACGTATACATTAAAAACTTATCATGCATTTGTTTTATACAACGGTATAGTGAACGTTGACATATCACATAACTGTGAGAATTAAACTGAGTATCGTCATTTATACTCATAACCAAAACACTATAATATAACATAATATTCTTAGTAAAAATATACTTTCTTGATAATTGGATAAAAAAGTTAATTTTCAATATTTTGTTGAGCAATTGCGAGCATTTTTTTTATATACCTTACAATTGTTTTTATCGTTTGCTCAATGATTGACTGGAAATGTCAGTTTATATTTTTCATTTTGTTGACAACAATTTTTCCAACTAAGCTGATTGTTCTTGTTCCCACAATCGCTGTGGGTGTGATCGAAACCGCAATAGCTGCACCTAGGTTTTTCGTCTCTCTGATTGATCGCTGAAGACACCTTGCGGCGCCATGACCGAAGCGTAAACAGTGGTAACATTGCATTACCGGGTTTCCGTCTTCAACATAATTTTTTTGGTACCCTATGTTGATTTGTTGTTTATTTACTAATATTCTCCTTATTTCACTATCCACTTCCACAATATAGTTGGATGCATCATTAAATTTATTTTTAATTATTTTCTTTACGTCAAAGATAGGTTTAGTTTCCTTATTTCCGGCCATAATCTTTATTTCATGATTTTGTCCTAGGAGATCGTCCACGAATTCTTCTTTGTCATAATCATTGAATATCCCTTTGAAGATTAAAGTTTTTTTTTTTTTGACAATTCTTTAGCATCTACATCCTTTATTTCCTTTGAGATCGCTAGTTAAAATTTTTCTGCATCCCCTTTTTTGTGCATTCAATGGTGATTCTATTTCTGGAATTTTTTTTATACCTTCTACACATATTCCGAGTTTTCTAATCTTTATATGTTTTTGGATTCTTTTTAGTATTGCGTCAGAAGTGTCATTGTTCGTTCTAGGATCAACCATAACACAATATTTGTTTTTGGTGTTTTTATGTTTATCTTGAGGGTGATCATAGGTTTTGTCTCTGTTTGCGAATCCTGATTTAATTTCAGTTCAATAGCAACGATATTCGTGGCTTTATTTGTAACAATATTTTGTTGTTCTTTGCTAAATTTCTTGGAGGGCTCTTGTACTGCCATCATCAGTTCAGTAACTGCCGCCTTTGCTTCTTCCATAAATTTATGGAGATTTGCCATGTTCACTCTTGCGCAACACTTACCCCACTTTACACTAAAACTTATAATCGACCAACAAAATATTGTTGTCACTAATTTGACAATTTCTAAAAATGTTAAACAGTTTATTTTAATTTAGTGCTCGTAAAGGATATATTTCTTTATGCAACTTATCCTGATCAAAACTGCGCACTTTGTTTCACTTAATATCAACTTCACTCTTTCTCTTCGCTAAAACTATCTACTTTTACGGAGTACTCAAATTGAGAGCAAAAAATATGCGACCTATCACTGTAACCGTGTTCTAAAATCAAAATGTGATCTAATATTATTTTTAAAAGTGTGCTGATTCATACATGTGTTGATTAAAAGTCTATTTACCTCTACCGTCACCGTGCAGTGCAGACACGTACAGGGACATGCACGGCACAGAAGGGAGTATTTAAATTACACCGTACGTGAATGTGTTTATAGATAATGTAAGCAACTATTCTTTCCGTGCCTGCCACTCTACGAGTCGATATGAATCGACCTTTACCATGGAACCGAGAATAAGTATAAGGGATCGAATAGTAGTTCATCGCTGAGTGGTGCTTTAACTTTAATTGAATGTGAACTAATTTCAATAGATAAGGCGAGACGAGGATAAAGGGTTTTATTGAAATAAGCGCCGAGGGGAGCCAATGAATAAGTTAGTACAAGGACGATTTAAAATGGAATCGTTGAGAAGGATTACTCCGGAAAGTAATCAAATCGTGTTTTCGGAAGGGAGAAAAACAAAATAATGATGAAGTCTTTTTGACATAATTTATATTCAATTTATTAGGACTAACGTATTGATACTTATAAACCTAATTGTAATATTTTATCATTGAAGTAGATTATCTACAACTCTAAATGACCGAGAGGTCCTTTGTTCAAATCCCAGATGCGACTGTTACCTTTTTGTTTTCTGTATCTTTACTGTTTCATATTTCATTTGAGATTCGTTAATATTATCTTCAAAGATTAAATTTTACAATGAGGTTTATAAGCTTCAATAAGTTATTCCGATAAAAAAAATATTATTTTTCATGTTTAGTCATTTATTTAGTTGCTACCGTTATATTTTTCTTTTCTGTGTCTTTTCGGTTTCCTGTTTCATTTTGAGAGTTGTTAATATAATCTTCAATGATTACAAAAATATATTACAATTAGGTTTATAAGTTATTAAAAAAAAAATTGAACATTAAATATTCAGTGAAATTCTTATTTCTCTACAAATGTAATGCAAACACAATTGAATAGTGTCTTCATTTGTGTTAATGTCAAATACGGTTCAGATTTACAACTTCCGGCACCGCTGATGGCGTTAGATTGATTACACTTCACTGATATTAATTTTGACAAAACGGTACAAAGTATAATAATACGATTGCGAGTTGCGAGCATGTCATAATTACCCAGACGTGCGACGTGCACTTAGAATCTGTGACTGATTGGATACTTCTCATTGTACTATTGTTTCAAATGACTGCCTTTCGGAATAATTGAATTATTCCTTGAAAATAATAAATATCGTATGCAAATAATTAGAGGTGCAAAATATCTATATTGATGCATATTATATATTACTTAATTTGTGTGTTTACAGTGTTT
>JAHDVE020000223.1:0-41366 GCA_022606495.2 Halesus radiatus | reverse complement strand
GGTGCGAGGCTGGTTGGGAGTCAGCAGTCGGAATTGGTTCAGCACCGAAATGTCGCCAAGTTTGTTGTGTTCTGAGGGCATCGAGAATGAAGAAGAGATGGAGGGAATTACCGATAGACAGTCTCTGCAGCTGCGACAGATTCATGTGCCTCAGAAACTCCAGAGACGAGATCCCCAATTCTTCCAGTCGTAGACATTTGATGCAGCAGTCCATGCTCGCCAGTACCCGCCACTTTTTTGCCCGCTCTTCCAGACTTCCGGCCTTGATAAAGTCTCTCACCTTTCTTGTGTTTGCCTATCCCCACATCTTATGATCTTCCTCTGCCATCTTCAGGATCTGCTGCGCCATCGCCTAGTCTTCCTCGCCGAAGTACACTTCGCCTATAATTTCTAATGCCAACTGTCGCACTTCGCCCTTGCCCAGTGGTCCAGTCGGTATTTCTACCGCCTTCTTAAGCATCTTCTCTAGTGCGAGTGTCTGTGCTCTGAGATCTCCACTGGCCTTCTCGACTACGGGCAAGTACCGATCCAGAGTCGCGAAGTTCCTGAAGTTGGAGTTGTCGCTGCAAACTCCAGTCTCCAGGTAGCGAACCAGCTCGTGCATCGAGGCACAGGTGGTCTAGCCGTTCGCCAATTGGTGCAGCAGTGCGTATGCCGCCTGGTTGACAACGATCAGGTCGTTCTTCTCGACATAGTTGCCAAAACTGTCTTTGATCTGCAGACTCTTCTCCAGATGCTCGACCTGCTGGTAAACCCTCTTGACCTGGTCTGAGCGGAGTCTGCGATTGTAGACATAGTCAGGGTACTCCAGTAACTTTTTGATATGGTAGTCGAGGTTGACGATGGAGGCTTAACATTGTTGATGGTCTGTTCTGCACTGGCAGCTGTTTACGTTGCAGATGAATGGCGAGTGAGGACATGCTTTGTTGGTGCAGAGTGTGCGTACCGATTGGTTGGAAGGGCAGACGTGGGCTTGCGAAGTGTTGGCGATCATTGAGGATTTATTTATTGATGATTTGTATAATAGTTATTATTATGTTGGTTTTATTTATAAAATTATTATTATTAAACATTGTTATCTCTTGAAATATAATTCTATTTAATCAACTACCAATATCTAATAACACCAGTGTATTATAAATTACTTTATAAACTAATCATTTTATGCGTTTTCCTCCATAAAAATAGTTTGGAACTTTATTAAAATCTTAGGATTCATGGTGAACGATAATTTATTTTCAAAGTAAAGTATTCATCATTTTTAAATTAAAATATTTATTTGTTTACTCTCAAAAAAGTAATTTTTAAAAATCTCTTAGTTGTTAAGGTTGGATATATTCGAAAATGTCTAATGCTGTGTTTGCTTAACGGTTATATTTGTAGGTCTTCTGTTTAATAGAAGATATTTTCCAAAACATTCTGATTCCTATAATCCATAATTCCTGAGTTGTTTGCTATTAATCACATAAAGAAGAGAGACCATTAAAATATTTATTCTTTGAGTCTTGACGAAATCCACACACTTCCCTATTGTTATTCTATTAAATTGCGTTCTGTTCACTAGCCTATTTTTTCATGCCTCATTTCACTAAAAATTGGTGTGAAGTATTAATCTGATATTTTTTGATGCACCAAATTTTGTTGAAATAAATATCTTTTTTTTGCAATAGTTTTGCATAATTCTCTCCCCGAATCCTAATCAGAAATAACAAAAGATAAAAGGGACATTCAATCTATGTATAGTTTTTACAGCAGGTTTTAGAACAAACTTTGGACAGTTTTTGGATGAAACAGTAGTAATGCTATAATAAAACATTCTCTATTAAATTTGGTCATAGGATACAAATAAAAATATCGACAAATTATTTGGTTCCTGGAGAAAAGATGGACCTGTCAGAAATGCAGATATTGAATTTAAGTAATTCTCTCCACCTTTTTTCTTTTCTTTGATCAGACAGAAACAATACACTCGATACATCCCTTGGCTGTGGATACGAAATTAAGTAATTCTCTTGCTGATGTCATAACGAAATACGGATATTAAATGGATCTTTACAGCAAAAATTAGTATTCGTGCTCACATTTATTGTATTTTTCTTAATTTTCGAAGAACATTGTGTTTTTGTAACATGAGTTTTCAATGTTTTTTGTAAAGTTCATTTGGACTCTTGTCATTTTTTTGAAATATTTAAACATAAATCAGTTGTTTAAGTGTATCTTAAGAATCATGTTTTTGGTATTTAGAATTTTATATTTGCATGTAATATTTCTAGCTGTTGATTCATACTACATTTAGATTTTCTATTATGTAAATACTCTTTAAAAAACAAAATCCGCAAATAACTTAAATTCTCTATCAATCAAACAAATGGTAAAGATAATAAAATCAATAATTAAATCGAAATCCATATTTAATGATAGAAATTAAGATTGTCTATTTGTGAGGTAAGTCAGTTAATTAATATTTACCAAGACCATGGTTACATGATGGTAATTTAATAATATATAAAATTTTGAACATCGATATATATTTACGATGTTTAAGAATAAATTTATTATAAATTGAAAGTAAAATTAGTATATTTTTCAATGAGTTTAAAGGCAGCTTTCTCAAATAAATACACTGGACAGTTCCAAAGGATTATTCATAGCAAAATGTATTAGTTTTCTAGGAAGGCTTGAGTGTTTGAAGGAAATGTCGATAGAGCACAGTTCTTGAAATGTGTATAGATCAATTTAGAGAGCTTAACGCACATAGATTTTGAAATAATTATATCGGCATGGAAGATAGAGTATAAAATGGAAATAAAAATAATTAATGTTGAGGGAATCCGCCCTCAACTTCCTGAGCCGTTCCTCGAGAGTGGGTGGTTCCCACTCTCGAGGAGTCAAAGCATCAGCCAACTGGAAGAGTGTTACTGGTAGCTAGTTTAGCAGGTGGTACCTGACATGCTAAAAATGTCGGTACAGGCAGAAAGCGCCCTATACGCAGGAGCCTGCCTTGAAGAAGGCGCATGGGGCGCCGATCACATGGCTTCTATATTTATTATATTTTGAAAAAGCAACTTTCAGGAATTTGGATAATTAATTATTTTAATAATAAAAAAAAAAATATTCTAATCTGTCGTTAAATATTTTTCTAACATTTTTTTTATCAAAATTCATAAATTTATTCCATTTGACGGGTGTTTTTCAAGAATGGATGCTATAAAAGTTGACCTAGAGTCACTCTTTTTGTCGGATCTTTTTCCAATAGTTTTATTACGAAATCTTTTGCAGCTATGGATGTCTTAACGTTGGTTGGAAATTTGATTTCGTCACTAACATAAAAATATAAAAGTACACAAAAAGTATAAATCAAAAGTGTATAAATATTTAAAAAATATATTTACGTAACAATTTTTGAGAGCTATTTTTAATTCCATATCTTAAATGGCAATTCTCCGTAAAGCATCTCATAGACAATCATTCCCACTGCCCAATTATCGACTCCTTCATCATACATCTCCCCCTTTAGCATTTCGGGAGACAAGTACAAAGGGGTTCCACATAAAGTGTCCCGAAGTCCTGTACCGCTATGCACTGCCCATCCGAAATCACATATTTTTACGATTCCCTACAATATGAATTGTTTGATAATATGGTTTGATATTTACGTCCATAATAGTGATGTTTTAAGGCTTAATATCTCTGTGCAATATTTTATTTTCATGTAAATATTGAACAGCCTAGACGATTTGGCGAGTTAGGTAAGCTACTTTTCGTTCTTAGAATTTTTTGTGTTTTTGAATGAGCTGGTACAAGTGACCTCCAGTTGACATCTCCATTAAAATATATAGATTTACACTGTCCACAAAATATCCATAAAGTTAGATCACATTGTGATGTCTTACATAACAATGTATCTTCAGCTATCTGAATATTTGATTCTCGATTCTTTCCTTCACTATCAATTCGCGAGATATTATTTTCATAGCACATAAAAAACCTGTTTATTTATGTCTGAATATTGTTCATAAATATTAAAATTTAAATAATTTATTAAAAAATAATTAACAAATCTGATTACTTCGCCACATAAACTTCACCAAATTTCCCTTTTCCTAAAAGCTTACCGACAGAAAAATCTTCAAGTCTATTCACTTTCTTCTTCTGAGAAGTTATAAATTTACTCCAGTCTTTTTCAACATTGTCGAATCCAATCGATGTCTTCTTTTTATAAAGCTGCGATGTGTTTTGGCTATAACAACTAGTTGTAGGACTCGAGGGATAAATTTTTTGTGGACTCTTTGGAGAAGAAATTAGATTTTGAAAATCTTTGAGGTAATCTTCAGATTGCACCACACTCGAAATATTGGCTCCCTTTGCTCCGTGAATAATGTTATCAAGTTTACCAAACGTGCTGTTGGTCGGGGTATTTGGAGCTGTCCTAAAGATGTTACTGCCTATAAATTTATATTATGATAAGGTGAAATTTGTGCATTACCTTTGCGGACGAGTCCAACATTGCTGCTTATGATGCTACTTTTCGTCATGATTGATTTCTGGGTTAGGGACTCAACATATTGTTAAACCTGTTTGATTTTCTCTTTGATTTATTTAATATGCAGCTCTTATTCTTCCTCATCGTCTTTAGTAAACCTCTGATCATTATCAAAACCATTGGAAATTTATATCCCCAAACTGTTCATTGCTTTGCTGTGCTAAAGGAGAGACATTTATATTGTTGGCTTTCTAGATAAAACGTTTCGGTTTTTTTCGACATTCATTTTTATAACGTTGACGGGGTTGGGACTTAAAATATATTGTTTTTTCGAAAGAGGTTGCCTTCCGTCTTCCATAAAAAGATTTTAACAACTTACATTTTTTCCTTCTGTTATCCGACTTGTAAATATGTAAGAGGAATTCTTTTTTTGCGGAATAGCTGTGTTCTTTTGATAGTGAGATGGTGAGTCAATCGGGTTTCCATGGGCTGCAAACAATCATAAAAATATTAACAATCTGTCGGTAAATGGAATAGAAATTATATGCGAGATAACGATAATAAAAACTAATTAAAACAGGAAAAAATCCTAATTAGTAAATTTAGCCTTTAATTGCATAATAAAAAAATATTTTTCTTTATTTTTCTTTATTTCGTGTTATATTTCGATTAAATAGAAGATTATGTTTTTATTATAGGTTTTTATGCCGCTTTCAAAGAAACCGCTTTTAGATTAGTTTAATATTTCTTTATATTATGTGTATGTATCTCTTCAAGAATTACCATAACTAGGTTGTTGAGCTTTCGATGTTTTATAAATGAAATATCTAAATAACTGTTACCTATGATCGATGTATTTTCAAATCGATTATGCAACGATATCGATTGGGTTTCCGAAATCCTTCTATTCTGCATCTAAGCCTGGTGTTTTTCTTGAGGATTAAACAGGGAAGAGCGATGTAGTAGGCTGAAACTCGGTGAGCTTACCTTATCTACACTATACGACTGTTTTTAGTTCATCTTATTATTATTATTATATTTTATTGAGTTTATTTAACAAATTAAGTAATTTAATAATATTAAACTTACTTTTAAAAATATGCATATAATAAGGATTTTTCTCTTAATAATAATAATATGATAATGCAGACTTGCTCTTTCTCTGTAGAGATCATCAATATCAAAAAGTCAAAATTGTAGTAATATAACTAATTCATGCCAAATTGGCAACTATTTATTGTGAGCAATAATCTAATGGCATCGAATAAATATAAAATTACTTAAAGATGAAATTGATCTTAACTAACATTATCTAACAAGTACACATGAGTCTATTCAGAAGGCATTCATCCAACATATCACTTATTGATCAGAAATATGTGAAATGAAAATATTGATATAATATATGCGCCTACATATGTATTTACTTATTTGATCCATCCTCAAATTACTTTAGAGTTTAACCAAAGAAATATCTTTTGTTTGCCTCTATTATTACTCTTCTAGGTTGTTTTGTAAGTGATATGAATATCGTTTAAGGCAAGTCTTTCTGACTTAATCAAAATTAAGAAAATTCCCCATTTATAAAATATTATGATACTTTTTAATAATTTAACGTGAAAGTTATTAAAACATTTAAAATATTGATAGACACATAAATGATGCTATCGCTTTTTGAGTTTGTTTTAACAAATATCTATTCAGAAATAATTATCTATTCAACATTTCTAACATTTTAAAATTTGCTTTAATATTTTTTATGATTTTGAAAGAAAAATGGATGAGGAGTGTGAAAGGTCAATTGATCTGCTCAAGACACAATATTTCATACTCATATCTAAAATTGATGTTTAATATTTACATTAATATTTAGAAATATGGAAATCAATGGATATTAGAACATCTAAGATTGATTGATGATGGATTTTTAAATTTCCTTAATGTAAGAAATAGAAATAGAAAAATGCAGAAAAGTGGTATCTGATTTTATATATGCATTCGTAAAATTTATATAAGATCTATATCAGGTTTCTATTTGCTAACGATGGGAATCCTAATTATAATCGAAAAAAATAGAAATTCAAAGAACAAAAATCCAAATTTAATCAATATACACATATAGATATAACATCTCTATTTATGTATTTAAACATAATATATCTTAAGAAACATAAATGTGGAAAGGAGCCTTAATTAAAAACTGTTCTTTTGATTTCTATATTATAATAGCATATATTAAAAAAAATGGTTAAATATATTTTCTAGAACATCGCTTAGAAAACACAATCCGTTACCTATAAAAAATATCCTGACAACGACGTCGAAACGGAATTCAACAGCAACACTTCCCTAGACTTAGTTAAGTAGATACGGAAAGCGAAGGCAAATCAAGAACACATCGCATTTTTCCATGCCAACTCCTAACTTCTGACTAACCTAATCAAAAGTCACAAGCATCAAGGGAAACTCATTAGAAATGGAGACGAATAATTACTTATGGAGGAGATTACGCAATTACTCTGCAGTCTGATGGTAGACACTTTGAATAGTACAATTGAGGCAGATCTCTTAGTACTGATGAACAACATCTTTAATGTCAAAAGCGAACAGGTGCGAGTTGTGCTCGGCAACTAAAAGATGCTGATCAAAATCCGAGAGTATTTCATCGGGTTCTGTCAGCGCTATGAGGCTCACCTCACTTCCGAGGAGAGTTCCAAGGAATAAATAAGTAAAATCAGTTTTGAATTATACTCGGGAATTTATCTTATGGCCACCCTCACTTGCGAGAGTAACAGGTTCACAGGCGAGACCAATCTCTGCAAACATCTCTTAACCCCTAGTCTAGTGTAATATCTTCTTTCTCTCAATTTATCTGGGATAAAAAAATCAGAAATATATAAACTCATGAGCATTATACTGGTGTTTCTGGTCAAGAAGATCGAAGAAACATCTTGGCGAGCTAAGCTAAAAAAATTCATCCTACAAAATTTAGACAAGGTCAAGGACAGCAAGTCTCAGTTCAACTACATCTACTGCCTAAGACACATAGCCAACAACTTGGCTTTCGAGGCTCGAGAAGTTACAAAATACAAACTTCTAGAGTTTTTGATGCTTAATTTTACCAATCCTATACACGCTTATCACATGGTCTATAATCTAGATATTATTCGAGTGGTGCTTCTAAAGAACCCCCAGTTAGCCTTTAAATGTGTTTAAATGGGACTTTTGGGTAAGTTGGTGAACATTTTCAACTTCCATTCAAGCTTGGCAGCCATCCTCATCGAACAACTTGCCCCTGCTATCAACTCCTCTTAGGCTTCTGAACTTTATAAGATCTTTGAAGGGATGTTTTTTAGTGACCCTACCAGTTGGAAACACTTGCTGAAGTGCCTAATCGTGTTAAGTCCTCGAGTATATGGTGCTGTTCTCATGAATTCTCTTGAGTTTGGCTTATTGGAAAAACTTGAATTGACCCTTAAAATCAATCTATCGCCTCGTGCGAGTGAGCTTGTGCTTAAATAGATAGAAGTATTACTGTAATGGGCTAAAAGTTATAACTCATTGTTGAAATAATGTATAATTGACAAGATTAGATGCATGTAGATATTGAAAGTTATGACCCAAATGCCGGAACTGCAAGTTAAAGAATTAGTTAAGTTTCGATAGAAATGGAACATCTGAATTTCTTTTAAATGTTTACTCCCAATGCTATAAAAAAATATTATACACTTTGATCTATTTTTTTATTATTAACTAATTCATTAATATTTATTATCCTATAATCATAATATTGCTTTAATTGTCTATTAAATATTTTATATTTATTTCTGTTATTTAAAATCAATTACATATTTTTCTGTTTTCAATCAGATTATACTTTGAACTCTTAATTTATAAATTTAATATCTGTAATTATTTATTTATTTATTTATTTATTTTATGATTACATATTTATATTAAAAATATAAATTCGGTTATAGACATAAATTTTAATTGTTTATATTTATTTTTTTACTTTTATTATCATCCAACATGAATGGTGTTGTGAATATTAGATACGTCGAGTTTCAAAAATGAAAACCTGAATATTTAATCGTGAGACTTAATTAAAATAAAAATAGGAAAAGTTGTCTCCAATCTCAAAACAAAATATAACATTTGTCATGAATTCGGATTAGGAAAATAAGAAAAAATTATGTGGTTCCATCATAACGTACTATTCTTCAAGGAATAGAGAAGAAAGGTAGGTTAACACCTTTCGGCTCAATCGCCTACGAACCCCAGTTTTCTGGGTTGTTTCAATTTCTAATGCTTTCTATCTTTCTAAGTATACTCAACGAATCTGGTTATATCTTTATGACTTGGAATGGTTGACGCCTCAGAATGGAACTTGTCTTTGAAAACCCTATTATTGATATTCTTTTGCCTTAGTCTCATGCTGTATCTGGGAAGCTGATTCAAGTAAGTATTCTATATAATCAAGCCCTTAGTTTTACTGTCTCGCAACTTGCATATAGCTTTAGATTTTCTAACAGGTTTAAAATCCTTGCATAAATCAAGAATATATCGATTAGCTTGAGAAGTCTGCTATAATGCTCGGTGTTTATCAGAATTGATATGCTGAAACAGAATTAAATTTTGGAACCATGGAATCAATGCATTAATTAAATGTAAATACCTCCCGATAATCCGTGAATTAGCTTTGGCAGACTGCGCAGAATACATGCTCTGGAATTGCTTATGCTAGATACTATACCATCAAAACGAAATTAAAATGTAATGATGCATTTCAATATATTTACTTGAGTTATTTGCTGACTTCGCTTCAATTATATAATACGTTCGAATCTTTATTGTTAAAATTTATCATTGTGCTCTATATATGCCTAGCAATTTAAAAGTTACAGATACAATAAATAGATATATAGAAGTCAGTTTGGTGTTTACGAATTTCTTACTTTATCTAGTTCAAGCACAAACCCAGCAGTATAATACTTCTTATCAAAGTTGAATGTGGGAAATGAATGGTTGGTATGTTGTCTAGAAATGATTATTGGGTTGTTGTTGTATAGTTTTTTAAAAGAGACTTAAATATAAAAAATATTGGATTCATCCATTTCTCCGAAATAGTTATTCAAGTATATTTCTCATTTGATATGAAATAGTTCATATTAATTTATAATTCAAAATGTGATATAACATTTTTAATATTATCGAATGGAACTCGAAGTCTGTCTCTATATCAAATTTTAATAGATAGATATTTATCAACCACCAATATATAGGTTTTAACATAAACTTATGAATAAAATACTTAACAGATAGATTCAGCACTATTTTCTACAAAAATAACTTATAATTGCTTCGGAAGATGGTTTTATTAGGACCTCACTCATTTTTTTAAAACTCAGTTATAGAAATAAATAGAAATATTACTATAATAATAGATAAGGGTGATTTGGAGGGGGGGTGGATTGTATAAGAGAGGATATATATTTAAACATAATTTAATTTAATTAGTGTTAATTAGGTAAAAATTATTAATTAATGTTAACAACTTTACCCTGATGTTCTCGGACAGAAGGCTTGGCGTGTCGAATAACGTTTATCGTCAAGATCAGTGATAGGCTTCAGTTCGAAGAGATGGTTTCTGCAAAGACCCGTTTCGGTGAAATGGCAGCCCAGGTCTTTCGTTTTATCTTTGGATAGCATTTAGAGGAATGAGAAGAAGGGGGAATAATAATAAATTATTATTAATTATTAATTATTATTAAATTGAAATTGATGCCTATATATTTAATGTTTATCCCTGTATACAACACTATGTCTATATATATAGGAGCGTAAGCAGTAATAACAATAATTTAAAAAAACTAATAAGAAATCAAAGATAATCTTTTTCCAGCAATCAAAGTTAGTTTTTGTTATATTTTGCAATTTTTTAAAAATTAAGATATTTAACCAACCTCATCTTTTGATCTATAAAAGATATATCCTTAAAATCAGATTTGATTCCCAAAAACATATAATGTTAAATTATTAGTTCGAACCTGTTAATTCCTCAATGGTTTGATACTTAAAATTTATCTTACAATCAGTAATATTAGCCTATCACTCATATTCTGTATGCATAGTAATTCATAGAAAATTATATTTGCTATTGATAAAATATTAACATTTGAATTTTGGTATCAATAAAGAATATCCATAACAGCGCAACGTATTGCAACTTTAACGATATGAAACAGAAACAGCTGTCACTCGCCATTTAAGTCTGTTATGATATTCCAGTAGCATATACTTACTAACATTTTTTGACAGAATTATTATACTTCTTAATTAATAATACTATTGGCTGAAATAATAATCAAGTTTCGATGCTGTTTGTAATTCAAACTATTGATGGTTCTCAAAAAATTCAAACTTTAATACAAAAAAGTCTAGTGTTGCAGACTGGTTTTCATTCAATTAAAAAATTCATGATCACTAGGACACAAAAATGCTGACAATAAGATATCATTTTTTCTGAATTTGCTTATAGATATTGCTGAGCCATTTTCCAATTATATATGATTTTTGTACTTTTATATATACATATGCATAAAAATTAGCATATTAAATATTCTGCAAATAGGAAAACGGTTCTAGTAGACACTGAAAGAAAAAGAAATATTGATTTAATCTAGAAAAGTATCGGATGTATCTTGAAACTTCCTTAAATAACGAGAGAAAAGTTACAGCGGCTAGAAGTAACAAGAAACTTCAATATATATTAATTAACTGCACCTTTAGGAGAGGAGAACCGATATATCAAGCCGATCTGTATGACTCTATAAACCACATCTCGATTTATCTATAATTTAATGTCTAATTTATCGATGGCTACATCCTCTGATATAAATATTTTTAAATATATATTATTTTAACTAAATTACCAATATGGCCAAGACTTCCTACTTTTTAACACCCTAATTACCTCAAACCCTGCTGGAGTGAAAAATATATATTGAATAGTGATTTTGCATTTCTGAATTATTCGGTATTTTTTAAGATGGTAGTTAAAGTCTCCCAAATTTGTTCCTTGAATATTCTCTAAGTCAGCCTTTAAATTCGATATAGTGGGTGATCCAGATATATTTTTTAAAATTGCATTTATTCTATCTTTCCAAAATTTGCATATTTTAATCAAATAAATACTTCATTGTACATCTCAGACAATTGGAATTTTGAATCCAATTATGAATATTTTGAATGGGCTGAATAATATTAGGGAATAGTTTTATTGGCATATGTTTTGGCATGCGAGAATTCTCAATGTTTATTTTGTTTTATAAGCTTGATACCATTATTTCAACAACAAATAAGAGAACTATTTGAAGGAATACCGATAACAATCGAATACTGCCTCCCATCAATTTTCTAATAAATCTAACTCAATTATTCAAATACAACTATCCTCAATCTGTTGGATCTTTTCACTTTTGCCCAATGCATTAATGTGTGTGTTTTAAAAAATGTAAATATAATTACTAATCATAGCTTCTTGGCGACCCATGCTCTTTTAGTGTCAGGGTGATGTGTATCAAACATGGAAAACAAATTGTATTCATCGTGAAAATCCACCTTCTGAAGTTGCACCTTCGAAGATTGGACTTGGACTGGGGCAGGGCTCGGTGCAATGACAGGCTGAATAGGAGCTGGTGGACTAAATGTAGTCGTTAAATCGACATAAGGGGCAATTGGCTCATTTGACCCTACATAAACAAGTCCTTGATCATAGTAAGATTGAATTTGGAGTGTGCCATTGTTCATTTTCACGTCAACTGAATAACCATAAAAAATATTTGTGGATGAGATAATAATTCTGATGTATGTACATGTTTGGGGTTCATAGGCACGAGAGCTTCTTCCTTGGAGAGGGTTCCAGTTCCCGGTCGACAACAAAGTACCGTCAGATCTCTGAACAGTGAACGTAACTGATGCAGTGTCATCACTCACATAGAAATCTTCATTATTCCAGTTTCCATTTGACGGTCGAGTGCTTTTAGAAACGTTCGAATCGCTTGTTTTAGCGGTTACAATTTGCTCCTGAATTTGGAATCGATTCAATTAAATTATATGATAAGAATGATTTTCTACCCCAGAGAGACCGGATGTTTTTAAGATGGAAATTCTAAGGGTCATATTTGAGTTGTAACTTGGGTTGTTTGTTTTTCTGATTTATTTAAATTAAGATTATACACAAATTATAATACTTAAATCGATTTTATAAATATCAGTGTCAAATAATATATTTTATTTTCAAATAAAATACATATATATCTATATAGATAATTTCTTGTTATGTAAGATACCTTTATTTCCTAATTCCAGTCTAATTCATCATGTACATTCAGCTATTTATCTGGTCAGTGGTGAATAAGTTATTTAAATTAAGTAAAATATTTTTGGTAAACAATGCCTTTTTCATCGAACGGTGTTCTTGATTTACGGATCACCATCTTATACCCAATAGAAACCCAACGATATCAAATATTCCAAATTATAGTTTCATACATTTCTAATATAATGGAATAAATTTAACACATAATGAATAGTTAGTTTTCACTGTCATGATTTCTTGCAGACTCATCGTTTGAATTTAATTATTTAAATCATCCCTCGACAATCTATTTGCCCATAACTAGATAAAATTTAATTCTTGTTGTATAAAAAATAATGGTATTTATTCATCAATGCGAAAATAGTTTATATAATTAATGAATAATAACAAATTCATCAAAGCTTCAAATCATCGATCAAGATAAAGTGATAAACTGCCTTTTTCTCCACGAAACTTCATTATTCTAGATTGTGGTGTGCTTCCTTCACCGAATAACAGCTCGAAATAATCGTTCTCGATTCTTCGCATAGATCTAATTATATGCTTTTCGAATACCCTACCATGCATGGATACTATTTTAACGACATCGCCACTATATAACTCAATCGAGTACTTTTCCAGTCGAGGGTATGACTTTGATCCCATCTGCACATATGCGTCTGTCTTAGTTAGTAGCTTCTAGTCCGAAGGGCTAGTATTGATATTTGAATTTGCATGCGAAACTTGCATTATTGGTGCTGAAGTGTTAACCTTCAGTTGTTAAAGCAGGTTAAAGTTATTATTGCCGCTTGGTTTTTTGTTGCTGTACTAAACAACCACTTCTTCATCGTCATCGAGCATCGCTGAGTATTCGGAAACGGAGATGTTCAGATTGTCAATTAACCGATTTGGTTTTTCTTATTCATATTCGTTTAAATCTGTTGTGCTTCTCCTAATGACTGGAATAATAGGATTGTTTTCAACCACTCTTCCAATGTTAGGTTTTCCTTGGAAAGCGACAAGCTTCACACTAGTAGCGGTATCAAGGCCTACCATTCTGTTCGACCCCTTTTTCATATTAAGATTGGATATAATTTAATTTTCTACATTTGTTCTATTCCGATGTTCATTTGCTATCTTTTAAGAGTCTTGTTTGAGTTGTTGAGAGGTAATGTAGCTTGGAGTTAATTCAATGCGTTTGTTAAAAGAAACTGTTGGTTCGACTATTGATTTCGTTCGATTTGAGACCAACGTCGTTTTCTATTCTGATACTTGAGATTTTACTGGAACCTGAATTTTACTTTGAATAGATGGCATAGATACGGGGTTCACTTTAGATTTAGGCTCTTAAATTTCAATATTGGCTTGAACTTCGCGGTTATATCTAATCTTTGGCAAGGATGACACAACTCCCTTTGAAGTTTTATTATTCGAGTCAAGTCCCGCAAGGAGCAGCTCTTTAAATAGGCATTTTTACTGATCGTCGAGTATTTAATAGCATACCTTTGAGAAGAAAAGATGACCTCTGAACATCAAATTGATCAGTTTCGATCGAACGATGTCACTAAGGATTTCAAGATGGAGATTGATGAAAAGATTCCATATCATTTTATGCTGTAGAGTTTTATAAATAGAAATATAGATATAAATATTAGTAGTTACGATTCGGACTGGCAGGAAGACTATAAATATCTTTAAAGTTAGTGTAATGACATAGAATAGTTCAGATTGAACAAGATATGTCAAAAAGCTTTCGAAAAATGAAAATAGGAATAAGAGTTCCCAGTTCAGGAAAAGAGCAGGCGACACTTTTGCTTGCTCGGTGGTCTTGTAGGTTCGATAGATGATTGCGCCGTATCCTAGAATACTAATACCAACATAAAATTATTCGAAAGTATAGGAGGTAATGTATGATTGTGGAATACTTGGATAAGAAATATGTATAAGTCATTAACTGTGATTGAATATTTAATATAGTTATAGTATTATATGTATTGATATATTCTTAATAATTATAAACATAAAATATATTGCAAAAGTTAAGTTTAGGACTAGGATCATTCAAATCAAGATACTTTATGGTATTTAATATCACATAAATTTAATTCATTATTTTGAAAACCCGAATTTAATCGATCAATATTATAAAGTTCAATGCTTATTCTTAATGTTAATATTTTTATTATCAATATTATTTAATTATATTCTATTTCCTACCAGCGTCATTACTTTTATAGCATTTGCAAATATTTTCTCCATGGAACACTCGAACCACAAAGAAGGCCACCAAGTCCTAGATTCAACCAAAGACTCTGAAGCAGGCGCCTTATGGATCAGCGGATATCAATTTGCTCATAACCACAAGAAACTTGTGGACAATAATATTCGGGCTGTCTTGACTGCAGCCGAAATCTAGCATACCTACCCTTCCGACTTCTCAAGAGTTGTTTTTTCTCTTCAGGATGTTGATTCGCAGAAGATCAGACCCTGTTTCGAGACTGCTTATGACTTTATTGAGAAGCAACGCTCGAACACTAATGTATTAGTCCATTGCGTTGCTGGGATTTCAAGAAGTTCCGCCATTATTATATCATATCTGATGAAGAAACTTTCGATGGGCTACGATGAGGCTTTGAAATTCCTAAAAAGTAAAAGAAACTGCGTCCAGCCTAATGAAGGTTTTGAGGAGCAGCTGAGAGCTTATTAAAGATAGCTCGCTTTGATGCGAAAAAAGCAAAGATTTATTGGACAATGATACAGCAATTTGATTAATTTCTCTGGTTATACAGTTTTTATATTTTCCTTTATATTTATTTCATAATTAGCCATTTATATAATAGGATTTGTATTAAGTGACATATCTAGTTTTATATATTTTATACTAAGATGTAAGGGATGGTAAGATTATGTTAATGTCATGGATCCCCTCATTTTTACTTCCAAAAAAAGGTATTTATATGAATTAGAGTTTATATTAGGGATATCTAGTGTTACACGAACGCCATCTCATCTAAGAACAACACTACGAAAAAATGTGATACATCTGTGGTATAAATTCATGAATATATGGAATGACATGTTTTGTCATTATCTATTAGGTTTCAAATAAACAATATTTGACACTTTTAGGTAGATAAAAGTATGTTAAAATAGTATTTAAAAATTGCTCCACTTCAGTCAAATAATGGAGTATGTTATATATTCTGACAAAAAAGAACAGTTCAAAATAACAATAAAATTACAGCTCAATAACTTGATATTGTTATAAATTAACATAATAGATGCTTCTGAAACTTCGATTCATAAATTATTAATAAATATTTTTTATTAAACAGATATACACACTATTTTTCATCGGTAATTTACTTCAGTAGTATTTTCTATTGATATAGTCTGCTTACAAAAATAAGAAATCGTCTTGATTGCGCGTGTCCCAACCCTCAATTCGACTTTCTCTTAAACCAAAGGACTCGACAACTGCGCGAGATTGTTTCCTCTCATGACGCTTTAGCGACATTAAGCGAGGCTTTTAGGTGATCACTTCCATTATATTTTTTATGTTACTGTTTGTCCTTGAAGCATTCTTCGAAGCATCAACAGGTAGAGATAAAATATTTTACTTGTTTATATTAACAAACATTCCCGCTCTCCTTCTGCGACAACTACGTTAACTCTCAGCCGAGACCAGTTCTCCTTTGTTATTTCTTATCTTCTGATATCCACTAGATAGTTTGCTGTTAGGTCTGCTGGGTCTCGCCGTCAATACGTTCACAGTTTTGGCTGTGAGAACTAAGGGCACGATTAATGGAATTTCGTCTGAGTCCTCGAATTGGCAAACTGATACATTTTGACTCGAAAAGCCATGGTTAATTGTTTGAGTATCCGAACGACGATCATGGGTCTTATGTTGGTAGGCAGGTTTATTCCAGGCGAGAAATCTATTTTTTTCGGCTTAAGAAAGATGAACTTCGCTCTCCCTTATAACCCCGTTGGCTGCTTCGTACAATGTGCCTCTGTTCGACGCCACACTCTCGTTAATGATTTCTCGATAAGTGAGATGGGACGCCTTGATATCTTTATTCTGTTTAAATGGTTGTTTATATGCAATGGAAGGCAAGGGCATTACTAGAAATCCTTTGCTAGGAGTCGAGGTTTGTGTAAGGGAGCTATCCATAGAGTGCGTAGTCGATGTAAATATTGTAGATTTATTTATTTGTATATGGTGCAATTTATATATTCTTATTTTTATAAATAATGGTATTCTGAGTTATTGTGTATAGTACTCACTTTGATTTGGGTGTTTATTTTGTGTGAAGTAAAAATAATAATATTTAACTCAACAGCTAGTTCTTAAAATATTATTTCAGTCTCATTTTAATACCAATAAGTTTTAGTGATATTTTTTTAAATAATCCATTTATTACAGAACAATCTTTAGTGAAAAATTTAATGCCTGAACATTTTTTTATTCAAAGATAATACATATTTATTAGAGTTTATACTATTAATAACCAATTTTCATTTTTAATGTATGCCAGATAAATATTATATCTTATTTCTAAAGGATGACAGAGTATCGTGTTGATACTTGAAGTTCTAGCGAAGAAGTGATATAATCAGAGTATAATCTATATGCATAGCTTCAGTATTTGTCAACAACTATCTAGAAATGCAGCATCTCATAGGCTATTATAGTTTGAAATGCTTAAATTGATGTTATATCGTTTAATTTAAGGCTGAGTTATAATTTATGGATTCTCGATTTAAAGAGTGGGATCCAGAAAATGTATCTTATTTTTTCTCGTTTAATTTTATATAGATATATTTATCATAATTATATATATCACATAAATATACACATACATTTCTCTAGATTTATCATTTGGATGCCACGATCGAGATCGAGGTAAGGAGAGAGACGCAAAAAGTAGTATCGCCGCAGTCGAAGCAGATCCAGTAAACGCCGACACCACAAATAGCATAGGCACAAAGAGCATCGGCATCATAAAGAATAAACTCACTAGAAGGACAGACATAAGGACAATAGCAAACAATAACTGAACAATAAAATATAATACAAAAAAGAAATGTCCCCAAGCTTTACTCAATAACGAAGAAGAAGCGAAAGTCCAAATCATAATCAAAAGGAGAGAGGAAAGTATTATAAACCGAAAATCGATCCCAATCTTGTCAAAGAAGAGCCTTGTTTTACCCCCTCCGGTATTCTACTCGAGTTCTACAACTCTAGGGAAGGGGTCGCCCTAAAGTTTCATTAACCGCCTGAGGCAAAACAGCCGACAGATCACTGGAGAGTTTACCCATTCAAAGAAGGACAGTAACCCCTTCCACCAATTCTCCTTGCCGGACAGACATGTTTCCTATTTGGAAAAGATAATCGTGTCTGTGATATCTTGGCCGAAAACCCCAGTATATCAAGACAGCACGCAGTTATCCAATTCAGATAAATTAAGACAATGACTCGAGAAGGCGCATATAACTAATATATAAAACCGTACATAATGGATTTGGAATCTAGTAATGGGACTTTTTTGAACGGTTAGAAGATCCCCCAAAGTCGATATGTTGAGTTATTTTCTGAAGATCGGATCAGATTCGGAGAAAGTCAGAGGGAATATATTCTATTGAGGGATGAAGATCTTGCGGAAACTTTAGAAGAAGAAAATAATTGAAGAATAGTATTTCCTGATTTGTACAATTTCATGTGTATTTTATTCATCGAAAATATATTTAAATTTTCAGTTGTCCCATTTTAAATATTTATATTTATTATATACATACATTATATTCGCACTCTGCTTATCCTATGGTTGAGTTAACTGGTATTAGGTTTACGTTACTATTTGGCGAACTACTCGCTGTTTTGCTCATCCCTGCCACCATGGTAAGACACATGTATTCTTATAAATCCATTATTATTTCAGGCTTAAAATATTTAACGATCCGGAGCAGTCTCGGGCTCGACAGCTTATAGTTCTGCCCAAAGCTTAGTCCTCACATTTGTTGCTATTTCTGCTGTGTTTATACTGGGGTCGCTCATTCTAATGATACTGGGCATCAATTACAACAGCTCGAGAAACACGAGTTACCAGATTGTATGTCATTTTATGGCATTATTGCTGTTTAGCTGGTTCGTTCTGGATAGACTGCACTACATGACAATCTGGTACATTTGGGTCGTCTTCGTGCTTCTCCCCTTCTTAGCAGACTGCGTCGTTAGCATCGTAAACTTGATATCGTTTTCTAAATATGCCAAAATTGACGAATGAATAATGGTTTTTTCGAAACTTGAATTGACTTTCAGAAATTTATCAACTAAAAATAACAAGTCGTAAAAAAATATTTAAACTCAAGTCATTAAATTCCAATGCCGATTATTATCATTTAAATTTTAATGGAGATGCAGATTTGCACATAATAAAAAATGTCTAACACCTTCTCAAAAACGAAATCTACCCATTAAAAAAAACCTTTATAACGGAATAACACAATTGTACTGAATCTTAAAATTATGTAATCCATATTTTGATTTTAAGCTTTAGGATGTTAAATTTTATGTTGGTATCAAAGAATATCACTCGGCTTCTAGAGTTATCTTCGCATAAATTCTGCTTTTTCATTTTACAGCAGCTAATTACTAATTTAAATCTTTCTTTTTAATGCCGGAATAACGCTGTAAGAAGTGCATAGTTGGTGGTAATATCCATAATGCTTTGACTCATTACCTCCCAACTTGGATTATTTTTCATAATATTTTTAGCAGTCAAATATCTAAATATAAAAATATATATTACAATTATGGTCACATATTTATTAAATTCCCCTTGGAGATATATTTATATTTATACTGGTATTTCAATAAAATAAAAAATCAATATCTAAAGCTAATATCAAAATTTATTACTAATCTAAACAGAGTAAGTAAACTTATCTTCATGCTATCATAACAAAATCTAACTCGATAGATAGCCTCTTCAGCCAGCTCCCCACATTCTCCACCACAAAATATCATTTTTAGGCTCCCCAAACTTTTTGAAAACAAGATGACTCTCGCCACTCGATTAAACGAACCCACTCCTACCAGAAACTTCAGTACAAAAGTCGTAACTGGTGTGATTTCTCAAGGCTGCTCAACACAATTTGATAATAATCAGAATAATAAGTAAGCTAGAACCCCAAGTCGGAGAGTAGTAAGTGGAGCGGTGATTAGCAGCACTTCCAAAACGACTCATAGATATGATGATAAAATGCCTGTAAATATAATAACAGAAACAAAAGAGTCTAAACTCATATCCAATATGCGAAAAAAGGTTGAAATAAAAAGTCTACTCATTCAAGAAAAGCAGCGATGGGCGAAGGAGAAAATACTGAACTCCCAGATTGAGGAGGACACTGATCGAAGCATTTAGCAACAAATCATGCACTAGATAATTTTAGAAAAAGAGGTGATCCAGAACAACTCTGATAATGGAATGCACAGACCAAATCTCTATCGTAGAGAATTACCTATAAAACTTAGTAATAGCGACTGTAACAAAATAGGAAGCAACCCAAAAATAGGAAGCGTCCTATATTGTTCACCAAACTCTTAGGATATTCGCTAAGCCAACAAAAACAGTCAGAAGAACATGAAAAACATTAACAATGCTGAGAAAATTATCAACCAATTTGCATCTCGAGAGAAGAGTAGCACTATCAACAGTAATGCAAGGAAAATCCTGATCCTGGGGGATCTAAGTGTCAGAAAAATGAACGCTAACTAGAATGTCGTTGACGAGGATTATTTTCTAAATAGAGAACAGGCCGGGTAAATCATGATTAACAATCCTGAAATTAATAATAATCGAAAAAAAGAAAGTTTCTTTCCTGGAACCATAAAAAGTAATAACCTTCCCAAATCAAACAGTACTATCAACCAGAAGAAATAGGATTTGATTCCAATCCATGACATCCAAAAGCACTTGGTTCACATCGAGTCTGTCAATTAAAATTAGAAGAATCCTTCACCTCGTCCGAGAAATCACTCGATCACTAAACAATCTAATCAAAATAGAAACATGACTGAGGTCAGAACAAGAGGATAGGAGCCACTAACAAAGGAAAGAATCAAAACAAAAAACAGAATCAAGAGTTTTAGTATTCATAGTGGCCAAAGATCGATCCAATCCAAAGATCTACTCGGGTTTGCGAGGCTGTTTGAAGACCACAGTGTCAGAAGAGTGGACGTAAATTGTGGTGAAAAGTAATAATCTAACAGAAGGAATCTACAGAATGCCAATAATAAGATGCAAAACTACGTAGAAAGAAACTAAGCATCGATGTAAAAATATATTTAAACGAGGAAATCACTAATTTAAATCTAAATTCAAGTAAAAAAAAACTCAAGAATTTTCTATAATAACATATTTGTAATAATATTAATTTAGAATCAACTTAATTAGGTTGCTAGTCGCTGTTGAAACTTCCCAACAGATACCTCTATTCATGCATAGAAAATATCGAAAAAATAGCAAATATGTGACTGACAGAAACGGATAAACTGTTTTTTAGTTTTTTTTATTCATTGGCTTTTAAAGGATGGATAACTAATCACAATCATTTATGTATAATCATTATATTAGTCTTTTATTCCTGTGAAACAATTTCGATCAATTTTATTGTTTTCCTTTGAAATCCACAATTATTATCTCGCTGATTCTATTCATCATTCGTACCCCCATTGATTATAGGTAACACATTCAGCTCAGCACTCTGAGGTTTTCATTTGAAATGTCGTTATTTTCATGATGTTAAATCACGCATTTTCGATCAATATATTATTTTCCTCCACAATTCCATTGGCAAGTTCCTTTTATCTCAGATTCTTTGTTAACTACCAGCCACATATTCTATCGACATCGAGTACATGAAGTACTTTCAGGTCCTTCGCACCTCGTGCAACCATCAGGACAGTAGGTACATATTCCTCCTTTCGCTTCATACTGGTTTGGATAACAAATTTCATGGATATTTAACTCCTCGAACAATAAAAAACTGAACCCAGGAATGCAGAAGAGGAGCAGTATGAAAACAATGGTTACTCTCACTGTTCTTGTTCTTATGCCCATCTTTATCATTTTTGGAATCTTCCTTTCTGTATTTTTTGACTATGTGCTGGTAGTGGAATTGAGCAGTGGTTTTTCTAAATTGTCGAGAATATCCGATGCCGCAGTACTCGAAATGCTCGTTTATTTTGCTTAGCCTCGAGAAACATCACTAATGAGCGAATTGGTAGTGATAGATTCCTTGTAAATACCGCTCTTGTAAATTAGAGTCTTCAATTAATTTTCGATGTCTAGCCAGCATAAACGTTCCTACTTTAATATATTTTTAATAATCTGCTGGAACCCTAAAGAATATTGTTCTTAGGTTTCGTTCTCCATTTTTTCTATCACGAAATCGATTTGTTTTCTTCGGAGGACGGTATTCTAACATTTTTATAGAGTTATTAATGAATAAAGGGTGCACATTATCTAAGTCTGGTACTTCTCAACCATCCCTATTGTGGACTGCCTTTTGTTTTGAGGGTGAAACAGCAAGTCATAATCTATGAGGCGAAATTCGCCAGCGCTGTTGAAGCCTATCTTCTCTAGACTCAGTTATGTATACAATTGACTTTTAATCAAAGCTTTTAATAGTCTATCCGAAAATACGAGATAATCGAGAATGAACCTCTGATCGACGCGTTATGCAGCCGATCGTTTGATTGTCACATATTGGCTGAGGGAAAGATAGTTAGTAGCGCTCGAAATCAAGTAAGTAGTCTTATCAAATTCACGATCAGTAGCTACGACACACACCTGCATGTAGAGTTTCGCTAAGTTTGAGTTGACTCGTTCGTGGGAGTCTTCCGAATAGTGATTAGTGTTTGTTTCCCAAAGCCGAAAGTAATATAGCTACTGGGCACTGGAGGTGCGATTGGCCAGACTTGACGGCCGAAACTCATAGAAATGAGATATGGAGTCCGTCCAAGAATTGGTCGGAGTTAATGCCGGCCGAATCTAAGTTACGAAATCGAGAAGCTGTTATCTATAAATTTGAACATCGTGTTTCCGATAGGACATTAAAATAATGTCAAAAATACTCTTATTTATTGCAACTATTGTGAAGTATAAACAATATTTAATTGGACATTATTTGGTTGGTATTTATTTGTTCAACTAAATTTATTCAGGCTTTTATTTAAGTCATATAAAATTGAAACAGGCATATAAGCATTTGTGAAACAAACCTCGATTCCCTAAAAAAGCAGTGAACAGTTTACATAATGGGTTGAATTCACAAACCCTGAAAAAATTAATGTAGCAGAAAAGTTAACTCATGAGATTTTAACTATGAAGGAAAATTATGACTATAAGAAATTTCTTGTATACTTCGGCAAATATTAGATACTTAATTATATATGAAATAAGTAAAAAAAAAAACTTAAAGAGCTTTTTGATTTCTTTTATTCAATAAGAACAGTAATTGTTTTTTATTAATATTATAAATATTTGAAATAAAACGCGAGTGACTTTCATTATCAAGATGTAGATACATCATATCGAATTAAGAAACCAAAATCTAAATTAGAAATGAAAAGATGTATATATGTTTATATGTATATGTTTGTTTCGAAAAATAATGATCTATAGTTCAAAGAACAATAAGAATAATCTTTATATAAAATTAACTTTATTTATTTATAAAAAAAAGAAAATGAAAAAGAACATGGAAAGAAATTAAATTATGGCAATGGATACCTCAAATCTCATCTCTTCATCGTCAATCGATATGATTTTGAATAAATTGCTGAACTACCGTGACCCCTTCAATTCGTCAGTCAGACTCTGTGACCATTTAAACATCCAACATGTATTAGAATCTTTGGATAGACTATAAATCGAACGTATGGAAAAGTACTACACCTGCAAAGAAAAGGGCATGGATGTGATTGGGTTTGTCCGCTTTTTCCTTAATCTCGTGCCACACAAATATTATTAGACGATATTCCTTATATCAACCTTTGTTTATCTCTTCTAATAAATTGCTTTGTTTAATGGTGTTACTATTGTCATGTTTTCTCACATCGCGACATATCTATCAAATGTAAACTCTCCATAAAATTAGCCGACATTTCAATAATAAATATTAAATAAGCAAACGAACAAACAAACCGAACCATCATTATTTTTCATCTATTTATTTCTAAGATTAATTCACACATCTATTTGTCTTGTTTACTTTTTTTAACAATTACTATTTTTGTTCAATTGTCATATAATGATAAAATTCAATATAGAAACCATCTGACGTCAGCATAAACTCCAATAATCCAGTCATAGTTAATAAATATTAAGAATAATCCTTACCAAAGCAATTGCTTCACGACTTTCAGAAGGTAAACCCAGTGGTAGGCTGCGATTTGGTCCGGCTCCAAGCTCCTATTATATATGGGTCAAACTCACCTCCAGATACAATTGCTGATGAACAACTCAGTTACAAATTGGTTGCAAATAGGATTAAAATTGACAGAAATAAACATCTTGGCAATATTGATTGGTAAAAAAAAAATGAATAATATACATTTAACTTTGAAATTTTAGTGCTGCGTATAATAAGACAGATAAAACTATATATGCTCTCGAAACTATGGCATAGTAAATCGGAATTTTCAATTAGCATTGTGATTTGCTTGGATGGGTCAGGCCAACCAACGCAGGTACTTCTAAAGCATAGTCTGGCTTCATCAGTTTTACGTTCAGCAACAGACAACAGAGAATCGGAGCTACCTTCAAGAATTTTACCCTTGTATTTTGGGATATTTCCATGAACGAGATTCTGACGTAAAAGAGATTCTCCACGACTCAGTGGTGCACATAATACCAATCAGGTATATGGTTTCTCGAGTAACATAACGTTTGGATAACTTGTGATCGTAAAGGAAACGTATTTACTTGGAACATACAAAAATAAACACCAGATTTAATATTGAGCTTACCAAAGAAATCCAAAGTCAGCGATATATGTGAAATTCCCACATTGTGCCTCATTGCCATCGTTCAATAAACCACTCTTGAGAATATGTGTGGGGAATAGAGAAAGATACCGCTACGCAAGACTAGAACAAAAGGGTATGTCAAGGAAAGCAAAGAATCCGTGAAATAAATGTTATAAAAGAAGTTAAATCGATAAGATACCATTAAGGAGGGAGGAAATACAAAAATACATCTCTACAATTTGAGGAATGGGCAGAAGGTAGGAACCATCGAAGCATTCGATCGAGGAGTCCATACACTACGCTATTCAGTTCAGTTCAATGCACTTTTGGTTGCTGGATACCAAACTCGGATTTAACTGTTCGATATACATCCAACGTACTACGACGCGACATGCAAAGGAAGTCTGATCGGACATCTGCATATGATCGCTACAATGGAATTCATTGCAGACACGAGTCTTTTAGTGAGTGCAGATGATGCTGGTTTCGTCAAAATATGGAATGTTGCAACACTCAAATGTTTGCAAACAATCAATTTCAGCGATAAAACAGTTATTTTGAGGCTTCTAGACATGCTCGACTTAAAGAAACTAGCAGTTCTCGGGACGCGACTCAATATTGTACCCGTTGAAGGTCTTAATGTGAGAGTAAAAGCATAAATCAATAGCTTCAAGTCCGAACTGCCAAATCAAAAGTGGTCCTGTTCTCCAGTGGTAGGGATCAGTTACTTTCCACAACAAGCTGAGCTAGTTATGTTCACTAAAACAGAGATAAGGATTTATAATGCGTTGAAAGGAACTATCAAACACATATTTTCGGGGCTCTTAGTGAAGGATAATAAAAATAACAACTCGATTCAGCAGCTGAATAAATCTAAAAGAAATTGGAATTCTGATGCATAAATAAATCTCCCAAACATTACCACTTGCTTATACCTGCCGAGTCAAAGAAGATGCATTATTGGAGACGAAGCAGGTCATCTTAGAGTGTATTCTCTCATCACAGGTGAATTCGTCTGTGATATGATCTCCCACACCTCTTCAGTCAATAAATTGTACTACGATTACCACAACTAACTATATGTCTCCATATCAGATGATTCAGATATTCTTCTTCAACAACAACAACCTGGAAACCTGTCTTTCTTAGAGATAAGAAGATTGACTCATAACTTTAATAGCACTCCCATCAGCTTGATGCACGTCAGCGTGTATCATGGAGTCATTGCTGTTGGAGCCGCAGGCCAACAAACAATCCACATCTGGGATTATGAGGCAGGCAAACTTATCAAAGCAATCAAACTTCCTTTCATATCTTCCGAGCCGACTGAAATCAATATGATTGACGGCTACGGAATCCTCATAATTTCAGACTCGAAAGGGTATATCTATTTATTCAAAATTGATAAGTCCAATGGCGATCTATCGCATCCAGAGATAATATGCGAACTAGTCTATACGTATCACTTACTGAGAGATTCGGAAAGTCCTTCAGCTTAAATATATGTCACAACAATGGAAGTGGATCTGCGAATCGTATCGGAAGATAATAAAAAATATTGCAGCTCACCAAACCATCTCTGTAATATAATTATGGGAACCAGTTCAGGAAACATTATTGAACTCGATTTTAATCCTCAGTTTTTTGCTTCCAATAATATTTCTGTTCAGAGTCCTCAATATCTCCGTCAAAACTATAACGCAGTCCGCAAGTTCAAAGAGAGTTTTATGAATGAAATCAAGAAAAACGAATATTCCAAATTGTATGTATTTGAATTAAATGAAGCAGAACATATCAAGAATTACGCCAATCATTAAGAAATTATAATGGGACAATATCAAAGGCAAAGCAATGCTTGCCGGATTCAAGTCTACCAAGCGCATACTAGCAACTGTGAAGTTCAGAAAATAGGTTTTATCGATGCAGACATCCGTTATAGAATTACTCTTGGATCTGATTATCACATGAAAGTATGGGACCCTAAAGGCAGCCTCGCCTGCGATACTAATATTAACGTACCAATTAAAACATAGACAATTAAACTAATCCTAATGTATTTAATTTCGAAAATAAAGTATAATAGTTACCATTGCCTTATAAGTGGAGTATAGATTTGAGAGACGACAAGAAGACAGCCTAGAAATTGTTATATAGTATCAAGGTGGCCTAAATTATCATTAAGAAATATACATCGGAAATGTCCATGACAGAAGCATTATTGGTAAATGTCACGAAAATGCTCAAATAAATTAAAATGGAAATACCAACGGATGAAAGATCCTTTGAGATAGCTTGCAACTCCTTCATCACCTCGCCAAATCAAAAAGGCGGCTCCCTAGATAATTTGGGCGTGAACAGGATTTCAAAGCCTCGACTTTTCCAAGAAGAGTTTAGCATTAAAGACATCAATTATAGTAGCATTAAAAGATATAATTTAGCAGAGATTGCAGGACCGAGAATCAAATGGATGGAACAGGAAAAATACACTCGAAATTTTGGAAACGATTTGAGAGAAAAACGAATTAAGGACGAAAAGCAAAGGGAGTAGTTGATTAAGGATATCCATAATAAATCCAAGAAAATCGAATAACGAGAGCAGGTGATGGAGTTCTTGTATCCAAAAAATTAAACAAGAACGTCACCGGTTTCGAACTCGAGTTCAAAATAAATCGAGCTAATCTCAAGGATGAACGAAATCGACCATCGGACGCATGATAAAATCAAGCTTGGTTAAGAATTGGCGAACGCCCATACTGAATTCAAGATTTCTGGAAGCAAGACTAGTGCGAAAAATAATAATATGATGACTCTGGTTGCATTTGGATCAAGGAAAAATCTGGAATCAGCTGGCTTAAATGACCACAAAATCAACAATAATGCACCTTTCATCCGAGAAGTCGTGAGCTTGAAGAAGCTAATCGAACAGTCTCCGGCGAGGGGAATGCAAAGGAACATATTGAGGTCGAAAAAAAAGACAAAAAAATAAAGCTTTGAATAATATTATTTTGTTAAAAGAACAAATAATTATCCCAATTTGCTGCCAAAGTAGGCAATTACCTACAGTCCAGATACAGAAGCCGACAAAGATGTCATAGCATCCAAAAAACATAGTATTCTTGATAATCGCAACACCAATCATGCTGATAAGAAATTCAATATAATTTTGAAAGAGATCAATATCAAACTGGAGAAATCCAGACACAACTCAATGGAATGCTTTGAGTCGAACAATTTTAAAAATCAACAAAGCAAAGACAATGACGAAAAACACATCACTATGTTGCCAGGGACCTCTGAAAATACGAGCCATCGCTACAATAGCTGTGTACAGTCACCAAAGCGTATGTCTAACCACTCGATAACGAGACATATTCAATAAAGCATGGTGAATAATCGAAAATAGTGTTAAAAGGTTTGTGGATTCAGCAATCACCAGCAAAATACTAAAATAAACGATAATTCTCAAAATAAAAGGGAGCACAGTGCTTCAAGCAAAATCATTAACAGCAAGCGCTCGACTTATGGACTGTGCTTATTTTGAACGCTGATTCATTTGATTAATGTTTCATGCTTTATCAGATTAATAAATTGAATCCTCAATTTGTACTATGATTAAATCAGAGTATAAATTTTTATCAGGTCCATCAGATTTTAATAACTTTAAGATTTAATCAACCAACCAATCAATTTGATTGTTATAATATTTAGTCAAACGGAAGTTTTATAATTTAAGCTGTCATATTTTTTTTTATAACATCAGTAAGCCACATCTTCATAAATAGCACATAACTTAGTTGGTAAATAACTTTTGCTGCGATTTCTTTTTCGGAAGAGTCGGTATAATCGTTTTGCTTTTTCTAGAATGAATGTGTTGAGGAAGTAACGAGCCACAGGTACCCTTTTGTTTATGATTTTAAGACTCCGAAGGCCGAAATCAGCCAAGTAATGCTTCTTGCTAATACTCACTGTGTTACAGCTTTTCAAATTGATTCTATCCAATTTTCTTGATCCGCCTTCTTATACTATAAATGAATTAATTTATGTTGTGTTAACCTATTAAAAAATAGACTACTATGACTCGAATAGTTTTGAAAAAACATTATCCCATTTAGGACTCTCCGTCACAGTAGGTTTAGTGAGGTTGGGTCCATTACACTCATTCGCCATTAATAAGCTATTATTTGAGCAAGAACTATTGCTGTAATTCGAGAAAGAAATTTTTTTATCGATGGCGATTAGATGCTTGGATGATTGTTCAAGAATGTAATAATCAAGAAACTCAAACTAGAGTAGTGAAGATTTAGAGCGATTGTTAATATAAGTGCGAAGGAGGAGCAACAGTGATATCATCAAGATAACAACACCGAGGAAGAAGATGAACATTTCCAGTTTGTTAATAATAAAATATTTATTTGAGAATAATAATTAAATAACCATCTGGGCTATCGATGGTTGTAATGAATTTGTAAAAGTATCGCTTTTTTAAATCGAAATGATAGCAAAAGTTTGGTAGTCATGTTATTAAAAATAAATCTCATAGTTTGTATTATTTTTTATATTTATCACACATATATAATTTAAACTAATAAGTGTTATTATTATATATAGCTGATCTATTTTTTATTTTTTTTTATTTTATTCGTTTATTATTGTATTTGTATTAGTATTTGAGGATACGGATAAGACATGATATTCAAAAATTATTGAAACACGAATAATGATCACACCTTATTAGAAATATTTTGATATCAGAACAGTCAACTCGAAAGTATAGGACGAAATATATCTCATAATATAGATTAGCAACATATTAACAACATTTCTTTCATTAAATATACATCTATATGATTCGAGTCCATACCCTTATCTAGTTTTTTCAATAAATTATTAATATGAACTCTAATATTTATAATTCCAGGTAACTATATAAACGTAGATTTTTAATATTTGCAATAAAATTTTAACTATCGCTTTTGTAAACAAAAACGAAGCTACTATGCGTCATAATAGTTCTTTAGCAAATTCTACTTATGCCACATCTACGAACTTCAACAATGAATAATCATAACTCCACCTAGAAAAGCCAGACCCGTGCCTCAGTATTTTAAATAAACATTCTCATAATCCTTATATCCATCAATATTTTCAAAGGCAACGACTACGTACTCATTTATTCTAACATGCTCCCAGTCGAGGTGAGAGACTAGACTAAAGGAGCCAACATGCAACATCAAGGAGTAATCGAGGTTCTCAACATCCGAGTTTTCGCACAAGGCTCCATCCAAGATTATTCATCCGTAAAGCTCGAAATTACTTCCGAAGATAATCTGTTCTTCCAATGTATAAGCATTGTGGATGAGGGACAATTCAACAGAATTCGCAAAGAGCAGTGTCTTAATATCCCTTATTCACAATTTTTGAAAATGCTTGTTCAACTCCTCAATCTCTCCAATAAAGAGCCTGACACGTAACAAACTATGCATAGATCCATTAATAATATAATACTAACTTAATATAACGCATGATTAATGTCTTTTCGATATGTACAGTCACTTTATGGTATTGTTTCTCAACCCCGACTCTGGAAGCCATTTGGACTTTGTTGAAAACATGGAATATAAGTTTGTATAAGTTTTGAGCCTTGAGATAGGCGCTGCAGATTTCGAACACAACAAATCTTGTGTCTAATATCGCTATTCTCTACTGAAACGTAAGCTCGACCTTGCTAATCATAGCGTTGATTAAATGAGCAAAATGGTCAAACTAAAAAATCCATCACTCATGCAACAGATCGACAAAATAGTCAATAAGAAAAAATAGCCCTCGAATGCTCCTGATGAACATACGGAAAGCAAGTTCAAAAAGACTGGAACAAAGTGAATTAAACGTTTTATTGAGTATGTTAATGATTGTTTTCTATAAATTATACATAAAAATATATTTTATTCTAACTATTCTGTTTTTTTATAATCTCCAAATTTAATCATTTGATGTTATTTATCATATACATTTATATGAATATTTTCAAGATTATTTGCTCAGCAGATTATTAAGATATTTTTTACGATTTGTAAAATGGCAACATAAACCAAAGATTAGTCACCAAAAAATATTGGAGTTCGCGATATTTATAATAACTTTTTCCTCATCAACGACTTTTTCCAAGAATTTTGCCGTCTTAGGCCGCCGACTGCCGAATTCTTTGACTTGCAATATGATATTCAAAATGTATGTTGAATATAATATATAGTTTTTTATTACCATCATCTTGGATAAGTTTAGAAAATGACCAATGCAACAAGTAGAGGAGGTAAAGGAGGGCAGTTGATGATGTTCGGAGCACTAGTTACATACTTTTTAAAAGGAAACAGCATCAAACTACGTTTCTTTTACGGTTTTCTTTATGCCTTCTGGATTAACCATTTTTATACACTCGGTTCGTACTGTGGAGCCTTCCTTAAACTTCCCTGTAAAAAACATAATAATAATAATAATCCACCTATTTCAATTTCATTAGGACAGATGCCATCAGGACTACCGAGGACTACTATAGAAAACGACCCAACGAAATTAACAAACTAGATGAGTTAAAGAAACATCTGAAATAGCCGAAGATCGACCCAGAACATACCTTATAAATGTTATTTAGTTCGCGATAGAAAGTTGAAACTAAAAGTTTTGTAGCCAATACCTTCTTTGAAGAACACAGAGATTAATATTTTGGGGAGTCGTCAAAGAATTCTACCCAAACTATTCACAACTAATAATTGGAACTACCTTACCTGGATAGTTTTTTGACAAGGTACATCTACCATCACTTCAAGAGGTGGCTGATTAGGATCGGCAAATTCGCAGGAAAAATTTAAGATTGATCCATCAAATTTATGGACAACAATCATTTAAATAAATAGCATACACATGATTCAAATATATATATATTGAAACAACTTGTTTGATTTTTATTTGTATAATTTCAACATCGACCATATTTAACGATGATTTTAGTTGTCGAATAATGCACTGCTTGAGATTGGATGCACTCTGATCGCTGTAATATGTCTAAACTTATAAAAATAGCGGAGGAACCATCTTCCGAAAGATAAATAACTATCCCATTGCTTAGCAGGCCTGGGGGTTCTTACTATCAACAAGGAAGCTCTACTGGTTCATAGGATTGATAGATAACCTTTAAATTAAAATTTTTAAAAATGTGTAAATAAGGATTTACATAAGCGAAAATTATAAAAAATAAATTGAGCCATTATTAATAAAAAAAAAATATTGAAATAATATTTTATTGACTTTTTGAATGGATGGACTTCAACGTCCAAATAATTTTGCCAGTTTTAGCAAATCTGGACAGAATATTTTTTGGCAATCATCTAAGTTCGTATTGTACATCTAAAAAACACATAATTGGATCAAAACTGAAGAACCATTTATTTGTTATGTAAAAATATAAGGACACCATTCCAAAATACGAATTGAAGGAAATATAATATATCCATTTTCATAAGATACTTCTTATTTTATGAAATGGTTGAGTAATTTTGACATATTTAATTCTTAACTGTTCCAACTAATGCTGGTTTGTTGTTATAAAACTATGCAAGGAATAACTCAGTGTCTAAAAATATATATCTGTTTATAAAAAATTGATCATTGAAATGTTTTTAAACATAATTCTAATTGCATTTTTCGCTACTATTTAGAATAATAAAGCTCGAAGAAATATAGAAAAGAAATGTCTTATTACCGATTTAAGAACAATCTATATATTGATCGTTTATTGCCATTTTAAATATATAAGATTTTTCCTTTTTTCCCCCAAAGAATTCCATTATTCTTAGTTAAATGGGGAATAAAATTACCCAGAAAGTAGAAACCATTAGCTTCTAACAAATATTTCTCAAATCTAGTCTCGTTTAGTATGTTCCTTTCCAAAACAATATATTTGATTAGCCAACAGAAATATCTTCCTGCTCCTCCGTCATACTGCTCCCCTATAAATCCATTCCGGTCAACATCGACATGATCCAGTAGTTCTAAAGGAGCATCCAATCCAACAGTGTTGAAATCAAGCACAAAGAAGAGTATATTTGCTTTAAGGGAGTGCATCCTGAAACGCTTAACAAACAAATCGGATATCGAAGATTCTTCGCATCTCGGGAAGATATGAATGTATATCTGGCTAATATTCTAAAAATTAAGGATATTGACATGATGAAATTGTATAGTGAGATGAACGAAGGCGTCTTCGAATAGTATTACTATTCAGAAAGTGTCCTCACTTATGAGGGGTAACTCATCAATCGAGATGACTTCGATATGCAGAAAAAATTATAATTGCTGGTGGCGTGTGTGAGACTCATGAACAAATTAAAATATATAGAAATAGATCCTGAAACGATAATGGTGGAGAGTGGAGACATTTTCATTACTAACATCTAGCCTTGTGCCTCTAACAAGCGAGACTATAATCTGTTGACCATCGCTGTGTGGCTATTTAGTCCCAAACGCCCTTCCTACTCAAGTCTCTTGATGGTAAGCCATGAATCTCTCATGGAGAGTCTGGAAAAAGAGATGGAACTTCCTACAGTCATCCGATAAGCTTTCCATGAAGAACTATATCGGGGTCCTTAAATAAAACTGACAGTTTTGGAAGGGTTGCTCAGTAAGTATTGGACAACCTCGTACAAGATGGATAGTTTCCACGCATGTATGCGCTTCCGGCCAGATGACATCCGTAATGACTCCAGAAACTGGATATTCTATAAGAATTCTAACAGAGTGTATTTTTTCAACGTAGTTGACAAACATCCCCATACTTGCTCTTTGTGGAGAAAACGCCGTAAAATCCTCGTGGGAGAGGTTGACGTGGTCTATAACGAAGACGAGTGCGACTTAATAATGATAAAAAAGGGCACCAAACATCTTATCAAGGCTAACGAATTCGAGCTAGAAAATCATCGCAGCATTAGCGACATAACTATCTACCAAAAATTACCAGTTAGCTTCGAGAATCCTCGAATGCTTAAGATGGGAGAAGATATCTATATGGCAGAGAAACATCTGTACAAGTTATGTCCTGGCAAACCCAAAATACTAAGGGAAGTGGCTAAGCAGATCGGTAGAGATCTCTGCATTATCCCACACCATGACAAAAATGAGGTCTACATCATTCTCCAGAGTAAAGATTTCTATAAATAGGGGATTAAGCTGTGGACGAAAGATGGTGATCTCACTATCCACCTTGCCGCAACGGAATCCGCTCTTACACAGTTCGCACAGAGTCAAACTCATCTGGATGAGGTTGACTTCTGCCTTTAAGTCTTCTTCAACGTATATCTGATGATGGCCTGCAACAATATCTATATCCTTGACCTCAACTACCGCTGTTTCTTTTCTTATGCATCAATCTCCCAAATCCAGAAGTACGATGACAATCGCATTGCTAACCCGAATCGACACACCTACGTGTTCGAAATTTTGCAACAAAATTTTGTAGTTAAATTTCCCAAGAGACAGCAATCTAATCACTGTTGCGTGAGGAATGGAAAACTTCATATAATTGGGCTCAGAGGAGAAGAAGCGCTATGTCTTGTTTATTCCTTCAGACCTGTAACAGGGAGTCTCATTCTGGAGAGCTTTGAATCCCTCATGTACACAGGAGAATCCTTTAACAAGCCTTTGTCTCTGCGCCCAAGCCACAAAACTACGAATAGCCAACACAAGTTTCTTGTTGATTCCGAAGACATATTTATTTACAAATACGATAAGTGGATGTACTAGAGCAAGTTTTTTCTTAAGATGTTAGATTTGAAGATTAATCCAAACCGCAACTCATATGATTTTATCATCTAAGCAGAGCCCACTATACGGTCATTAAAATAGGAAATCGGTATCCTAAACCTTAACAACAGCTATTATTCACGCAAAGAGATCCTTTTGCTGCTCCACCGTATCATAAAATTGTATTTCTAGGTGTTGCAAAAGTAAATGACTCACCGAAACTTTTGTTTGTCTAGCATATATTTCACCGATGACAAGCAACTCAAACTTAAATCCTGGACTGAACCTGCTCGCATGGAGTACATCAGCGATTTTAAGGATTTCTTCCTGCTAATGTTTAACTTGATAAGCAACAATCAGTGCGAAAAACTTACTGCCCAATTATTAGATCAAAATAGTGCCAAATTTAATGATCTGGAGGAACTGTACAAAATGATGGCAAAAAATGTAAAGATGCCAGCTTCGCACTAAAAAGCTGAAGATATTGAGCGGAGCGTAAACTCCATACAGTAAATAATCGAACGGGAAATGGTCAAGAATTTGAATGCGGTGATTGTGAACGAATACCTGTTCAACCCTGTCGAAGGCACGAATAATATCTATGCCATCAGTATATATGAACACAAGCTTATTCGTCTGGACACCTACCAAGAGGACGATGAGTTCTTGCTCGAGAGTGACTACAATTATATATGGAACTCGTAGTTCGGCGTGCTTTACATAATAACTGACAGCCGATTTCATTCCATAAAAATCTAATTTGATGCCAACAAAGACAAAACGGACTTTAAGGTCAAGGTAGAAGATTAATAATTTCTTCCGCGCCGAATCAAAAACAGTACGTTATGTCTTTTGCAAAAGGCCAACCTCATATACTCCTTTGGCGGTGTGGACATTACTACCGATGATAAAACCACCATTAACAACTACATATGTGTCTTTAACAACATGAAGCTATCCTGGGAAGAGCGTGGAACGCTCTGTTACACGTTAGTCGGGGCGTCTGCGGTCCCAAGCTCCGACGAGAAATTTGTATTTTTGTTAGGTGGGACTAGCTCCGATGTTAATATGTAAAGTGACTAACTCAAGATTTTTGTGTATAATGTAGAAACGAATTGCAGCATGCTCAAGATCGACATTAGCAAAGTCTCGCCATTTGTAAACTGTTTTGGACCACCACCCATTGTCCTCCCTTTTATGTGTTCTGGAGAACCAGTTTACCTGTTCTACGACAGAGTTAAATCAGTGCATAAGATTCGGATTATGGAGTTCAACACTGGAGGCATGGATCTCAGCTTTTCTATTGAGTAATAAGAGGTCGACCAGAGCTACAACAAGGATTGTAAACCCAAGAAATCAAAGAGCAAGTCCATGCAGCATCGCATCAATTTCTCAGCCAAGGACAAGAGTGTATATTGTATCGACGCCAACAACAATCTGTTCTTCGCTGTTTTCAAGAACATCTCGCAACCGTATTTATAAATCACTGAAATGATGAAGTCAATCTGAATGATTATGCTTTTACTAATATTTTGATGTCTAAGAAATATATCACTAAAAGAACAATTTGTAATACAAATCCAAGCTTAATACTATCAAGATATAATTTTAATATATAAACATTCTGCGTTTAAAAAAAGAATCAAAGAATGGGGAAAGAAGTCAGAATATGTAATAAAAATAAATATATGTTTACGGTCTTCATGCTACTATATTTTTAAAATAATTCTCCGTCACAACAGAGACATACATTTACCTTTTGTAAAAAAAGAAGATGCTTTACAAAACATTTTATAATATCAATGAGCAATTTTCAACTATTTGCTTAGTTTAAAATATTGTGTTATCAATTTATAAAATATATATAAAACACATATCACAAATTTATCTGGATTATATTTATATATAACAAGGTTTAAACCATCCTTAATTTTTCATTAAATTTGATCAGAAATATCATATCTTAAAAATTATGATCATTTGAATACATTTTTATAAAACTTCGTATAAATTCAATAAAATCAACATTAAATATGGATTCAACAACAAAGCCAATCCTTGTCACTGGTGCCTCCGGCTATATTGCAGCACATGTCATCAAACTCCTCCTCGAAAAAGGACTCAAGGTCAGAGGAACTGTCAGGTCTGTGGTCAATCAAGCCAAATTACAACATCTCACCTCATTACAAAACTCACAAAATCTTGAGTTCTTTGAAGCTGACCTCAATGAGGAGAAGGGCTGGGATAAAGCAGTAGAAGGCTGTGACTACGTCCTCCATATAGCTTCACCTATCCCTCCTTATATTCCAAAACATGAGGACGAGGTCATAATTCCTGCAGTCAATGGAACCAAGTTTGTTACTCAAGCCGCCATCAAGAGTGGAGTAAAGAGACTTGTCTTCACCTCCAGCTGTTTGACTCTTTGGTTTGGAAACTAAGAGCAACTTCTTACTGAAAAACTGTGGGGAGACGCCAATAAGTGTGCCCATTATCCTAAATCCAAGATTCTGGCAGAAAAAGCACTCTGGGAACTTTACAACCAACAAGATCTCAAGGGAAAGCATACTTAAATTGTATCAGTTTTGCCATCTTTGATTCTTGGTCCCGGGCTCGCTTCTCACGGCAATTCTTCTGAAGCAATGATAGCAGAGGTGCTCAAAGGAGGCTTTCCAGGTATCCCAACACCAGAAGCAAATTATATGGTTGTGGATGTGAGAGACGTGGCTGTAGGTCACGTGGAAGCCTTATTTAGACCTAATGTTGATGGGGAAAGAATCGCATTGGCTGGCTTTAATCAAAACTTCAGTGAGATAGTTCACATTCTAAAGGCTGCCTTCCCAAATGAAAACGTGAAGGATGGAATCGTTACTGTCGAGGAAATCAAAGCCAGCGGTAACCCCATTGCTCAGCGAAGTCTCATGGTTGTTGGCAAAAAATTTGATGTGGACAATAGCAAAAGCAAACAACTCCTTGATATGAAATATACACCCATTAAAGACACTATTGTGGATATGGGTCATCAACTAATCAAGCTTGGACTCGTTCACAAGCACTGATTGTATGGTTGATCAAATATATTGATTAGAATTTATAGATATTGAGATATTCTATTATACAAATGCTGAATTAATATTTTATAATATCCAATTTTTTTAAGAAAAGCTTATATTAAAAAAAAAAACTACTATTTGTAACCAATTTACATGTGTATTTTTTAATAATATTCGTATTTATTTCGGATAAATAAATATTTAATAAATATGTGGCATTAAATAAATGAATAATTTCAAAAATCGAGCATGCCATCACTTTTTTGTACTTTTCTCAACCATCCTTTTCAAATAGCTAAGGTCTACACTGTTGGGCCTCTCAATAGGAAGCCCGAATGCCCGGGACCATATACCATTGGTCAGACAACCAATAGCTCGAGACACTGCGAAAACAACGGTGTAATACTCATATTCAGTCATACCTAATATAAACTATCAGAAGAGATATAAAATTACCAAAATGTTGAAGAAGGGCTCCTGAATGGGCATCGACGTTCGGATAGGGATTTTTAATCTTGCCAACCTTGCCAAGAATATTTGGAATGGTCTCGTAACATTGTCTGACAAGGTCGCAAATATAGTCATCTTTAATGTGTCTTTCGGCAAATTTCTTTTGATGAATGAATCGCGGATCGGTATGACGAAGGACAGCATGTCCATATCCTGGGACCACTCTCCCTTAGTGGAGAGTTTTAGTAACATACTCCTAAATAATCGATTTGCTCGGGGATGCTCCTTTGTGATATGCCTAAATTATTTTATAAAATTAGTTTTATGAAAAAATATAACATACTTTAAGCTCAATTAGCCACTTAAGACATTCCTGGTTGGCCAATCCATGCAAAGGACCAGCCAGTCCATTAATTGCTGCAGAGTATGATAAATAAGGGTCTGCCAGTGCGGAGCCCACAAGATGGGCTGTATGTGCTGAGACGTTTCCACCCTCATGGTCAGCGTGGATACTGAGATATCCTCGAATACACTACTTCATCTAATGCGATTCATATCCCATCATATGTGCAAAGTTGCCCGCCCAGTCCAAATTATGAAGTGGTTCAATAAGCTTGCTATCTCGATATTTGTGTCTGTAGATGATAGCAGCCAACTGGGGAAGCTTGGCCAACAAGGCAATTGTATCATCATAGTAATATGACCAATAATCAGCCTTTTTCATGCCTTTTTAGTATTGTTTGAAAAAGCGACTGTTTGTCTGGAGGTATAAAAGCGCCATAGACAGCATGGTCATTCCGTGAGTCTCTTTGGGAAGCGATAGGATGAAATTAACTTAATTGGGTTTGATAGCAGATTCATTTTTTAATTCCTAGCTGAGATCGGTGAACTCTTGCTGGTTAGGAAACTTGCCAGTCAATAATAAGTAGATCATGCACTCAGGGAGGGGTTCATGTCCTTTGGGAGCTTTCTGTGCCTTTTCGACAAACTCAGGAATGTTGTGTCCTCGAAATGTGATTCCTGCAATAGGGTCTAGATGCGAACCTTCATAGAACATCGCAGGCATCTCTCTCATACCCATGACAAGTTGGTCCGCCTTGATCTGGCCGACGACCATATCTCCGTGTTTCTTTCTGAACTCAGCCAATTCTATGCACATAATTATTCAATGGATGGTACCTTGCTTCTTTTGGGGAATGAACTCTTCGGCGAGTAGCTTTTTCAGCTTGGAAAAATTGTTCTTCAGAAATCTTGACCCGCTTATCATACTGCTATCAAATTATAATTTTTGTGTTGAATTAAATAAATAAATTTTATTAATTAACCATAAAAATAAACTTCGATGCATATTTTTTATCAACACAACCGTAATCAAGATTTCTTAAGTAATACAGAATGAAAAAATTAATGCAATTTAATTAAATACAATTAAAAATCTTTAGAAAAATATTATTAATAATAAACAAAAGCATCTATTCAAGAAGATTATTCATAAGGTTTTCTCCATTTTTGTATCTAAAATATTTCGAGAAGCAATGTTCAATGAGATCTCTTCTCTGAATTATTGTTTCTTCTTCTTTTTCTTCTTTAAATCTTATTATGATTCGTGTTAAACTTGACAAACCTACTGAGGTATAATCTAATGATTAAAGAAAATATTCGCTAACCAACTCACTGCTATGATAATAAAGGAAGCCGCAAATCCAATAACCAAAAATATCCAATTATTAGCGCTACTGGTGGAATTGATAACATTGGAAGAAGCTGTCAACATAGCACTGCTCATTTTAAAGCATGAAACATTTAATATATAATAGCTTTCCCAATATTTACAAATTCCAATTAAAGAGTCTAAAGTAAAGAAAAGTGAGGAGTTGCGGCTGGTACAGACTGTGGGGCTTGTACAAGAAAACCAGCCTGTAAGTAAATTCGAACAAACGTTGCAAGAAGTGCCAACAAGTAGTGCTTAGTATTGGCATGCTGTACAAACAAAATCCGAAGAACATTTTTAACAAAATGGAAGCGAAACAGAACAAGCTAGACATAGCGAATTATTAAGATAGTATTAACTTTTGGCAGGTAATACAGCTAAATTTATCATTGCAAGAGAAGCAACCAGTAATACTAGAAGCACAGGTTTTATAAATCCTCACGTTACCATCGCTTCCTCCTTCTGCAATACCACTAGCATCTCTAAAAATAGCTATCCCATATTTTTGAGAGGCTCCTTGAGTGAGGGAGCTCAAAATACTGTAACTAAAACCACTATTCGTGTAAACTCTGGTTGTAGAATCGCTTGAGGAAGCCAAAACAAGATTATTCGAGCTCGATATTGCAATGTTTTGGATTGTCATAGTAGCGCCACTTATAGTTTGATTTAGAATTTATGATCCTGATGGGGTAAGACTGTAAATGCGGAGCATGAGATCATCCCCACCCGAAACAATAAGCCTGTTATCATCGGAAAGTACTGATTCTATAACTTTGACTGTTGAGTCCGTTAGACTTTGAAATAAATTAAATTGCGTAACGCTCCACTCATATATTCTCAGGATATAATCATAACATGAAGTTAAAAGAATAGATCCATCTAATGAAAGCCTAACTCTTGAAAGAGCTGATCCACAATCGGAAATAGTCTGAACCAAAGAAAATGTAGATCCAGAGAGTACACTAATACATATCCATTTTCAAGGCCTACGGCAAATAAAGATCCATTTGAGTTGGTTGAGATAGTTAAGGGTCTGAAAGCACATGTGATGTTTTGGACAGAAACATATGCAGATGTTACATTGTTGTATATTCTTACCATCCAGTCATAGTCAGCTAGTAATAACACACTTTAATTTGATGTGATCGCAATGTCATACACTATGTTTGTAGCATCGTTCAATGTTTGTATCACATTGAAATTGAGGCCATTATATTGGTAAATTCTGACTATATGGTCAGAACATGCCGAGTAGAGATATGAGCTATCTTCAGATAGCAAAACTGTGTTAATTGAAAAAGTAGAATCTGATTTTGACTGGTCAAGGTAGTATTGTCAGAATGCACCTGAGCAAAGCTAAACAAATATAAATATTTGTAACAGTGATTATCTAATCAATAACATAGATATTAGTTTCATCTTAATAATGATGTTTTTTTCATTTAAAGAACTTAAGTATATTTTTATAGTAGTGCAATAAC